>OZ038479.1:6765745-6895745 GCA_964036315.1 Acanthosepion esculentum | reverse complement strand
CGTCACCGAGGCCCGTTGGAACAGTTTGCTATGGTGTTTGCTTGACAGCCTAACTGTCCGAGTTTCAATTCTCGGTAGTGGATGCGCACTGCTGATGAGACCCAAATATAGGACGAAACGGCCGTCCAGTGCTTTCTGTTGAGGTTTCAGACTCGAATAATCACTTAAATATAATTATCAAATCCTCCTAATAATTTCAAATATATATATATACATATATATATATATATATATATACAAAATATATATACAAAATATATATACTGTGTATATATATATATATATATATATATATATATATATATATATATACAAAATATATATATATATATATATATATACAAAATATATATGTATATATATATATATATATATACAAAATATATATGTATATATATATATATATATATGTGTGTGTGTATATCATTGAATCATCAAGAACAAAACAATTAGTATAATGTACGTTCAGCAGATGTTCTTATTTCAAATTCCTGCCAACAGGTGGCACTTGTGTGTTGTTTTCCACTCCAACACTGATTTTGAATTCAGACTTGTTTACATCCGTGCTCTGCCATTGATGTTCTTACAATTACATTTCAATTGTGATTTAAAATACATTTTTGCCCATGGCTCTGTAGAAAAGTCCCAGTGCAAGTGCTAATGCTAAACATAAGGCTATATCTGTGGAAGATAAGGTGGGAATTAATTATTTTATTCAGAATACTGTACATAAATATAGATACTGTAATAAGCAATTGGGAGTGCTGATTTGTGGTTTATAGTGTGCTTATTTCAACTTAAGTCACTTTTTGACCTAAGTCATGACCAAATATCGACATGTGGTGAGGTATACCTGAATATAGTAACTTAAAAATAAAATACACATACATATATACTGTATTTACATTTATTTACAATAATTTTGTATTGTACTGGGCGTTTTTAGACCACGTAAAAAGTGCTTCAAATTAATGGACAAACGGCTTTAACAGACAACAAAAATTGTATAATTACCGTCGATTTTAAAATTGAGTGAAAAATAAAAGTTCAGAACAACTTTAAACTTATAAAACTAATAATTTAAGAATATAATTTTTTCTATAAGCTTAGCAGAATAAATAATTTTATTTTTTTATACATTAGAAATTGTTTTTGTTTTTTGTTAAATCATATTCTTGAGTTTAATTCATTGTTTTTGTTTTTTGATATTTTTCTTCACTGTTTGATGTCGTAAATTATATTATTGCGGCCGCCATTTGCCGCTTCCAAGTAAAACGACCTTGACCTTGTAGAGGACCGTGTTGTGAATATGAGGATGATATCTCAGGGCTAAGATTTTCTGCTGGCCGGTCCAGCTGCATAGGAATGTTGGACTATAATGGAGTCCAAAGAAGATAAAGAAACAAACAAGACCGATATACACGTATGCAAACAAATATATATTAATAACAAATTACAATGACATCAAGGGTTACAAAGTGTTGTATGGAGAAGTTATGGTGAGTGAGTTGAGTGTCCGTACGAACGCGTATATTGTTTTTAGCGTGTTCCCAGAACATGGGAAACACTGTATGTGTGAGAGGTCACGTATTGGAATAAGTAAAAAAGAAAAAGAGAAAGTTTTTTTTACCTCGCCTCACGCGCGAGGTTGCAGCCCGAGGCCTGAGTCGAGACAGCTGGCCGCACGTGTGCGTAAGCCGTAAAAAAGAGAAAGAGGCGAAAGGTCAGCCAGTATTTATACTCGTGTGAGAGAGACCCCTGTTGAAGGATTAAGGGAATGAGGAGGAGATAACTCCGACAACCTTCTCAACCCCCGATCTCACTGATATAAGTCATGCAGCATGCAAAAAACTGGACAACTAGCCAATATAGTTATGTCCAAACCGTACCTAGTAAGCATCGGATTAGGCAGCGCCTTTTTCAAACATCAAACAACAAGGGATTAATTTAATATCTACGGTTTTCTACTCCCTCTAGCTAGAGAGTACTTGAACAAATCGTTTCACATATCATTAGCCCCTTTTTTCGTCCAAATGCAGGCTGCTTGGCCCGGGGGCTGGGATCAAAGTGTAGTACGCTACCTTTGTGAGCTTCCGGTGCTTTGTCGAGAGAATACTCTTCGGCGTGATCCCGTTTCCGCGGTCGATCCGCCCTGGAAGACGTATCGCCTCTCTGACCCAGCTTCAAGTGCTACACTTCGGCGCGATCCCGTCACCGCGGTTGATCCGCCCTGGAAGTCGTAACACCTTGCTGACTCGGCCCTGTTTAGGGACTATCGCTTTCGTCAAGTGATACACATCGGCGAGAATCCCGTCTCCGTGGTTGGAAGTCGTATCATTACTCCGACTCGGCCCTGTTTAGGGACTCCGCCTTCGTCTACTGTTACACCTCGGCGCGATCCCGTCACCGCGGTTGATCCGCCTGGGAAGTCGTAACACGTTCTGACTCGGCCCTGTTTAGGGATTTCGTCCTAACCGATTCATCGAATCTACGTGCGATTTCGACCAACCAGCTTTTGTCAACTATCCGATCCGGCAGTCGACCTGCTATCGCCGCCGACCAAACCCTACACTCGTCTCAACCGAATCAACTTCCCCTGAAGGAAACCGGTCATATTGGACCCGACACTGAATCCAATACATTTCTCAAGAGTACAACCTTGTACACTTTGAACCAAATAAATTCAACGTTTATTGTTTATTATACCTCTGCCTTTGTCCTCTCATTGTCTTGGCTGTTTCTCACCTTTTCTTCGCTTGCGGGGGAGACATCCTTATCGGCCCCGCAACAATATAATTACACTTAATGTGATTTTGTTAATTCTAAATTTAAGAAAATGTATTAAAATAACTTTATAATAAAGTCGTTAATAAAAAAAATATTTGTCCTCTAAAGATATGTTTCAAAGTCATTTAGTAAATTTAAGGATTAATTAACTGGGTTTTGTAAACATAATATTTACATTTTACTTAAAATTTAATGAAAGTAACATGCAAGGTCAGACGCTATTTACATTATTCGGACTATTGTCCTCATCTTTGTCGCCATATTTATTACAACGTTTCAGCTGTTGTACGCTCCGGTCTTCTTCAGGTACTTGGAACTGAACCCTTCATTTTGCTCAGTGAGGTAGACTGTTCTAGTTCCACATGCCATGTTTAATGGATGTCAGTTGTCAGTTATCTCCTGTTAATTCCCCTCTGTAAGTTCTCCACTGGCTTAACCAGGTATTGAACTCACACTCTTTTTGGTCCTGTCACTGGATCTAACTAACGTCTTTAAGAAAAGGTATTAAAATATTGCTAATAAAAAAAATTGGAAAAATTAATAAAGAATTATTTAATTGATAATATTTATAGATTATTTTTATTTTGCATTTAAAAATTATTATCATCTTATATAGCCAATAGTTTAAGAATGTAATTTTTTATTCCATATGTTTAGTATAGTGTCCAAAGTTTAGAAATCAGAATGTACAAAAAATAATGTGACAGTTGTTAAAAAGAAAATTCTTTTAAAAAAGAAAAGTGCTACAAATTAACAGACAAACGACTTTAACGAACAACCCACCCCAGTATTAGTCTGTTAAATCGATGTACCACTGCATATAGTGAGAGGGGCGTGTTTTTTGTTTTTGGGGTACGAAACATTGCTATAGGAGGAAAGTAGCGAAAGTTATATGAGGAAAAGAAACAGAAATCCAAAAATTATATTTGTTTGGATCTCAACGCAGGCATTACCTCATGCTCGGGAGGGGGTTGAGTTTATTGCCCAGCACCTGAGATATCCCCAAAAGAGGAAGTGTTGAGGGCGCTTGGGAATTTTTGCGTGGTATGGGAATTAAACCCACTTTAAACGTTGATCTTGTGTCACATCTAGTTGCTTTATGGGCACCCTGGTAAATACCTAAGGCGCTTTCCATCCATCTGCAAAGATCTTTGCCTTCGGTGACTTTAATGCTCACCACAACACATGGCTGAAACATTCCAAAGGTACTGATGTTGCCGGCATATAGACATTAAATTTTTCTATTGCCCAACCCCTCATTCAAATCATGGGCTTCCCTACTTATTTCCCTAGCCAAACCAAGCAACCTGCTTTTCCGTTAGATCTGTTTATCTCCTCTCCCCTCTCTTGCCAAGTTTCACAATACTGCCTGTCCTCTTGGTAACTCAGACCACTTTGTAGTAACTGTTAATATTTCCTTCCAAGCATCTGCCTATATTTCTGAGATGAGGTATTATGTACATTATTTACATTATTCCGACTATTGTCCTCATCTTTGTCACTATATTTATTACAACGTTTCGGCCGTTGTACACTCAGGCCTTCAGCAGTATCTGTCTATATTTCTGAGATGAGGTATTATGTACATTATTTACATTATTCGGACTATTGTCCTCATCTTTGTCGCCATATTTATTACAATGTTTCGGCCGTTGTACACTCCGGCCTTCTTCAGTATCTGTCTATATTTCTGAGATGAGGTATTATGTGCATTATTTGGACTATTGTCCTCATCTTTGTTGCCATATTTATTACAACGTTTCGGCCGTTGTACACTCCGGCCTTCTTCAGTATCTGTCTATATTTCTGAGATGAGGTACTTCCCTATTTATTTCCCAAGCCAAACCGAGCAACAGGCTTCTCTACTGGATTTATTCCTTACCTCCTCTTCTCGCTCTTGCGAAGCTTCACAATACTGCCCTCTTGGTAACTCGGACCACTCTATAGTAGTAATAGATATCTCCTACCACACCATCCGTTAAGCAGGGACCACCTATCCATAAGACCTGTTTCTGTTACATGCTCACTGATTGGGACTAATTTCGGGATTTTCTTTGTGATTCCCCTTGAACTTTTATTTTCAACCTCCAAATTGAAAATTGTGCCACTGAGATTTCTTCCTTCTCTGAAATACCAGGTGAAATCACAATCCTCTCCATGGTTCATACCAACATGCTTGGCCACCATAGCACACAGGAATCACTATTTCCGGGTATATATATATATATATATATATATATATATATATATATATATATATATATATATATATATATAAACCTACCATTTGTCCATACTTAGAATCTTGGCCCAGTGCCACTATGATTGACCTGAAGCTACCTGATAAGATTCAAAGATGATTCAGCAATATTATTGGTTCTGTTCTGGTGGCTCAGCTTCAGTTACTTGTCCACCATTGTAAGGTTGCCTCTCTGTCTCTTTTCTATAAATACTTTCATGGTAACTGTCTAGATGAGCTTTTTGCTACGTTACCTAGACTGTATGAATTTGACCGCAGTACTAAATTGGCAGTGAGATCAATTACATTTGAACTGTTGATTTGAATTGATCAAAGCGGTCAGAATTATAACAGTTCTACTGCTGGTAAATTGAAAATAAAGGAAGGTTTAAGACCATGGGTATTAATTTCCCCTCCAGCTCTCTTCTTTGGCAGGAGATGGTAAGTACGTGTATGGTGGGTTATTTGGGGTTCGATTTGGGCCGTGTCAGGATTTAACCCCACTATTAAGGGATTTATGAAGGAGTAAGTAAAATACGATAAATTTAAAAACAATCAAGTCTGGAGTACTTTGAATATACGCTCTTTAGCACTAGACGGGGTCGTCAGTGATGTTCTGAATTGGGTCATTGGGCAGTTTTGGGTCTTTCAAACATCATACTCCCCTCACCAAGTCGACCCCATCAGAGCTGATCAGTCTCTGATGCCCCCCCCCCATCTAAATTAACAGCCTGCAGACACTGACTTATATTAGGCAAACTATACCCCTCTGTCACACATTTGATTGGAAGTTGACCAACAGCCAATCGCAATGGTGTGAGGTCTGTTTAAGTTGTTTATGGGGGATTTTTTACCTTTTTCTTTTTTATGTGGATACTCGTCGGATACTCTGAAGGTAATTATGTGTTTTCCATTTTTTTTTTTTTTTTTTACTTTTCATTTTTTTTTTCAAGTTTCATCGCCGCTGCTGATAATTACTGTTCTGTATTGTTTGATTTTATTTACCCTTCGATTTTCTACAGTTTTTCTTCGTTTTCTTTTCCTCGTATCCGAAGGGCTCTGAAGCATAGCTGACTATGATTTTCGACATAGTTTTTAAACAATGTATCCACCGAACCCTTTGAAATTAACTTCAGTATCTCTCTCATGTCTGAGTCAAAGTCGTGTCAAGCTTTTTTTGTCGACGGCTGCAGGCCATTTGATCTTTTCCCAAAATGTCTCAGATGGTGATTCAGGGGACACTTGTGCCTCTGCTTGGAAGAACTGGGCTCTGTGGTGAGCTTCCTTGTCCTGTATTTCCTGGGACTCACCAGGAGGATTTACTGTACGCTGCATCTGGTTAGTTTCCATTTGACATTTCATTTTGGCTTGATGGATTTTTAGGCCACGTATATTCTTGCATTTTTTCCTGCATGAGCAAGTCATAATCATTGTCCGTGGCTGTGACGCTTCGTTCATCTCCGGTTGGTCCGTCCTAATAGGGATCTCATTCTCCCCAACCACTCTCAGGATCCCTTGGGGGTGTTTATCATTTTCGTGTGTCTGCAGCAAAAGGTTGATCTGCATACTGGGTAGCTAGCCCAGGAATGTTTTAATTTGTGGTCTCTCCTCACCGTCAATTGACTTTCTAATTTGTCATCTAGTCAATTCCTAATAGTCATCTGTCCTATTCCAGACATCACTGTTTTAACAGGAGAAAAATATACACTCTCTAACGCTAGAGGACGTCGTCAGTGATGTTCTGAATTGGGTATAACAAAAATAATTTATATAAACATTAATAATTGTTTTTGTATTTTATAAAAACAGTTGTAATGTTTATAGATGGCACAAGGTTGCTATTTATAATTTAAGTAAAATTAAATAAAAGTTTCATTTGTGAATAAAAACAAAATGGTTGTTAAACGTGTGAGAGAAGTAAAAGGGATAAATTGACGAGAGAGGTGGAAGGAGTGAAGCCGAGATCTCTTTGATGTATCTGTCGCAGTTAGCTCCTCATCATTTCCTTAACCCTTCAACAGGGGGCTCTCTCTCCCGGGAGTATAAATACTGGCTGACCTTTCGCCTCTTCTTCTTTCCACGGCTTCGCACACGTGCGGCCAAACTGCCTCTCCTGGGGCCGCAACCTCGCGCGTGAGGCGAGGTAAAAAAAAGGCTTTCTCTTTTTCACTTACACCACTATGTGATCTTCTCACACAAGCAGCGTTTCCCATATTCTGGGAACACGCTTACGCGTTCGTACGGACACTCAACACTTGCACAACTTTTCATACAACACTAACATTTTATTCATGTCTTCAATGTATTTATATGTAGCTGGACCGGCCAGTGGAAGTCTTAACCTAGAGATAACTCATCTTCTCTTCCCACATTCACTCCGCACGGCCCACTACATATCCGCTCACAGTTGCAAGAGTTCCCCTGTCTGCGACTTCTCTGTTGGGACCTTTGTAGGAATTTTTTGTTATCGCTTCTTGTTGTGATCTCTTTTTGCTATTTTACACAGGGGGCTTTATACGAGGGTCATTCAATAAAAAGGTGAATTTTTCGGTATAAGGACTTCTAATACAGATAGAAGCTTACTCTGTTTTTTGTTTTTTTTGTTTTACGTCTTTTTCACATGGATTTAATTTCTTTTGCAGATTAAAAAAAAAACTTTGAGAGTTTTGGCAATTAACAAAGATGGCCGACCAAGAAGCATGCTCCAGGATTGAACAGCGGCCAGTTATCAAGTTTTTGGTTGCTGAAGGGTGCAAACCAGTTGAAATTCATAGGAGAATGTCAACTGTGTATGGTGCCACATGTTTCAGCCAAAAAAAATGTCTACAAGTGGGCTAAATTGTTTAAAGAAGGACGGAGAAGTATTGAGGATGAAGACAGGCCTGGGAGGCCTACAGAAGTCAGGTCTCCTGAGGTGATCGAATCAGTCAATGACCTCATTCAGTCTGACAGAAGGGTGACAGTGGATGACATTGCAAGGACTTTGAGCTTATCTGTTGGGACAAACGCAGGGGTCATCAGTCAGAAGGAGTCATCTTGCAACATGACAATGCAAGGCCTCACACAGCAGCCCAAACGGTGCAGACCATCAACAAAGCTGGGCTGGGAACTGCTCCCTCATCCCCCTTACAGCTCAGACCTTGCCCCTTCAGAATTTCATCTGTTTGGTCCCTTGAAAGCGTTCACGAGAGGCACGAAGTTTAAAACTGACGATGGAGTCAAAAGTGTTGTGAGCGACTGGCTGAGACATCAGTCCAAAGATTTTTACGCCGAGGGAATACGGAAGCTTGTGCACAGTTGGGAAAAGTGTGTGACAGTGCTGGGAGACTACGTTGAAAAATTAAAAAAAAAAGTAAGCTTCTATCTGTATTAGAAGTCCTTATACCGAAAAATTCACCTTATTTATTGAATGACCCTCGTATACAGATGAAAGAGGCTCCAATTAAGTTGTTGATTATTTTAGGCATGTTCATTTTTCATTGGTCAATATACATATTCATTTAGGGCTGTAATTCGACCAACCGCAAGCGGAAATCAGTCAGTTATGTGCCATACGGGATACACGCTTAGGTGATCATGTATCTTTCAATACATGACTGACGAGGCATATTTTTTACCGCAGTAGGCCAGTAGCAATCAAAGGCTATAGAACGTGGTCTGTCCTGTTATTTACCCATAGATTGAAGAATTGGAGAGCCAAGTTCTAATTCAAGTCGAATCCATTACAATCACTTACGTGCTAATACCCTTGGGAGAGGTATGAATCCTTTTCTCCCCCTAGCTATGGGTAAATAGCAGAACAAACCAGGTTCTATAGACTTATATGGCAACTGGTCTACCGTAGAAAGAAATGGCAACTGCGGGAAAAAATCTGCCTTGTCAGTCATGTATCAAAAGATACATGATCGCCTAAGTGTATTGGGATAGTCCATATACCGTGGACCCCCCCCCCCCAATACTAAATGAATCGTCCGTAGCAAGATTGGCAAATCGGGTACGTTGACAGAGTCAACCAATCAGGTCGGTTGATACGTGTTCTCGCCAAGGCGCAAACTTCGAAACGGAGTGGAACGTGCGGTTTCTTGGAAACTATCAGTTTGCACGAAGATCCGAACGGACAAAAACACGTTTCGTCGATCTGCGAATGTCTCTCCGAATCTGTCTCTATGAAACTCAGCTAACCTGAATAAGCAAACTCATCGAAAGACGCTTGAGCTAAATATTATATAAAGTTGACTTCTTCCCGTCCAACTATTACCAAAGAAATATTGCCTCAAATCACTTAAAGGTACGAATTATCTTTTTCCTTTAATTTCACACACATCTTTTACGAACAATTAACTTCAACTGAATCGACCTGATACGAACGAACTCTTACACACACACAGAGATTCAGTAGGAACATTCAACCTCAACTGAATCGACCTGATACGAACAAACTATTATAAATCACAAACTTGTATATAATATGTATAATAATTATTCAAGTTGTTTTCTCGTTCAGTAAATTGTGTTCTTATTATTTGTTCTTGTTTTGCTGTTGCATAATTTTGAACGACTTCTCTTTTAAAAACTTGTTTGTGGAAAAAGGTAACACGCAAATTACCAGGCCTCATGATTAAACCCTGTGTATTCATTGATTATTACATAGCACATAACCGACTGACAACCAGAAGTATACATGGAGCCTATTGTGCCAAACACGAAATATGTCATTACGCTTCAAGCCACGAAAGATGGAATTTCCTGTTTCTGCTACGTGCACTTGTGTTCATTCATTTTTCCCAAACCACAATTGGGTCGGACAATTTAACACAAGAGACGAAATTATGTTCATCACCGCTTTTTTTAATCGCTATCTTGTCTTTTTTTTATGGGGCGTTTTTTTCAAAGATAATTTCATGTTTGGATTGTATTTTCTGTTTATTGTGTGATTATTTCCCCTAAATTGAAGAGACATTTCAACAAATTTGAAAACAGATTGAGGAAATCAGCCGAAACTGGATTTTTACAATTGCACTTGTCTTATGTTTAATTCAATTGTCTTCACTGCAGTTTTTTTTTTAATTTCACATTTAGGAGACAATGTAAGTAAAATATGTTTTTTAGTGACATTTATAATTTCTGTGTGTTTAAAAAATGTGTCAGTTTATTTTTTTCTACAGCTGTTTCGTCAGTTGGTACCATAAGCTAACGTCCATAAATTTTAATGTATGGAAGGTTAACACAAACAAAAATTAAGTAGGATTTTTTTTCCTCTCGTCGAGTAGAAACTCAATATGTGGGGCCAAATTTTAACAGCAATTTGATTTGGGAAACGAAAACATTTCATTGATTTTCACGAGTAATCAATTTTTCTTTCGTATCGTTTTAATTTTAATTTTGGACAAAATCTTTGTAGCTTTCTCATCGAAAAAGAAGAGAATGCTGTCAAAAGGTTGAAATAAGAAAAATAAAAGATAATATATAGAACATAGCATTTGAAGAATGTCTTTTTTTTAGTTAGTTGTCCTCACTAGATCAACATATTGTTGATAATGTGGAAAGTTTTCGTGTCTATAAAAAATTATAGACATTTTGGTGATGATTATGACAGTTTTGCAGACTCAAAAAAAGAAAAAAATGATTTTGAACCAAAACGTGTTAGAATAGATTAAAAATTTTAAAAAAATATTCAAAAAATACTTTGGTCTTTCCCCTTAATAATAGCATAAACATTTTACACGATAAAATTGTTTAACCAAGTTTGGGGCTTTTTTTAATCAGAGTATGCTCTTTTTTAGTGATGTCACTATTTTTTTTATATTATTGTCTGTTGTATCTGTTGATGTTTCTGAGATGAGGTATTATGTACACTATTTACATTATTCGAACTATTGTCCTCATCTTTGTTTCCATGTTTATCACAACGAACAGAGCATGTGTTCATGACATCTATACTGTAAACCGACATTCACCAGACAGTACCTCAATTTCAACTCCCACCATCCATACAGCATAAAGAAAGGGATCGTCTGCTGCTTACAACATCGAGCAAAAGTCATAAGTAGCAACCCAGAGACATTAGATAAAGAATTGGTCAGTATAAGCAGTACCCTACAATGTAACAATTATACTGGGTACATGGCAGCAGCCCCAAAAAACTGGGATAGGCTGATACAAAAGGACAACAACACTCAGAAAACAGTCTGCCTGATTTATGTGAAGGGGTTATCAGAGAAAATACAAAGGATCTGCGGTCCATATAACAGCAGGACAACCTTCAAAAGCAGGACGACACTTTGCAGATATCTCTCCCAAGTAAGATCCCCCCCATAGAGGAGAACATGACTAAACAGTGTGTACGCTATCCCGTTCAGCTGCGGAAAGAAATATAAAGGGGAGACTAGCTGCCCCCTTAAGGTAAGGCTTCAAGAACACTAGAATCTCTAACACGAGGGGAAGTGGAAAAATCAGGCTTGGCTGACCACATATGGAGAAAAAAGAGATCACCACCCTCTATGGGATCAGTTTGAGATGATAGATAAAGAACATCATTGGAAAATTCATAAACTTAATGAATCAGCACATATGCTAGGCCACAAAAATCTCCTGAGCCAACCAAGCATAGAAATGAATATGGGAACCACTAGTAAGGAGTGCCAGAGAAAAACCAATAATAACAACAAAAATTGCAATATGAGCTCTGGCAAAAACATGGAATGATAACAGCAAAAATTGCAATATGGGCACTGGTAAAAAATGATGCTGAAGACATTAGGTTTATAATACCCAGAAATTCATACACAGATGTCCTCAAGGAGACATGGCACAGTGGATAAACGCATTAGTTAAGGCAGTGGAGAACTTGGAGAGGAGAATTAACAGGAGATTAAACATGGCATGTGGAACTAGGACAGTCTACTCCAGTGAACGAAATAAAGGGTTCAGTTTGACATTCGAACCACGGCCGAAATATTGTAATAAATATGGCGACAATAGTCGGAATAATAGTGTACATAATACCTCATCTCAGAAATATAGACATATATAGACAAGTACTAACACTTCTTACTTGTGGAACTCCTAGCTTCATGCTTTCTAGCCAACTTTAATCCGCAAATATTTAAATACAATGTCAATTGCTATCTACTATCCTCCTGATTACTCTTTTCTCTTCCCACTTATTATCAATGTTTCCGTTCCTAATTCCTGTATGCATGTTTCTTTAAAAAAAAAGAAGTCTTCTTTGATGTTAAATTTTTGTTTTATTTGAAAGATTAACTTAAAAATTCTAAATATAATAATCTGTATTTAAAGAAAAATTAATTTCTGTATGTAGTTAAGGTTTTTAGGTATCTTAAGCGATTGGCATAGATTTATCAAACCACCATTATAAACAAAAAAATCTCTAAAACATCCAATATTTGTCTTCTAGAGATATGTTTCAAATCATTTTGTAAAAGGATTAATTAACTGGATTTTGTAAACATAACGTTTACATTTTACTTAAAATTAAAAGTAACATTCAGGGTCAGTGTTTAAAAACAGAAACTGCATAATTACCTCCAACTTAAAAAGTACACAAAAATTTAAAAAAATATGTAACAACTTTAAGTTTATATAACCAATAGTTTAAGAATATAATTTATTCTATAAACTTAGCAGAATAAATAATTTTATGTTTTTATACATTAGAAATTGTTTTTTGTTTTTGTTAAATAATATTTTTGAGTTTAATTTATTGTTTTTGTTCTTTGATCTTTTTCTTCACTGTTTGACGTCGTAAATTATATAATTACACTTAATGTTATTTTCTTAATTCTAAATTTAAGGAAAAGTAGTAAAATAGCAGTTGCTAATAAAATAAAATTGGAAAAGTTGGTAAAGAATTATTTAAATGATAATATTTATTGATTATTTTTATTTTGTATTTAAAAATTATTATCATCTTATATAACCAATAGTTTAAGAATATAATTTTTTTATTCCATATCTTTAGTATAGTGTTCAAAGGTTACAAATCAGAATTATTTTCTTCTTGTACATCTGTACAAAAATAATGTGACACTTACTAAAAAAAAAAATTCTTTTAAAAAGGTTCATTCTGGCAAATGGCATTAAATTTTATATTTTTCAATTCTCAAACATGACTTTATTTAATGAAACTGTTGTAATTTTTTTTTAATATTACATATAGATGTTTTATTTTTTAGTTGAATCTGAAATAAAGTAATATTTTATTAAATTATTCAAGCACCAATTCTAAAAAAAACATTTTTACGGTTTGGAACAATTTTTTCATATGTTCACATTTGATATTGCATAAATTTTTTACTGAAATAATATCTTCAGAGATTTTTTTTTATATAACTGTAAAAATTCAACAAATCCTCTTCTATTTAATGAAAACAAATTGAGAATTTGAAACCACATAAAGAGAGAAGAATTATTGATCATTGTATATAGCCTGTTATTTTTTCTAGCAGTAATTCATAGTATATTGAGAAACCGTAGTCTTGGTACTGTATTCTTGTCTATCAGGGTTTGTATATGTCGGTTTGTTAGTAGCAGTGAGATGAACTGTTTTTGTTCATGTGTTCCTGTCTGGCTGTTTCTCACCTGTCTTATTTATATAAGGATATTTGCACACCTCTGACATCAATTTATTGCATGTTTTTTGTAAGGAAGTGTACAAAAATTTGTAACGTGCATGACCACACTGGTAAGCCTTACCAGTGAGCAAATCAAAGTATTAAACTGGCCCAGAAACTCTCCTGATTTAAATCCATTCATAAATCTGTGGTCAATCTGCAAGCAACAACTTCATGGAATGGATATATGAAGTGCTAACATGTACAGGTGCTACACTCTGATCTTATATAGCTGAGAAGCACAGGCAAGACTTTGATCACAAACTGAGCAAACCGATACTGATTCAAGGTAAAAGTGGTGAATTATATATAAAGAAACGCAACATGCATCTTTGATAATTGCTATATTAGTTTATAAAAGAAAATCACATGTACTTGAGCTTATTGAAATGGAAATTGAAGCAATTTCTTTAAAGTTTATATCATATTTAAAACCTTTTCTCTTTTCAGATCATCATGAAAGAAATATAATGCTTTACAAATTATGAATGGTGCAAGCATTTGTATTGGACTTCATATCAGAAATATGGAAAAACATTCACAGAAAAACTATTGCTGTGAGGTTTGTGGATCAACATTTTCAAAAAGTTCAAAATTAAAAAGACATTTGCAAACACACAGTGGTGAGAAACCAAACAGTTGCAATGTATGTGGAGCCTCATTTTTACAAAAGTCCCATTTATCACAACATGTCCAAATACACACTGGAGAGAAACCTTACTCTTGCAAAGAGTGCAAATCTTTATTTTCACAAAAATCACATTTGGTTGTACATATGCGAAGACACTCTGGAGAGAAGCCATACTCTTGTGAAGTATGTGCCTCTTCTTTTTCATACAAGTCCAATTTAGTACGCCATATGCGAACACACACTGGCGAAAAACCACATCCTTGTGAAGTTTGTGGATCTGCATTTTCACAGAAAACAACTTTAGTGCACCATATGAGAACACACACTGGTGAGAAACCATACTCTTGTGACATGTGTGGATCTGCATTTTCACAGAAGACCACTTTGGTTCAACATATGCAAATACACACTGGAGAGAAGCCATATTGTTGTGAAGTATGTGCTTCTTCTTTTTCACTGAAATCAAATTTAGTTCGGCACATGCGTACACACGCTGGAGATGAACAATTTTCTTGTAAAATATGTGAAATTTCGTTTTCAAGAAAATTAGAATTGGTAAGACACATGAAAACACACACTGAAAAAAACATGCATTCTTGTGAAGTTTGTGGATCTGCTTATTTATTGAAATCATATTTAGCACAACATATGCAAATACACACTGGAGAAAAATCATACTCTTGTGAAGTGTGCGGATCTTCTTTTTCATTCAGATCAAATTTAGTGCGGCATATGCGAATACACACCAGGGAGAAACCATATTCTTGCAATGTATGTGTATCATCATATTCACAAAAATCACATTTGTTGCAGCATATGCAAACTCACACTGAAGAAAAAACATTTTCTTGTGAGGTATGTGAAGCTGCTTTTACAGAAAAATTAAAACTAGTGGAACATATGCAGTTACACATAGCAGAGAATCCATGATTGGAAGTCGGAATCTTAAGTTTAAAATTAAGCTACAAATCTTAAGTTTCAACATTAGCTGCAAATACAAAGATAGACATTAACCGTTACCATGCTAATTTCTTTCTAGAGTTGTCTCCCCTGCCACTGCATTTTTTTGAGGGTGCAGAAACATGAACACCTACTGTTTTAAAATTGTTATAACTTTCTTTGTATTGCGTGTATAGATTTTAATTTTCGTACACTAATAAAAGAATGAATGAGTAATATTTTGATGTAATGCATCACCTTTTTCATGCATGTTTTGACGTTGAAAACAAAAAATCTTTTACAAAAAATCGCAAAATATTAACAAGAGTTTAATCAATATTACACCTCATGTAGAGTCTAAAAAAATTCAAAATGGTGTTGGAAAATGGGAGTTTAGCCTTGTTTCAATGCAATATTAAGCGATTACCAGCTTAAAATAACGGAAATAACAGTTGAAAAGTGTTTATCTATAGCAACTGTCTCAAGTCGGCAGAATCCACCTAGAGCAGCAAAGGGAGAGAATTCTATGGCACTAATTTTTGCTTCCAGCAAGGTAAAGGTTAAGGTGTCGTATAAAGATAATTATATTACATCTACATTTCTTTCACCTGACTCATATTTGTCTTTGACATGTTCTCATTTTACAAATAAAGTTATTATTTCATCGTTTATAAATAGGCCTTCTGAAGGTTAATTATTTTGTCTATCAGGTACATCGATGGTCGGCAGTAGCTTCCATAAAATTAGTCAGGCATGGATGATAGCAGCTAGTGATCATCATCGCTTTCCTCCACATCATTAGCATTTTCAACCACTTCCCCATCAATATCCACTCGAGTAAAGCCTTCAAAATCATCATTGGAGTCCTTATCAAAGAAAAACTGAATAAAGGCTTTGTTGGATAGTGATGCGACTATTTTTTTTTTAACAAAAAAATGTGAAAAAAATAACATGACTCATATTCATGTCTTGTTGACAAATAAAGTTATTATTTCGTCATTTATAGACAATGGCTATCAGGTATATAGATGGTTGCCAGTAGCTTTCATAAAATTAGTTAGGCATGGATGATATTAGATGCTAGTGGTCATCATTGCTTTCCTCCACATTGCTAGCGTGGTTATCATCTTCGACCACTTCACCATCAATATCCACGTATCCAAGTAAAGCCTTCAAAATCATCATCAGAGTCCTAATCAAAGAAAAACTAATGGCTTTGTTGGATATTGATGTGGCCATTTTTGTTTACAAAAAATTGCAAAAAAAATTAACAAGGCAGGGTTAGGGTTAGGGATGTTATACCTCATGTAGAGTCTTGAAGAATTCAAAATGGCATTGGAAAATAGATTAGCCTTGTTCCAAAGCAGTATTAAGCGATTACCAGCTTAAAATAGCCGTTTATAGCAATCATCTCAAGGCGACAGAATGCACCTAGAATAGCAAAAGTTGAGAATTCTATAGCGGCAATTTTCACCTGCAGCATGGTAAAGGTTAAATGGAAAAAATGCTTTTCTGAACACTTATTTATTTTTGAGTAATAAATTCTTTCTGTCTTAATTTCTGGGATGATGAGTTACCTCCATTTATATGCAGACTATTGTTCTCATCTTTGTTGTTGTTATCGCAATGTTTCGACCATTGTGCACTCCAGCCTTCATCAGGTGAATGTCAATCAAAAATATGTTTAAATTGCAAAAAAAATTTTATACTCTAGGCAGTAGACTGTTCACTTTCTACTGCCCATATCTAGGGATATCTCATCTAGTTATTTTATTTTTAGTTCGGTTCAACATCCGTCTATCTCAGGAGACAATGGAGTAGTGCTCTGGAGTGTCCTCTCCAGTGCGCTACGAGCCTGGGTGGGATGTATGGAGAACTAGGGCTACCCGGACGTTTAGTTCCCCCTCTCGGCATTGCTAGTAGAGTCCAAAGGAAAGGGTGAACCAATACAGTTTGGTATCAGCGTGGCTGCAGGAGTTGCCGGAAGGCAGCACAGTGTGCCGTCCGTCCGCCTTAGGGGCTCTCTCCAGATTTGTGTAGGGTTTACTCCTTAGCCTTTTCATCTCCCGAAGATTTCCACAAGCTAGTGGAGCTATTTAACCTATAGCTGGGGTTTAATTCATGGGCACGAGGGCATGTCAACACCGATGGGCCTGCATGCTACATGTTAAGGGGGACAAACTCCTCCCCCATCCTCTGTAGTTTAGCCCGAGTCAGCAAGGTGCTTGGTTGCCATGTGTTGCCACGAGAAGGCACTACATAGGGCTTGCTGATGGAGAGGCTATATACTGGCAGGGGAGGACTTACATACTTGGCTCCCCTTTTCGCATTGCTGCTAGCCAGCAGCAGTAACAGAAAGCACGAAGCGAGAATCACTACCACTACAGACTTCCACACTAGGCACATCACAACAGTCGTTGAGACATTTTTAGTACTGCTCAGTTATTGTTCGTCCTGTTTACATCATCAAAACAATTTCAATTTGAGGTCATGAATTAACATATTCTCTCATCTTCAGTAACATGGCATACTGATTTGACAATATTTTGCCAGTCTTCTCTGTCCTCTGCAAGTTTGTGGATTTATTGCAGATCTTACTTGATTATAAACTTCTCCAAAGGAAAAGTGGAATCTTTCAGCCTTGTTCTTTGAATGTTTCAGTTCAAATAAATTAAGGTTGACATTCATATGCTTTTTCTTGAAAAGTGAGCTGTATTACAGACACACAGTCTAATACTTTCCAACATCAATGTACATTACTCCTCAATTTACTATTGACAAATTTTTGATATTTACTATCAGTAAAATTTAGGGTGACATGCACAACATAATTACTAAATATATATATATATATATATATATATATATATATATAAATAATAGGAATAAGTACTTTATAAAATTATTCAAGTCCAATGTAAGAGGAGATTTTCAAAGCTAGAGATCATTAAGACAAGTATAAATAGACATCATCACTGGAAAATATGAAAACTTAAGGAATCAGTACATATGCTGAGCCACAAAAGTCTCCTGAGCCGACCAAGCATAGAAATGAATACAATATGGTAACCAGTAATAAGAAGTGCTAGAGAAAAGCAATGAATGGCAACAAAAAAAATTGCAATATAAGCTCTGGTAAAAAGTGGTTGCTGAAACTTTAGGCTTATAAGTCCCAAAAATTCAAGGACACATTGCCCAGTGGATAAAGATGTTGGTTAGATCCAGTGACTAGTAATAACCAGTAATAAGGAGTGCTAGAGAAAAATTAGTTGGTGACAATATGTTCAAATTAATTAGTAAAATAAAACTTCAGACACAAGTGAAAATTTTTCAGATTTCTCTATTTGGCAGACTGAACAGGGTTTCAACCACTGTTTTAGTAATAAAAAAGAATAAGAACTTTATAAAATTATCTGAAACTTATCAGTTATTCAAGTCCAATGTGAGAGGAGATTTTCAAATCTACAGACCATAAAGACAGTGTTAAAAAAATTACCTACTGGAGGAGAATTTGAAATCATACATGTTGCTCTCCATCGAAAAGGAATTGTTAGATAAACTGGATGCAGAAGCAATTATTGGCAGATTCACACAATCACTGAGTAGAAATAAACGATTGCTCTTAATGTGGATTTAATATTATCAATGAATTAAAATTAAAAAAAAACAAAAAATTCACTGGCAGTAGATACATTTGGTATTCTTAAAGGGGCCAATAGGTAAAGTTAAAAATATGGAACACCTATATACGATGCTAATTATACTGAATAGATGATAAGACATGGCAATATTAAAGTTGAATAAATTAAATAAATATTGAGTTGACCTTTATATACTACTAAAATAATGACTATGTAATTGTAATATGTAATTATGTATGAAAAATTCTTTTAACAATATTTTAATGTAAAAAGTAGAAAATGCCGGCATAACAGTTAATTCATTTCTTTGGTTTAACAGGGATTTATTGTTAGGGGACTTTATATGTAATTTTTCTTGAAAACACAGGGAACTTAGCTTATGTAAGGATTTACAAGTTCTAATGGATTTTTACTCAATCTGTTCTTTTAGAGATACACACACACAGTTTTTTTGTTGTGTGTAACACTTGAGGTCCTCAGTGCAAAATTTTGATTTGAGACGCACAGAAGTCATGAGCCCATTCATGTCTACATGCAAAAAGCTACTGTGCGAACAAACTACAAAGCAACCTCCTTTCTTTCTGCAAGCTACGTTCAAAGCAAAAAGAGTGATGGAAAGTAAACACAAAAAGAAACAGATACACAACTGCAAAGAATGAAAAAAGTGAGAGAGGGGGAGTGAAATAGAAATTGATAGAGAGTGGAGATAAACATATGTCAGACAAAACTTGGCCAAGGTATATATTTTATTTCAGCTTGAATTAAATAAAGTTTTGCCTTCTAAAAGTTTTCATATTTATTACATATACTTTCAGGTGTGTTGTATTTGGACTGAAAAAAAAACCCCAAACAATTTCACCACTGTGAATTAAAACCTTAATCTTAAAAACTCAGAAATATGTGGAAACTATACATAACAGAGTGCTTAAAACTACTTAGCTGGCCCCACTTTCCAAAGTCTGACCATATGACCAATCATCAGAATTAGGAGACTGAGAGTTTGCTCATGGTATAACCCAAAGTAGTAGCCAAGATAGACACATGGAGAAAATCAACAGGCATATGTAATCAGGGCAGATAGACACATGAGAGAAATATTCCCTGATTTATCACATTGTACTAGTTGAGAGTCCACGTTCCTGCCACTGGTTTTGTTGCAGACTGAAGGCATTGCTGTTGTTGGAAGTGCCTGGGTGTCACTACTGATGGTCTGGTTATGTTTGCGTGTCATGGGATCCATTGCTAATGCCAACCTGGTCATATCTACCCTCATGTGTGAAATCTGTTGGTTTTATAGTTATTGGCTTAGTAAGGGCTGTTGTAAAAATTGTGTTTTGTCCTCTGAGTGATTTTATCATTTGCCTTGATAAAGGCGCTCAGAGAACGGAACTTGGCAGCTAAGATAAGTTTTCCTTTTGTCTTTATATATATATATATATATATATATATATATATATATATATATAAATAAAGATATTATTTATGGGTTAAAGTGCTCAGTATCAGGGATAGAGCATATCTAAATACAAAAATCAGTTAATTGCTGGTATCTCCTGAAGAGTGGATGGTTGGATTGCTGGATGGTTTGCCTATAAAACTTGAGAGTCAGGAATTTGAATATAACATCAATCAGCTAAGGGACAAAATTTATATTTCTGTTAATCCTATCAAAATCTCTCTTTCTCTCGTTCTCTCTCTCGCTATACATATATATATATATATATATATATATATATATATATATCCTATAAGATGGCTTGATAATCAACCAAAGACTATATATATATATATATATATATAGGATAATATATAGCTTTGTGTATATATTATCTTTGTGTGTATATCAATATATATATATATATATATGATAATATACAGCTCTAAGGTGTATATATATATGATAATATATAGCTTTATGGTATATATATATATATATATGATAATATATAGCTTTAATGTATATATATATATATATGATAATATATAGCTTTAATGTATATATATATATATATATATATATATGATAATATATAGCTTTAATGTATATATATATATATATATATATGATAATATATAGCTTTAATGTATATGTATATATATATATGATAATATATAGCTTTAAGGTGTATATATATATATATATATATATATATATATATATATATATATATATATATACAGTGTGCGTCTGGCATTTGAGGACAGATTTTTATGGATTAGTAAAAAAAACTTGCTGAACAAATGAATATAATTATATTTGATTACAAACAAGTAAACATGAAATTTAGTTAACTGTTATTTAATTTTATTCAATAAAACCACCACTAGCATCAATATATTTTGTCTTTATATATATATATATCTGAATAAAGATATTATTTACAAGTTGAAGTGCTCAGTATCAGGGAGAGAGCATCTGTAAATACAAAAGAGGACATTGAAACAACAGTGACAGTCTGTTTCATGATAAATATAACTGTCAAGCCATGTGCATTGTGTTTCGGCTCGCCTTTTTATATATACAGGGCAGTGATGCATTGTGGGTAGTCTATTGTATTATTCTAATGGTTACTTTGGTGGGCATTTGTTAATTGGCTTCGTTTATTTACTTTTTTGTTTGGATTCATTTATTTGACTTGTTATCTCCATCCATAAAAGACAGGATGTGTGTATGTGTGTGTGTGTATGTGTGTGTGTATGTGTGTGTGTGTGTGTGTGTGTAACAAATTTTCAATGGATTTGCACAAAAGAAAATTGATTTTTTCATCCTTCTACGGCAGTTTTCATGTAGTTTGCGGCCATTTTCTACTGGCCAGGGTGAGAGCCTATAGCTGGCTGCCCACGAATAGGCAGGAAGATTCTATTGGTCAGCGTGAGAGTCAACAGCTGACTGACATGAATGTTAACTAGCATGCAAAAAAAATCGATAGCTGCATTCGTCACAAGTGCGAAAAATTTAAATCTGCATGGCACTTTACTCCAATTCGCTCATTCGCTTGCTTAAACTCAACGTTAATTCTGATTCCGCAGAACTGGGTTGGGTGTGAAAAAATATTTGTTGTGAACATTCTTTTTATCATTCGGTTTTTCCAGTTACCAGTCCTTTTTTAAAGCTGATCATTTTGTGTTCATTTTGTTTAGTTCTTTTTTCGTAACAGATTTAATGTTTAGTATAGAGCTTAGAATAAATTTGCAGTATGAGATAGGCAAGAAGTAAGGCATGTAGCAACATCAGCACGGCAAAGGGCACTCCTTTAAAGGCAAGGAAGGGCAAAAATATTTTAAGTCAAGTGATAGCGATAGCTGTATGAGTTGTACGACTTTTTAATCAAGCATGGGCAATGCCGGGCCATGTTGCTAATATATATATATAAATAGGACAAATATTATTTACGAATTTAAATGTCCATTAAGGATCTGTATTCCTGATCAATCAAAATTCATAAATAATTATATAGGCCAGGCTACAACATGTTTGACATGCAGACTCACACTACACCTTTCTGACAATAGCTCAATTAGATCTCATTTAAATATTCATGGAGACCTACCGGACACTATTCATAACATGCTTGTTGACAACAGTAAGATAATAGCATCATCTACATACAAAAAAAGGCTAAAAATAACGGAAGCCTTACTAAAGAAAAACAAAAAAACTTAATAATATTAACTTTGAACATGAACGTAATATCTTGACCATGTTTTGAAAAATGAAAACATTTTATAAAACATACATACAACAAACTATTTCTTATTTTAACAGTTAAAATATAATCCTTGAAAATGGCTAAATGTATAGCCGAAAGCGCTCGGATAAAAAGAACATTCGGACAATTTTTATATAATTTATCATCCGAAAAGAAAAAAATTATTAGATCGCATGAGAAATTGCATAAAAAAACTAAATAAAAGCACCTTGTCTGTCATTTTCAATTAAATGTGCATGAAAAAAGGATTGCTCCCTAAATACACACACAAAAGAAATATATATATATATATATATATATATATATATATGGATCTGGGAAGGTAATGATAGCTATTTTTTCCTCCAGGCAAAGTTTGCAAGTTTTTGATAGGTTGTTGTAGGCTGATGATTTTTTCCTTATTTTCCAAGATATTTTTGGTGTGGTGTGTTTTGTTTTTTATTTCCCAGATATACTTAGAAAGCATTGTGCTGTTCGCCAAAATAGACTACCCATAATGCACCACTGACCCTTATATATAAATAGCCGAGAAAAATAACAGCAGTAGTCGCCTGACGATTGCACTAGCATGAAACAGACTGTCGCCTCTAAGTGCTGACTTCCATGTCCACTTTTATATATGTATATATATATATATATATATATATATATATATATCCATCCATGCATATGTGCTCCAAATGTATGTGTGTAAATTAACTCTCTTACTTTACAAATGCCATTGCTATAAGAAAGATGCAGAATTGAAACCATATTGTACTAAATTTCACTGATGTTTAATGTATTCACTAACATTCAGTAAGTTCTGGGGGGGTATAATGCAAAGGGTCTCTATATACAAGTGTCAGCTGAAAAGTTTATAGGCTAACCAGGCTACTTTCATGAAATGTGACCAAATGATGTTTATTTTTCAGCATAGTTCCCCTTACAATCCACACACTTCTTCCATTGGTGTTACAGGGCTTGGATTCCATCAGCAATTTGGCATAGTACTCTCCATTGATGGTGTGGCCCTTTTGAAGTTAGTCAATAAACACAATGCATTTTGCATCTTAAAAAGCTGAGACCATGGTAGTAAATGGAATATTCAGGTTGTCTGAGATTTTCCTGTAACTTTTACCTTCTTTCCAGAGCTTAACAATCTTTTTGCGAATTTGTTAATACTTTACCTGTTGCCATGATGAAAACCTTCTTGCATGAACATCAATTACAGAATGTTCTGTTTGTATTTTTAGGCTAAAAAAACTACTGATAACATTCGAACATTCTAGAATATTCCACTTGAATAATCTAGAGTATTAAAGCCATATAAAAAATTTTAAATCTGAAATTTGCATTGTACAAATACTTTTTTCAAACATTAAAATGGATAAATGGAATTTATTTCTATTAAAACACATTTTTTTTTTGTTTTCTGTGCATATTTAGTTATTTTGCCTCTGTGTACAGTTAATTATATGAAATATGTGTTTATTCATTAGTTGGAAATAAATAAATTAAAAATTTGTATGTGTACAAATATTTGTTCCTCACCCCCTCATATTCCTCCTACATAATGGTAAGACAGTGCCAATGATGTCTTCATCTAGCTAATAATGTCTTAGCCTTATGTGGGAGGTATTTTTGCCACACCCTGTCTAAACACTTTAACAAATAGGATCATAAAATCTAATTTGCAATTAGAAACTAAATCACCAAAAACTAATTAATCCAGTATCTACCCCAGTGAGTGAAATAAAGGGTTCAGTTCGACATTCCAACCGCCTGAAGAAGGCCGGAGTGTACAACAGCCGAAACGTGGTAATAAATATGGCGACAAAGATGAGGACAATAATCCGAATAATGTAAATAGTGTACATAATACCTCATCTCAGAAATATAGACAGATACTGAAGAAGGCCAGAGCGTACAACAGCCGAAACGTTGTAATAAATATGGTGACAAAGATGAGGACAATAGTCAAAATAATGTAGTCTAATTAATCCATAAATTAACTACCTATTTCTTATCAGATTCTTAATTTGGTTGGCTGTTTACATTTTTTCTTTTTCATAGATTTTTATTATTTTGTTGATAGTTGCTAATAATGTTTAATCAATTATTATCATGAATTTGGGATTGTTTTAAAAATATTGAATTAGGATATCCTGTGAGAGAGTTGAGATATTTCTGCACATTGACTTTAGCATACCAAATGTTTCCACGCTGTCAGTGCCACATCTACTGACACTTGGTCAAAAGCACACCAGGCTGATCAACTCATGGAAAAATCTGACACTGAGGCAGACCCAAATGGTTTTCTTGAATATCACCTAACACAGGATAAGTGTGGGTTCGTCACTTTGAGTCAGAGGAGAAACACTCCTCATCTGCTCAAAAGAAGGTCAACCAAGTTTGTTTCAATAATACATAATACCTCATCTCAGAAATATAGACAGATACTGAAGGGCCGAAACGTTGTGTTAAATATGGCGACAAAGATGAGGACAATAGTCCGAATAATGTAAATAGTGTACATAATGCCTAATCTCTGAAATATAGACAGATACTGAAGGGCCGAAATGTTGTGATAAATATGGCAACAAAGATGAGGACAATAGTCCGAATAATGTAAATAGTGTACATAATACCTCATCTCAGAAATATAGACAGATACTGAAAGGCCGAAACGTTGTAAGAAATATGGTGACAAAGATGAGGACAATAGTCCAAATAATGTAAATAGTGTACATAATACCTCATCTCAGAAATATAGACAGATACTGAAAGGCCGAAATGTTGTAATAAATATGGCGACAGAGATGAGGACAGTAGTCCGAATAATGTAAATAGTGTACATAATACCTCATCTCAGAAATATAGACAGATACTGAAAGGCCGAAACGTTGTAAGAAATATGGCGACAGAGATGAGAACAATAGTCCGAATAATGTAAATAGTGTACATGTTAGTAACATTCTACTTTTCGTCATTAGTTTTTCGTACAATTTAATATTATGTGTTGTTGGTGTCATTTAAGTTGGAATGAATTCAAAAACACCCCCCTTTCCAAATTTACAGAAAAAACATACAAATGCATGCTGGGATTTTTTTTCCTCGTCAATAAGATTAGGTCACTTCTTAGTTTTATCTGACTCAATTGTTCTTTCTTGTAGAGAACAATGCAATCACTTCTCTTCATCTCCATTTGTGTATTAACACTATTCTTAGTTTGTGAACCTTTTGCCTTATGACTGTTGCTTTGCCTTATGACTGTTGTTTTACTTTGTATATATTGTTTGCTTGCATAATATTATTTTTGCCCTGTTCTTTTCTTTCTCTTGTTGTTTATTGCAAACTTTGTCAAACTTGTTTGTTGGGCAGTTCTGTAAATTACTTTTAACTTTTAACCATGGCTAATTACTCTACATCTCAGATGTTAGTTCCAATCTTATATAACTGCAAAAAACTTCTGCCTCTCCAATTTATAGATGAAACACAGATGCATGCTGGGATTCCTCCCTAGCCAATAAGATAGGCCTTTTCTCAATCTAATAAGACTTAGTTCTGTTTTTTCATGTCTTGAAGCCAGAATGCTATGATCACTTGTCCATATCCCATTTCTTAGTGAACTTTTGGCTTTATTAATGTTGCCTTGTCTACCATATATTGCTCGCTTGCTTAATATTACTTCCATCCTGTTCTTTTCTTTCTTTTGTTATTGTAAACTTTGTCAATTCTTTTCGTTCGGCATTCCTGCTAATTACATTTGACCACGGTCAGTTACTCTGTGACTAATAATAACAAAATAATTGTAATTCCTGCGAGAAGCAGTTTTCTGTATACCAAATATAGAATCATATAATCTGCTTAGGAATAAATGCAAAATACTTCCCTCGCATCCATTTATAGGAAAACCCACACAGATGCATGCTGGGATAAGATAGGCCACTTTTTAGTCTCATCTGACGCAGTTCTGTTTTTTTCTTGACTTGAAGCTGCAATCACTTGTCTCTATCCCCTTTTGTGTGTTAATACCATTCTTAGTTTGTGAACCTTTTGCCTCATGACTGTTGTTTTTGCCTTATGACTTGTTTTGCCCTATGACTGTTGCTTTGCCTTATGATCGCTGTTTTGCCCTATGACTGTTGCTTTGCCTTATGACTGTTGTTTCACATTGTATACATTGTTTGCTTAATATTTTTGCCATGTTCATTTCTTTCTCTTATTGTTTATTGCAAACTTTGTCAATTATGTTGGCCAATTACTCTACATAAAGGTATTTTTATGAATTAAAATTTTTTATGATTTAAAATTTGGGCAATCTTTAACCTTCATGCGTGCAATGAAACAGTGTGTAAGAAGAACAGTTTTTCCCTTGACACCGCTATTATTTTAATTACCTTCACTCACTCAGCAATGTTTTAAAAAGCAATGATTAGAATTTTCATAAAATCAAAACATGAAAGTAAAATTATA
Source organism: Acanthosepion esculentum (assembly GCA_964036315.1). NCBI lineage: Eukaryota > Metazoa > Mollusca > Cephalopoda > Sepiida > Sepiidae > Acanthosepion > Acanthosepion esculentum. The sequence goes on along the minus strand of OZ038479.1, from coordinate 6,868,707 downwards.
CATTTTCTTTGTTCTTTGAGAATTTACAACGTCTATTTACAAGAATAATTTTACATGGTAGTGTGTATGAACACTTTTCTTAAAATGTTGTAAGTGAATTTTGAGGGAATAATGTTGATATTTGAGTCAGCAGTTGATGCACAAAAAGTTCCTTAGGTGAAAATATAGTGACATGCATGGATTTGTTTGGCATCTCTCTGAAGCTAGGTGACTGACTGACTAACTGGGTTGAAACGGTCCTTTTTGTTTTTCGAATCCAAAATAGGCTCCAGAGAACTAGGCGCGAAAATAGGTTTTAGACAATTGTTACACATTTTGGTGTTGTCTCAACCAATGAAAAGCCGAGATTTGCAATGTGAGGTGTTGGTTGGCTAAAACTGATTTGATGGAAGAGTGTATTTTATCTTGAGGGTGAGTAGAAAATATGGACGATTCCATCAATATCAAATGCTATTTATTATATTAGATTATTTATTTACAAGAATAATTTTACATTAACATCCTTAAAAATGCAAACGAACTAATAAAGTACAATGCAATGTTTATCATTTATCAATTGATAAAGAAATATGAAATTTTTTTATTCATAAATTTATAAATGTCTGTCAAAACATGAAAATTTAAATAAACAAAGGATGACTGACTGTAAGTGTAAATTCTGAGAAAATGCATTTCTCCAGGAATTTCTTTCATGCAGCAATCCAAGAATATTTCTATAAAATTATGAATAAAAATTTGTTTTCATTAACATTTATAAAATGGTAAATAATAATAATAAATATTGCATGGTTTACATATTTTGAAGTTTTTTTTAAAATTTTGATAAAAAGATTTCTTTTCACAGTTATTTCTTGATAAAACGGTAAATAATAAATATCACATTATTTTGTTTTATGGCATATCAATCTCAATAAGTTATTTAATGCCGACAAGATTTTTATTGCCTTTTGTTCAAAAAAATATTGCTGCTAATATTTTTTTTTTTTTTTTAAATTGTATTGCTGGTATTTAAACCAATTTTTACACTTACATAGATTTTTGACTCCAGTTTGGGATTAACTATTTTGCCCATAGATGGGACCCTAACAGGTGCTACCACCCCAGATTAAGGCGAATCTGGAAACACCAGCAATTAAGAGGTAGTTCCACACTCGTCAAAACCTCCTGATCAGAGTCCTGGCTGTCGGATGTAGTTTATCGTATTACCCAGGATGCCTCACCGGGGGGGGGGGCTTACCTCTCTGTAGAGGTGCATGTTCCGAAATCCCAGCCAACTGGGCAGTATCACACTATGCTTGCTTCACATATTTTTATAATCTTGTAAATAAACATTACCAAGGGAGTGAAGGTAACACAAAATAATAGCAGTGTCAAGGGAAAAAACATCTTTTCATGCACTGTTTTTTTTTTGCAGGCGTGAAAATTAAACTTTGCCAAAAATGATTCTTAAAATGCAAACATCTTAATAAATATGGCAACCAATATTGGTGATGTTATTTTTTTTATATTAAATTAGCAGAGAAATATTTTTAAAATTGATATTTTATAGGAAAATCATTACATTGTCTAGAAACATCATCCTTCTTTTATTTGATTTTAGTAATTTTTTCCTCAAAGAAGCCCTGCTTTATTGCCTTACTTGGGGTAACAAAATCAGTAAAAGGAAGGGTAGACAACAAAATATTATATATTTCAAGATTAATTCAAAACTTCAAGGTTTAAAATCTATAGTGAAATCTTTTACTACTATATTCAGATAACAGAAACCAAGACGTAAGATATTGCTTCTGAAGTAACCGGAATTATGAAATATAATTTATGTTCAAATCTTTTATATTAAATTGATTCTTAAATTGATTAACTGTAATTTTCATGGAAAATTTTGCTTAAATTCATAATGGTAAAGTATTTTCTAAACTTCTTTTTAGTAAATTGAAAGCGTTAATATTTAGCGTTCTTTTCCACTTAAAAATAACACCATTTTTAAATTAATGTATCCTTTCTATATTAAATATTTGATTTCTTTTGTTATTCAAAAGAGAAAAAGCACAATCAAGCAAACAGTGAATCTGATCAAATAATGCATAAACATTCTAAAATAAAATGATGTTTGTTTTAAGAAAATTTTTTTTATATTTACATTCTGACTGATGTCATCTTTGTTGTTATCCTCACATTTTTGCTTTCCTTGGGTGTCTGTCAATCTGGGTAACTTTTAGAGAATCTTAAATTGAGTACTGCTCACACAAAGTCTATACTACCCAGCCCAGGGATTGAACTCAAAATTACTAAGCCAAAGTTTTAATCCACTAGATTTTAGAAGCATTTTGATCATGATGTCAATAACCATAGCATAGTTATTTTTTCCACTTCAATAAGTATCTGTTAAAGAGTTCGTTATTCTCATAGCAATGATGCTTTGTTTTTACAGCAGGAAAGTCTCCAGTCAAAATGAAATAACAGAGGTTTATCTCTATCTGTAAAAGGCAGGATGTGAGTTTGTGTGTAACGAATACACGGCCGCAATTTTTGACGGATTTGCACCAAAATTTACATGCACATGGTCCAAGTTAGCAGGAAGGCCACGTCTTTGCATTTCCCAACTCCCATCGATAGTGGAAATAATCAATTTTTTTCATGCTTCTACGGTAGTTTTCATGTAGTTTGTGGCCATTTTCTACTGGCCAGGGTGAGAGCCTATAGCTGGCTGCTACGAATAGGCAGGAAGATTCTATTGGCCAGCGTGAGAGCCAACAGCTGACTGACACGAATGTTAACTAGCATGCAAAAAAAAAAATCGACAGCTGCATTCGTCACAAGTGGGAAAAATTTAAATCTGCATGGCACTTTACTCCAGTTGGCTCATTCGCTTGCTTAAACTCAACGTTGATTCTGATTCCTCAAAACTGGGTTGGGTGTGAAAAAGTATTTGTTGTTAACATTCTTTTTTTCATTCTGTTTTTCCAGTTATGAGTCATTTTTTAAAGCTGATCGTTTTGTGTTCATTTTGTTTAGTTCTTTTTTCGTAACAGATTTAATGTTTAGTATAGAGCTTAGAAAATTTCGCAGTGTGAGATAGGCAAGAAGTAAGGCATGTAGCAACATCAGCACAGCAAAGGGCACTCCTTTAAAGACAAGGAAGGGCAAAAATATTTTAAGTCAAGTGATAGCGATTGCTGTATGAGTTGTACGATTTTTGAATCAAGCACGGGCAATGCCGGGCCATGTTGCTAGTATATATATATATAAAGGGCAAATATTATTTACGAATTTAAATGCCCATTAAGGATCTGTATTCCTGATCAATCAAAATTTATAAATAATTTTGTTTGACATGCAGACTCACACTACACCTTTCTGACAATAGCTCAATTAGATCTCATTTAAATATTCATGGAGACCTACCGGACACTATTCATAACATACTTGTTGACAACAGTAAGATAATAGCATCATCTACATGCAAAAAAAGGCTAAAAATAATGGAAGCCTTACTAAAACAAAAAAGGTAGAGTGTGAGATAGGCAAGAAGTAAGGCATGTAGCAACATCAGCACGGCAAAGGGCACTCCTTTAAAGGCAAGGAAGGGCAAAAATATTTTAAGTGATAGTGATTGCTGTATGAGTCGTACGATTTTTGAATTAAGCACAGGCAACGCCGGGCCATGCTGCTAGTTGAAGATAAAAACTTATCTACCATCCAAGCTAATATTATTTAATCAAATATTTTTATACAGACATTTTGATTGTCATCGTCACCTTTCAGCCATTATAGGTGCACATCATAATTGGTAAGCTGGGAAGGTCTAACTGAACCCATTTTTAAATATAATGGGGTAGATAGTTCTTATTTCCCTGTCCATGCTAAAGGAGGTAATTCATATCAGTTAATTCTATCTTTAAAATTCATCCTTGTGATGTCATCTCGTCTACTGAACAAGATTTTTTTTACAGCCTAGTGAAAAAAAAAAACCAGTAGATTAGCAAATCTCATTACCTCAGTCAGAATTCCAATGCCACCACAAGAGATCCTCTAGGATGAACAGCAGAATGAGAACAATCTACTACTGTCGATTGAATAAAGTGTTAGAAATTCCAAAGCTAACAACTACAACAGATATCTGAAGAACATTGAATGGAACAATTCTGGGTCTAGAACTTGAAACATTAATCCTATTGCTCTTCCATCTTGCCTGTTGCTGAGACTGATATTGCTGTCATGCTTGACTGCCTTTCCCACAGCTTCTTCTTTTTTCTTACTGGTGCTGATGAAGACTTTTCTTTTATTTATGGCTCCTATATGGTATTAATTTTGATGTTAGGCCAACTGAGGAGTCCTGTATAACCTAGCATAAGTACCGATTCATTTAGATTTTTGACTCTCCAGTGTTAGTCTCTAATATTTTTAGTTCATTCCACAAGCATTAGTGGCCACCCCTTTTCTCTCTATACATGATCAGCTATGCTTGATCTCATTGTCTCACTCCTAGTTATGATATTTTAATGTTTCACAAACCTCACTTTTAATAAGGTTACCTGTATCAACAGACACCTGAAGAAAGTCAGGCCACAACAGTTAAAATCTGATACCAACAACAACAAATATAAAGATGTTAGTCCAAATGTAAAGTAAATAATAAACATCACCCCAGAAATTCAGACTGAAATTTTTTCATGTATTTAACAGGCATAACAATTTTAGTTATTAATTAAAGAATAAAGTTAAGAACATAGTTTTTCTCCAGAATGTGTTTCCATATGTAGCTTCAAATCTGACTTCCGTGAAAAAGAAGTCTCACACATTTCACAAGAATATGGCTGCTCTCCAGTATGTGTCCGTATGTGTTGCACCAAATAGGCATTCCGTGAAAAAGAAGATCCACACACTTCACAGGAATATGGTTTCTCCCCGGTATGTGTTTGCAAATGTCGCCTCAAATCTGACTTCTGTAAAAAAGACAAGTCACATACATCACAAATATAAGGCTTTTCACCAGTATGTGCTCGCATATGTCGCCTCAAGTGAGACATTTCTGTAAAAGAAGAGTCACACACTTCACAAGAATATGGTTTCTCTCCAGTGTGTGTTTGTATATGTCGCTTCAAAGTTGACTTTCGTGTAAAAGAAGATTTACACACTTCACAAGAATATGGTTTCTCTCCTGTGTGTGTTTGCATATGGGGCCTCAAATCTGACCTCTGTAAAAAAGAAGATTTACACACTTCACAAATATAAGGCTTCTCACCAGTGTGTGTCTGCATATGTCTCCTCAAATGTGACCTTTCTGAAAAAGAAGATTCACATAGTTCACAAGAATATGGTTTCTCTCCTGTGTGAGTTTGTATATGTCGTGCCAAATGTGACTTTCGAGAAAAAGCAGCATCACACACTTCACAGGAATAGGGTTTCTCTCCAGTGTACATTTCTATATGTTGCTTCAAAATCTGACTTCTGCAAAAATGAAGAGGCATACACTTCACATGTTTATTCCTTCTAATCAATGTATGATTCTGTATGTTGTTTCAGAGATGATCTTTCTGAAAAAGAAGAGTAAAATATTTTACTAGAGTTAGGTTTCTCTCCAGTGTGGGTTTTGTATGTCTGAAAATTTGAACTATTAGACAATTTACAAGTTTCACAATATTCTGTGCTGAGTTATTTTTTATATTTCATATTGAATTATTTATAATGAACTCTTGTAGTCATAGAAACAATAATGTTCTTTATGAGCTGTTTGAACTCCCGAAGAAACATTGGAGTAATGGATAGCAGCTCGAATTGATGAATCGAAGAGCCCAATTCAAATTCCAGTCAAATGCATTACATTCACTTATGTGCTAATACCCTTGGGAAAGGTATGAATCCTCTTCTCCCCCCCACCACCAGCTATGGGTAAATAGAAGAACAGCCTTGGATGACAACTGGTCTACAGCAGAAAGAAATGGCAACCTACTGCTGGAAAAAATCTACCTCGTCAGTCATGTATCAAAAGATGGGTAAATAGCAGGACAGACTGGGTTCTATAGCCTTGGATGGCAACTGGTCTACTACAGAAAGAAATGGCAACCTACTGCAGGAAAGAACCTGCCTCCTCAGTCATGTATTGAAAGATGGGTAAATAGCAGGACAGACTGGGTTCTATAGCCTTGGATAACAACTGGTCTACAGCAGAAAGAAATGGAAACCTACTGCGGGAAAAATTCTGCCTCGTCAGTCATATATCAAAAGATACATGATCGCGTAAGTGTGTATGATGCATGGCACATAACTGACTGGAAGTTTCATGATTGGGTTTAAAAATATCGGTTGTCAGGAGATAAAGGGCTCCCACCCACAACTCCAATGCTATAATTTAATTTTCAAAATGAATAAATAAAATTAAAAAAATACACAGAGTAAAATTAAATTTTTTGTGGAAAAAAAAAAAGCTGTTTTTCTTAGTAATTACAGACTATAAGTACTGTAGATATTACTGGCAGTAGATACCAAATATAAATTTTCTTAAAAAAAACATTTTGCTAATTTCATTTTTTATTATTTTTCATTTTTTATTATTTTTATCTATAAAAATCAAAAATAGCACCCAAGACTATATATATATATATATATTTTTAAGCTTTTCACCCCAAGCAAGGCTGGAGGCCACTAGCACACAAGGGGTGACAGAAGGTTTGGAGGAAGAACAGATAGGAGTGGTAAAGGAGAGGATGTGGAGAAAGATAGTGGATCGATCAAGGCAAGGGGGTTACAGAAGATTTGGGGCGAGAGCAGATAGGAATGAAAGGGGAAAGGATGTGGAGAAGGGAAGTGGATAGATCAAGGCAACTGGAGATGTCGATTGACGTTACACTTAAACCGTTGGAGATTGTATTTGTCAGGGAAACAGGAATAAGAAAGGGAGTTCCACAGGCGAGAGGTGTGAGACATGAAGCTATTGGAGTAGAAGAGACGTCTACATCTAACGGTGAAGGGGTGGGAACGGGATGCCAGCCTCGCAGGACGCTTAAATTCATGAGGCCTGGGAACCAGCGGAAGCAGCTCATAAGAATGAAACATCTCTTTTAAATGGAGCGTTTGAAAACCCCATATCACTAATATTTTGACAATTCCCCACTGTACTAACAAAGGGTTTACAAGCAATTTCTTGTAAATTCCTTAAGATGTCAATTTCATGTAAAAATTAGTTTTATTTAAAATGCTAGACATCACCTCTATCAATTTAGAAATTTTTATTCAATGGGAAAAAGTAGAAACACTGACCCAAAGATACCACAATCTTCCTGACACCAAAGCAACACATTCTTACTTGCCTTTCTTACTACATTCACCATAATACCTCATTGTCTCTAAGAAAGTCCTAACTAGTCCACATATGTACAATTCATTATCTGGGGGAGGGGGATAAATATTTACAATATGAAATAAAACTATTTACAAGAAACTAAACAAAATAATGTTAGTAATACCCCCCCCCCCGCAATCCCTAAATACAGCAGAAACATCAGTTAATTGGACAAAATCAATGCGAGCCTCTAATACTATAAAACACTCATTCATTCCAGGCACTCACTTAGACACACACTCATTGAAACATTACAACAAATATGAAAATCATACCCGAAATGAAAGGTTACCCTGCATCCACCAGAGAATTGTTCACCTAAATGGGGGAGGGAATGGGGAATTAAACTAAAGTAAAAGGGGGGCAGAAATAAAAGTGGCCAGTGAGCATATAACCCCCGTAGCTAAGTTAACTGGTATCAAAAAACTAAGGACACAAAAACAAGCCTAAACTACCAAAGCAAAGAATTTATCTGAACGATCACCATGACAGTATCTACAGAAAGACTGACATTGCATTTAAACTTTTGAAATGCAAAGTTAAATGGAAACTAGGGAGCCAGAGAGTTCCACAAGCGAGAAGTGTGAGAAAAGAAACTTTTAGCATAGAACTAACAGTTACATCTCGCCAATTCAACTGTAAATTGATGAGGCCTTGACACCAAATCTAGGACTGCGCTTAGGTCTATGTACCATAGCAAAGAGCTTTTCTGAACAATTGCCAGGAAAGTATTTACAGAAAATGCACAGGGAATCAACTTTATGCTAGTGAGAAAGTAACTGAAGCTGAGATGCCAGGTCAGGACCTGTAATCTTGCTGATTCCTCTTTGGATTTTATCAAGAATCTCGAAATATATAGCAGGAGCACTGGACCATATGTGGCAACAATATTCTAATCATGGACAAATAGTAGACTTATAGATATGTAAGATAAATTCTGGAGAGAAAACTTGTCTTGCATGACACAGTGAACCCAGTTTTTTAGCAGCTGCCTAGCAATGCATTCAATATAGTCTTTGCACTTCATCTCAACTGAGAATGTTAACCCAAGAAAGCATCTTTCCTGGAGGTTAGCATCATTGTTTTTTTTACTTTATTGAGTCGATCAGATTTACTATTAAGACGAGAGTAAATATTTGTATTAAAGGCATGATCTTATCATTCTGTTGGATTCTGATCTGTATTTGATCCCAACTCATCTTGGCTGAATAATAAATATGATATCTGTCTATATTTCTAAGATGAGGTGTTGTAATCATTTACATTATTTAAACTACAGTTCAAAAGTTTGAAGCCACACCCCAGCATTAGCATGGAATGAATTTGATAAAAGAGTGAAACAAACAAGTGAGAAAGAGCTCTTAGAAAAAAACAATTAGAAGGAAATAAATACCTTAAAACTATATTTAACTAACCAACTTTACTAGTATTTAAACATGGTAGTAACTTTAAATTTTGGGGACAATTAGTGACATTTTTTTAGAAAATTAAAAATTTTTCTTGAATATGATTTTAACCCTGTATTAGTCCCCTTCGATTTCCGAAAATGTATAGTCCCCAGGGCTGGTGTTTACACAGAGAGGCAACCTTACGAAGGTGGGAAAGTGACTGAAGCTGAGCTGCCAGATCAGGACCGATAATATTGCTGATTCTTCTTTCGATCTTATCAAGGAGCTCTAGGTAAATAGCAGGGGCACCAGACGAAATGTGGCAACAATATTCCAAGCATGGATGAATGGTAGATTTATAGATATGCAAGATAGATTCTAGAGAGAAAAATTGTCTCACACAACAATTTTCTTAGCAGCTGACCTAGCAATGGATTCAATATAGTCTTTCCACTTCATGTCAGCTGATAATGTTAACCTGAGAAGGTACAACAAGTTCTTGGAGGTTAGCATCATTTTTTTTTTCATCATGGTATATGGGAATTTTTGGAGGTACCTAATTTTTAGGCTATTATTATATTTCATTCAAATAAAACTAAAATTTAACTTTAAAGAAGACATTTTAAATTATTTAAAATGTGTTTTTCTTCATCTTTTAGGAAGTTTGAGCAAACTAAGACCAGTAGTTCTATAAAGAACTTCACAGTGGAGGGAAGTCGATGAAGAACTTCACAGTGGAGGGAAGTCGATGAAGAACTTCACAGTGGAGGGAAGTCAATGCAACAATGGGTTAGCATTAATATCCCATTGCTAAAAAAAAAAAAAAAGAAAGAAAAAAGGTCCCCTTGAGGTGAAGATAACACGAATAAAAATTTTCATGAAATACAAATGTTGAAAAATTTCAAAAAACACAGGGGAAGATAAAAAAAAAATTTCTTTAGAAAAGACTAAGGTAATGCCATTCAACAAAGGTGGTGGGGGGTGGAACAAATTAAATCTTTTCTCCTTGTAGAAATATGTTTGAATAAGAAGTTGAATAATTTCTGGCAGCAATATTTTTCTAAGGTCCACTCAAGTTGTAGAAAAAAGCCTGAGTCCATTTTATTTATTTATTTATTTTTTGTTACAAAAAGTCTTTGGTAATCCAAACTAACTAGTTGCCAAAACACCAAAAAAAGAAAAAAAAAGGCCCATCATACTCCCCTGTTGAAAGCAAAAAATATATAAAACAAGACAACCTTCAAGTTGGCAAAAAATTACCAACATGAAATCTCGGGCAGAAAAACCAAATCACGTATGCAAAATATGCAATAAGCTCTCCCTGCACACCAAAGTAGGGGAGGGCTCATTTAAAAAGAAATCAATCAACAAATAGGAAAGAAAATTTCTTTCAATAATAACAATAATAATTCTGAATGATATTTTGTTTTTATATTGAAATTTTTCTTTTTCATGGAACTTATTTTTGACTCATCAAAATCAATGCAACTTATTTTAGTTAATTTGCAGTATAAGCACAATCTTGTTTGTAATGTCCGACCGCCATAAACTAGCGTTGTTTACATGTTTGTCTTGAGTAGTAATGCACGGAAGCTTACTTAACAGCCTTTTTACTGCTTTTTGTATCTTCGTACTTGTCTTGATTACTGCGCAATTTTCGCAAAAGATATTTTAAAATGCACATTTTTTCTTTCTTTTTTTTTTAAATGAATTGTTTTTATTTAATTGGTATAAATTCCTTTTTTCCAATTAAAATTATTGTTTCTTTGTAGAAACGAAGCTTTTATTAAATAATGAATTCATTTTTATATTAAATTGGTTTAAATTTGTTATAGAAACAATTGAAAGCTTTTCTAAATAAATGTCATGGGTGACCCCTTTTTCTAAAGAAAAACAAAAAACAAAAACATTATTGAAAAAAAGGAAAACGACAATTTTTCTTACCTTTTTCAGGCACGTAATTTCTATTTTATTTTAATTGTCGGATTTTAAGGTAACTTTCACGACACAATTTTTAAAAAAATTATTGTTGAAAAAAAAAAATAATAATAATTAAAACTTCATATTTTTTTTTATCCTTTCAGTCACGTAATTTTGATTTCATTTTTCGTTTTACAATTTTTCTTGCTATATTTGGAATCACGCATTCATTTTAAACTTCGCGCCGTATTACTACTCGAGACAAACGTATGTAAACAAAGCCAGTAATGACAGCCGTTCTGTCAACGCGACGTGAAAGAAGTCGAACTTATATTGTCCATAACTCTTAAATGGTAGTAGAGAGCAAAATTTTAATGTCATTTTCGAAATAATCAGACAATTTCATACCGTATGGAACATTTTCATTACTCTGGGATTTTGGTGCTTATAACGCAAATTGCAAATTTAGATTAACACTTATTTTTTACCACACAATATATTTGGATAAAAAATTACAAGATGTAATAAAATAAATGCAATAAATAATTTATACATAATGATTAAATTTCGAGGAGCATTTAAAGACGGAATACTTGAATAAAAAAATGCTACCTTTGTTTTGTTTTGATTTCCGTCATTTTTAGTTTGGATTTCTTGGTCAATATGCAGCATTTCTTCTGTTTGTTGGTTCAATTCATGATGAAAATTTGAAAAGAATTAAAAATATATATGTATATCCTGTCCATTAAAACATGCTAGAAAACATTAAGCCAATTTGAATAATATCTATTTCGTTTGGATTGATGAAAGGAATTTGGTAAACGGTGTTCAAAATTATTTCGTCCCTTGTGTAAAAATGACACCGTGTAAAAATGTCCCTTGTGTAAAAAAATTGATACTGTTATTTATTATATCACATGTGTATTCCTGCAAAAAGTGTAAATTTCAAATATTTTTAACATTTGCCCGGGGATGTGAATGCCTACATTCAGCGTAGAAGACGATCTGATCTGTCACCATTTTCTGGAGACATCAAAAATAATTCATAAAACGAAAAGAAATAAATCTCAGCATCTTAACCGAGGTTTTTGCATACCGTTCAAGAGTGAGTTATTATTATTTTTTTTAATTGTTTTCATATTGAAACTATTGATACAATTAAAAATACTTTGTTATTTTTATACATACGGTGTTCACCCTGATGATCCCCTGTGGTGAAACCTTAGTAGGTAGTACCTAGCTCATTAGGATTTTTTACCTTTCTTTGCTCTTGTCGCATTTAGCTCCTCCTCAGTTCTTTAATCCTTCAACAGGGGTCTCTCTCCCCTGAGTATAAATACTGGCTGACTCTTCCCTCTCTCTCTTTTTCGACTTAGGCCTTGGGCCGCTACCTCGCGCGGAGACGAGGTAAAATCTCTCTTTTTCAACTTAGGCCAATATGTGACCTCTCACAGATACAGCGTTCCCCGAATTCTGGGAACGCGCTAAGAATAATACACGTACGTACGAACACTTACAACACACACACATAATTTCTCCATACAAACTATGTAACAGTCCATGTCTTTGTTTAACTTGTTTTGTTATTAAAATATATTTGTTTACCCATGTATATCGGTCTTGTTTGTTTTATTTGTCTTCTTGGGACTTAATTAAATTCTGACATTCCCATGTAGCTGGACCGGCCAGCAGGAAATTTTAACCTTCTGATATCTCTTCACATCTTTACCCCCACGGTCCGCTACATTCTACTCAGCGTATTGAGCACTCTTCGTTTTCCTTTTAAAACTGTCACAAATCAATTAAAAAAAAGTTAGTAAACCCTTAGCCAGTCCAGGGCATTTTCATGTGTACTAAACATTCACTCTTGTTTTCAGACTTAATGCATATTATTTATAAAAGCAAATAAAAGCCTATCTAAATTATTTGATAATTAGTTTATTGCAGTTTTTATTTTACGATTTGGAGCAGATTTTTAAAAAATATATAAGCAGGACTCCAAGGAGTCCTGCTTATATTAAAAAAAAAAAAGTTTCCACTCTTTGAAATTCCATAAAATTTCATGAAATTAATTGGGGGGGGGGGATAACAGATGTAAAAAAAAATTATTTTTACTAAAAATAAAAAAAATTTTTGTAAAAATAAAAATTAAAAAAAAAAATTCATTCATTTTTTAATAAGTCCTGAAAATTTCATTTAAATTAGACAATTATTTGATTTTTGCAATAATTTCAAAATTAATGGGTTTTCCCCCTAAACCGCTACACTAAAAATGGCGATGACCACAAGTCGTACGGTTTTAACAAAAAAAAACAACGAGATTTTTTACCCAAATTTAAAACGTGTTAGAAAGAAGAAAATAATTTTAAAAAAATACTTTGTTCTTTCCTCTTAATAATAACATAAACATTTTAATGATGAAACTTTGTTTTTATTAAGTTTCGGACCTGTTATCATTTATTTATGCTATACTGATTTTTTAGCGAATTGTTGGAGGTACCTACTTAAAAAACTATTGCAAGGCAACTCAACTTATTTGGCAAATATAATGTGTATAGTGTTAATTGTTTGGTTGTTCAATGAAAATAAATTTCTCTTGTCACTTTTTCTTTTGAGAGTTAAAAGTCTTTTCTTTTTCCATGCGAAAGGTTATAACGTGGAAAAATAGATGTCTTTCATTTGAGACCTTATTATTATCTGTCAAGCACCCTGTGATCATATTAGGTTTCTGGAGGCTATTCCAACTTCTCAAAGTAAATAAAAGGACAAATTTCAGTCCAATTCACCAGTCAGTAATTCGGCGTGTCTACATTTTGACTAAAGGACTTTGCGTGCGTCAACACCTGACTCAACTTTCAACCTCTTTCTGTCTCTCTCTGAATTCATTGCACATTTCTAAAAAAAAAGTGTTATCTACACTACTAAACAGAAACTGCAATTCAAGCATTAAGATAAAAAAAAAAATACAGTCCAGGGTGAATAACTCTGTCAAAACAAGAACAAACAAAAATCAACAAAAATCTCGCATTACATTACTTTAAAATTTATCCCTCGATAAATTTTCCTTAAATTTACATGTGAACATTTTCTAAACAAAGGAACATTCCTGAACTGTAATTCATTAAGATACTTAATTCACATTTCGTCAAACATCCATATAACCAAAACTGAAACACAAGCTTTTCCAAATTGTATTATAATTAATTGTATATAAATGTTCAGTGTTTTTCTAATTGAATTCACGACTACCGTTGTTTCTTTGTTCAATTTTTCCTTGAGATTTATTCAACTTGTACGTTGTAGAGGACCGAGGGGTGAAGATGAGGGTGAAATCTCTGGGCTAACATTTCCTGCTGGCCGGTCCAGCTACATAGGAATGTTGGACTATAATGGAGTCCAAAGGAGATAAAGAAAACAAACAAGACCGATATACATATACAACAAATATATATTAATAACGAACATTAATACACAGAGACATGAAAAAGTTACCAAGGGTGTTTGTATGGAAAATTATGTGTGTGTGTTGAATGTCCGTACGGATGTGTATTTTGTTTTTAGCATGTTCCCAGAATATGGGAAACGCTGTTTGTATGAGAGTTCACATATTGGAAAGTAAAAATGAGTTTTTTTTATACCTCGCCTCACGCACGAGGTTTCGGCCCGCGGCCTAAGTCGAGATAGCTGGTCGCACGTGTGCGTAAGCAGGAAAAGATGTAGAGAGAAGGGTCAGCCAATATTTATACTCGTGGGAGAGAGACCCCTGTTGAAGGGTTAGGAAATGAGGAGGAGATAACTCCGACAACGTCTATGCTTAATATTGTTGTGATTAATATGAAGAACACGCTTATCATCTGAAACCAAAAAACCTTCTGATTTCACACTCATTTCATAGCAGTCCCAACAGGCTTTTCTTCGGACGTTCTGCTCAATAATAGACTCTTTTCAGTCTTTTCTTAGGCAGCCTAAGTTTTTAGTTTTTTTTACCGCTCTTTTAAAATCATGACTCGTGTGCACCACATAGCATGCACGGACGTGGGAATCACACGTCCTGTGCATCACACATGACAGGTAAAGGGATAGTGAAATGCTTCTGGTTAACTGTAATAAAAATGTAGCTAGATAACTTTTGTTCAGATCTTATTATTGAATACAGTAAACTGTAAAAAATGCTGCTTGTGTTTATGCGTTGAGAATATCAAATGTGATTGCATGCTGTAAGAGCATTTAACTATTACATTTATGACTCAAGAAAAAAATAACGAGACTCCAATTTGCATCAACAATAAAATATATATAAAAAAAAAACAAGTACAAACTGTGGCGTGCTAATTAGATTTGGTTTAGAATTGTTAAGAAGGCTTTGGTGATGGTTGCGTTTTTGGTTAGCACATCACATTTAAATTTGCAAAAGACACAAAGAAGAAATAACAAGAGATTAAGTAGTAATCAACAATAAAATGTATTGAAAATAGACGAGTACAACAATCGTGCTTGATGAAATAAAATTAAGAAAAAGGAAGTAGTTTCCCTTGTACGGATGCAAGATTGAAAATATGTATTAAAGAACTTTCTTGTTTAAATGTTCAGAGTTCAGTGATAAATGATAACTGAGTTCAAGTATGAAAAAGCTTGTACAAAAGGATAATAGAATTTTGAGTTTGTTACTTGGCTTTTGGACAGACAGTTCACAGCGTAGTGCAATTGGAGTTTTGTGTCTGTGTGTGTGTGTGAGTAGAAGAATGTAGGTACACGTACGTAGTTGAGCTCTGTTGATTTATTTGTTCTACTACTGTTCTATTGTTTTATTTTCGTGGTATTTATACTTTTTGAGTAGGCTCCAGAGAGGAGCGGAAAAATATATCGAAAGGAATGTTTAAATTATACGATTGGTCAAAAATCAACCAATCACTGATTTTCTACTAAACCAAGTTTGGCAAAGTCAATGGCAGAAAATTTGGTGTGGCTACTGCGATGGATAAACTGTCCTGTAGTAAATAGTACTTATTTTCTAGCCAATAATTATTAAGTATTTTGTGGGCGTGGTGTATCGGAGTAGTTACTACAAAACAATTGTGCAAATGTATGGATATTAAGGAAGAATAAGTTGTCTCCCTTTAACTGTATCTTGAATAAGATAAAATGTTATTAAGAATATTTCTTGGATAGAATGTTTAATGTTCTATGTTGAAATAGAATGTTGGGTTTAAGAAAGGAATACAGTTAATTTAGATCTGTGTTTGTGTAGATAACACATTTTTGGTTTGTAAACTTGGCTTGGTCACAGAAAATGAATAGTGTAAATGTGATACAAATATCTGTGTCTGTGTGTGGGTTGTGAGTAGAATCGTGGATTTGTGTAGACAGGCGTAAATTGCTGGACTCTACTAAAAATTGTGGAACAAACTACTGTTTATATAACTGCTGGTAGACTCCAGGCAACAACACGGAAAAAGTTGAATGAACACAAAAATGTATGATTGGATAAAAATCAACCAATCACTGATTTTCTAACAAAAGCATGTTTGAGCAAATTCACGGCAGAAAAATGCAGTGTGGTGACTGCGATTGGTAAATTGTCTTGTGGTAAGACAGTATCTATTTATTAAGCAATGACAGGCAAGTAAATTGTAGGCGTGGTAAGCGTAGCAGTCACTACAAGTACAATACTACACTACTTTAACAATCCAACAGTCTGTCTGAGATACTGTCTGCATTCATTGAATGAAATTTGACGTTTTTCTCCCTTACATGATGACAGACAATAAAATCATGTCGTCTTATACGCCAGCTAAACATTATGTCTACACGTTCTGGTAAATTTTCAACGGTATCTTTTTACAGATGGGACGAGATTATTTTCATCACCGTCTGGCGGTTCCTTTTGTTTCTCGTTCAAACAAGACGTTTTCTAAGCTGATTTAATGTTCGTTTCGTGTTTTAAACTTTTAAATGTTTCATTCTTGTCAACTTTATTGTCATAAATTGAACTAAACACATCATAAGAAACCAATCCTATTCAACTGAAAGCATTCCATTTTAACTTAGTTTGTTTTTTTTCATAAACTCTCTAATTGTTACAATTTTTCTACATTTCAAAGGTAAGTTTTTTTTTAAAAACGACTGACATACATAATTCAGATTTGGGGGTAAATTTGCAGATTAAGCCCGGAAACCAATTCTAATGAAAATTTCCATGCTTATTTTAAAAAAATAACAATGTAAAAGATTCCTAGGTAAATTTGCAGCTTAAGCCCCGGAATCGTACGCGGAAGCTTACTTAAACGGCCTTTTTACACATCTTCCTATCTTCTTTACTCGTCTCAATTACTGCGCAAAACGAAAAGTAGTCTTTTTTAGACACTTTTGAAAGTGAAACTTTTATTGAATTCTTTTTTTTTTTTTTAATTTAAAGTTATTTAGAAAGAGCAATGACAAGTGTTGTTTTTGGTAAATGTTTATTTTAACACCCGAGCGGCATTCACTGCTGAACTATTTTCTTTCAGAAAATAGTACGCGTTTCCGTTCCGTAAAGCGATTTTTTTCTTTTGTACTTAATTTAAGAAGAAAGTCAACTTTCAAATATATGTAAACATCGACAAATAAAAGAATAACAAAAAAAAAACAACAACAAAAAAAAACACCTAACCCTAATTTGAAAATTAACTTTCTTAAATTAAGTACAAAAAAATCGCTTTACGGAAATGCGTATTAATTTCTGCAAGGACTTTCTTGTAAAGGAAGTAAATAGGCTCTATTTGTATACCTCCACCGACAAAATTCAGCAGTGAATTAAGTATCAATAAGCCGGCAATGGCTGACGAAAGATGAGGAAAGAGTCCAATTTTTTCGGGTCGTTAACATCCAAAAAGGTAGGTTTCTTCAATATCTAATTGTTGATTTGAGTTCAGCATGTACATTTGCAAGGAAATAAGACTATTTTGGACAAATTTGAAGGGATATTAGCGCTCGGCTGTTAAAATAAACATTTACCAAATAGTGAAGCTGTAATAATGAAAATTTGTTTAAATAATAAAAAAACAAAATTTTAAAAGGTAGCTTTACCACAATTGTCATTGCTATTATTTTGTAAATAACCATGCTTAAAATTCCTTGTTATTATTAAACCCTTTGTAGATTTTTATTTTGTAAAATAATCATGCTTTTTAAAACCATAAGTTTAATAAAAAAAAAGATTTGAACTATAAAATTATTCATGCTATTATATACTTTTTTAACTTTTTTTTTTTCTTTTCATTTTTTAATAATCATACTTTTTAAAACCCCAAATTTAATAACCCAAAACTTGGGTTACTTTTTAAATTTCATGCATTCATTTTAGATTAAACTGCGCAATAAGTGAAGCTTCCACACATGACTACTTGAGGTAAACGTATGTAAACAACGCCAGTAATGGCTGCCAGGCTGTAGCCATGACGTGAATGAGGCCAAAACTATATTGTCAATAACTCCTAAAGGTAGATTTCCACAAACTTTTACTGTTATTTTTTAAATAAGCATGCAAATTAGAAAGGGTTTCCGAGGCTTAATCTGCAAATTTACCAATTTTTGTGGTGTTAAATTTTCGAAGTGCAACTATAAATTTTACTGACTTTTTCAGAAAAGTTTATTTTTGACAAAAAGTCATATTCAGATCAACTTGATAACAATATCCATAACTTTGTTTATTTTGAATCTGTAAAACAGAGGTTTTTTAGCGATAAATATTTTAAAAACTATAATCTATTAAGATTTTTTTCTGTGTGATTGAATTTTGACCTAATCTGTTATTAATACAGGAAACAACATGAAAAGAATATTATTTTTAAATAAATATTCAATTTCTGATGGGTTAATTGATTTATTTACATCCAACTGATAGCCAAATGTGTTTATACTTAAGTATGTTGGAGCAGACGATAAAGTTTAAGGTTTTTTCAATGTAAGGGGGGAAAATCCTTGAAACATTTAACCTTTAAATGCTAAATTTATTGGTTTGTACATCAATACTTCAGAAATTCTGCATGTAATCACACATACAAAAACAAATTGAAATTCTTTTAAAAATATTTGGGGTTGTCAGATTATAATAAATGTTACAATATATAATTAGTAAATACAGTTTTACTTAATAACAATTCTTCCTAAGAATTATTTCATTGCAAATGAATTTTAAAAGATTTAAAAACTTTATAAATTATTCAATTTCAAACTCTAAAAAACTGAAAACAAATGCTATATATGATTAGCAAATATAGTTTTAATTAATAACAATCTTTCCTAAGAGTTACACCATCGAATTTTAAAATTTTCCTAATTTTAAGATCTTTATAAATGATTCAAATTAAGATTCTAGAAAAATGAAATCAAATCTTGTAAAAATTCATTCTTCATCAAAAAATTATTTTCCTTAAGACAATATTGTCCTTAATATACATTATTCATAAAAGCAGTTAGAAGCTTTTGTAATTAAATAATGTCTTAGTTTTATTGCATTTTTTTATTTTATGACTCAATGTAGGGTCCGATCTTACAAAGACAAATTGATGACTTAAATTTTCTAAAGTGGTCTGCTTTTAACTAATATAGTCACGAAAAAGTTGCACAACTGAATTTCTCAAATTTATAATGACCATTTGTAAATACCCAAATTCCAAACTTGGATCAAATATGGAGCAGAATCCGACAGTTAAATTTATAAATGATAAGCATTGCATTGTATTTATTACAACCTTTCAGCCGTTGTATGCTCCGGCCTTCTTCAGGTGGTTGGGATGTCAAACTGAACCCTTTATTTTGAGCAAAATAAAGGGTTCATTTCAACATTCGAACCACCTGAAGAAGGCTGGGGCATAGAACGGCCAAAACGTTGTAATAAATATGGCTACAAAGATGAGGACAATAGTACGAATAATGTAAATAATGTATATAAAACCTCATCTCTGACATATAGACCGGTATTGAAAGTTGTCCTGGCTAAGACGTTAAACTACATCTGTGTCCTGGGTAAGACAATAAACTACATCCAGCAGCAAGGCCTCTGATCAGGAGGTTTTGAGGAGCATGGAACCACCTCTTAATTGCTGGTGGTAGGTCAGGGTGGTAGCACCTGTTAGGGTCCCAGCTATGAGCAAATAGTTAACTATTACCAGCAATACTTATTTGAGAAGATTATTACCAGCAATACAATTTTGAAGGAAAAATATTACCATAAGCAGATTTTTTACAAAACAAAATATTAGCAGCAATAAAAAATGTCGGCATTAAATAACTCATTGAGTTTGATATGCCATAAAACAAAGCAAACCAATCTAAACCAAAGAATACATATTTTATTCATACAAATCTACCCCAAAAATGTTGTCGGCATTAAATAACCCATTGCGGTTGATATATCGTAAAACAAAATAAACCAAACCAATCTCAACCAAAGAATACATATTCTATTCATACAAATCTATCCTAAAAATGTTGTTGGCATTAAATAGCCCATTGAGATTGATATGCCATAAAACAAAATAAACCAAACCAATCTAAACCAAAGAATACATATTCTATTCATACGAATCTATCCTAAAAATGTTGTCAGCATTAAATAACCCACTGACGTTGATATGCTGAAAAACAAAATAAACCGAACCAATCAAGAACAAAGAAAATGTATAAATTCACTTTTATCTCTTTGGGTTTTATTAAATTTCTAATCATCAGGTTTTGGTTAATTGCCCTCTACAAGTTCTCCACTGCCTTAACCAAGTATTGAACTCACACTCTCTTGGGTCCTGTCACTGGATCTAACGCCTTTATCCACTGTGCCAAGTGAAGGTAGTTAAATAATAGCAGTGTCAAGGAAAAGAACTGTCCTTTGGACACTCCATTTTTTGGCTGGCACAAAAGTTAATGTTTGCCCTAAATCTTTTCTACAAAAAATATTATTTAACTCCTTCAATTAATATTGGGATAATTTCAAGTCTGGTCAGCCTGCTACTGTAACATGTAACCCAATCCAATGTGCCACATGGAAGAGTGGTTGAAAGCTGGTGGATTAGCTACACATCAGAATGATAAGGAAAAATACGAAACATTTATAAATCTAACATTTTGCATTTATTAAAGCTTTATCAGAGAATGAGATATGGAAAAGATTTTCTGGCATTTTTATTTTTGTGTTGCATGGTTTTCATTGGTTCAGCAGACTTCACATGCATTTAACTTGTCAAGCAGCATTTGTTTGCATTATTTACATAAAACTTAATAGTTTTTTTCCCATATGTTCCAGCACTCAGTAACCAATATCTGTCTATATCTCTGAGATAAGGTATGATGATTACTTGCATTATTCAGACTCTTATCCTCATCTTCATTGGCATTGTGGATGAAGATGTTGGTTATATCCAGTATTAATTAATACTCAGAGATATATATTAAGGAGAGAAGACAATAAAAGAACAAGAATTAATACTGGATATAACCAACATCTTCATCCACAATGGCAATGAAGAAGAGGATAACAGTCTGAATAATGCAAGTAATCATAATACCTCATCTCAGAGATATAGAGAGATGTTTGGGTCTAGTCACTAGATCTAAGCAATGTCTTTATCCACTGGGCCATGTGTTGTGAATATGGCAGTGAAGATGCGGATAACAGTCTGAATAATGTAAATAATGGAAGTAAACATAATACCTCATCTCAGAGATATAGAGGCTGAAATGTTGTGAATATGGCAATGAGGATAACAGTCTGAATAATGTAAATAATGCAAGTAATCATAATACCTCATTTCAAAGATATAGAGGCCGAAACATTGTGAATATGGCAATAAAGATGAGGATAACATTCCAAATAATGTAAATAATGCAACTAATCATAATACCTAATCTCAGAGATATAGAGGCTGAAATGTTGTGAATATGGCAATGAAGATGCGGATAACAGTCCGAATAATGTAAATAATGCAATTAATCATAATACCTCATCACAGAGATATAGAGGCTGAAATTTTGTGAATATGGCAATGAAGATGAGGATAACAGTCCGAATAATGTAAATAATGCAAGTAATCATAATACCTCATTTCAAAGATATAGAGGCCGAAACATTGTGAATATGGCAATGAAGATAAGGATAACAGTCCGAATAATGTAAAAAAACGAAAGTAATCTTAATACCTCAACTCAGAGATATTGAGGCTGAAATGTAAATATTGCAATGAAGATGAGGATAACAGTCCGAATAATGTAAATGATGCAAGTAATCATAATACCTCATCTCAGAGATATAGGCTGATATTGGTTACTGAGTGTTAGAAAGTATGGGAAAGACACTATTAAGGAGAGAAAACAATAAAAGAACAAGAATTAGTAGTGGATATAACCAATGTCTTTATCCACAATGGCAATGAATATGAGGATAACAGTCCAAATAATGTAAATAACGAAAGTAATCTTAATACCTCATCTCAGAGATATAGAGGCTGAAATGTGAATATGGCAATGAAGATGAGGATAACTATCTGAATAATGTAAATAATGCAAACAAATACTGCTTGACAAGTCAAACCCATTTGTTTGTATAATTTATGTGTTTAAGTGTATCCAAGTATTTAGCTATTAAAATTAAAGTATCAAATTTGTTTGACTTTGTTGAGTTTATCATTGAATAATAATGCTGCATGTTTTTTTAAATCATATATTTTCTTTTATAGATCATCAAGGTATTAAAGCTCATATTTACATGTCGAGGATTCTGGGTTGTCTGGAATTGATGTGAGAAAACATACATAAGCATACTTCTCAAAAAAATACATTGTGATTTATGTGGATCTTCATTTTCAGAGATGAAACATTTCAATGACACATACGAAGCCACACACAATATTTTTGTGATGTTGACAATCATTTCAAGATTTGAAAAAACAAGCAAATACACTCTATGGAGAGACCATATTCATGTGAAGTGTGTGGATCTGCATTTTCACAGAATTCAAATTTAAAACAACATATGAGAACACACACTGGAGAGAGACCACATTCTTGTCAAATATGCGGATTTGCATTTTCACAGAATTCAAAATTAAAAAGACATATGCAGACACACACTGGTGAGAGACCATATTCATGTGAAGTGTGTGGATCTAGCTTTTCACGAAATTCAAACTTGAAAGTTCATATGCGAATACACACAGGAGAGAAATCATATTCTTGTATTGTGTGTGGAAATACATTTTTATACAGTTCAAGTTTAAAAAAACATATGCAAACACACACTGGGGAAAAACCACATTTTTGCAAAGTGTGTGGATCTACGTTTTTAATGATTTCAGATTTAAAAAAACATTTAAGAACACACACTGGAGAGAGACCATACTTTTGTGAAGTATGTGGATCTACATTTTCACAAAGTTCAACTTTAAAAACACATATGCAAACACACACTGGAGAGAAACCATATTTTTGTGAACTTTGTGGATCTGCATTTTCAAGGAATTCCATTTTAAAGGATCATATGCGAATACATACTGGAGAAACACCATATTCTTGTGACCTGTGTGGATCAGCATTCATTCAATGTTCAACATTAAGAAGACACATGCAAACACACCAAGGAAAAACCATGTTCTTTTGATGTGTCTGAACCAGCATTTATTGAACATACAACATTAAAAAAACATGCACACACACACACACTGGAGAGAAACTATACTTTTGTTGAGTGTGTAGGCCTGATTTTCCACAAAGTTTCCTTTTAACCTTTCCCATGCAAATTTCTTTCTAGAGTTGTCTCCCCTGCCACTGCATTTTTTTGAAGGTGCAAAAGCATGAACACCTACTGTTTGAAAATTGCTATAACTTTCTTTGTAGTGTGAATATAGATTTTAATTTTTGTACGCTAATAAAAGAATGAATAATATTTTGATGTAATGCATTATGTTTTGCATGCATGTTTTGACATTGGAAACAAAAAATGGAAACATGAAATAAAAATGCGAAATAAAAAGCAAATAGATTAAAAAATACATAATCAATTCAATGTACTTTAACTTTTATTACTCATTGTGGGGGTGCAATAAGAAGCAAAATTGCTAAAAATTGTCAAAAAGTGATGTGTTTCCTTGTGTTCATATACAGGAAGACACTAGCGTTTGTTTGCACTTTCTTTCACCTGACTCATATTTATTTGCTTCATTGACAAATAAAGTTATTATTTCATCGTTTATAAATAGACAAAATAATTCACCTTCAGAAAGGCTATCAGGTATATCAATAGTCACCAGTAGCATCCATGAAATTAGTCAGGCATGGATGATAGTAGCCGCTAGTGGACATCATTGCTTTCCACCACATCACTAGCATGGTTATCATCTTCGACCACTTCACTATCAATATCCACTTGAGTAAAGCCTTAAAAATCATCATCGGAGTCCTAATCAAAGAAAAACTCCTAAATAAAGGCTTTGTTGGATATTGATGTGGCCATTTTTGTTTACAAAAGATCACAAAAAAATGAATACGGGTTTAATCGGTGTTAAACCTCTTCAAGTCTTGAAGAATTCAAAATGGTGTTGGAAAATGGAAGTTTAACCTTGTTCCAAAGCAGCAGTAGGCAATTTACAACTTAAAATGCTGGAAATAACAGTTGTTTATAGCAACTGTCTCAAGCGACAGAAGGTGTCTAGAGTATCAAAGGGAGATAATTCTACAGTGACAATTTTCGCCTGCAGTGTGGTAAATGTTAAGTACAAGTTCATCTGAATAAAGAATATTACTTTATTTTAATTGCCATATGGAAAGATGTTCTAATATATTTTCAAATGAATCCACTTTTTTTCTCAGAAATCGTAATTTTTACAGAATTTATACATGGATAGGCATGCTCAACAAAAAGCATTTTAAATGACAGATTTTCATTTTCTGTCTATATTTCTGAGATGAGGTATTAGGTACACTATTTACTTTATTCAGACTATTGTCCCCATCTTTGTCGCCATATTTATTACAACATTTCGGCCCTTCAGTATCTGTCTATATTTCTGAGATGAGGTATTATGTACACTATTTACATTATTCAGACTATTGTCCTCATCTATGTCACCATATTTATTACAAGGTTTCGGCCTTTCAGTATCTGTCTATATTTCTGAGTTGAGGTATTGTGTACACTATTTACATTATTCAGATGATTGTCCTCATCTATGTCACCATATTTATTACAATGTTTCGGCCATTCTTCAGGTGGTTGGAATATCGAACTGAACCCTTTATTTCGCTCACTGGGGTAGACTGTTCTAATTCCATGTGCCATGTTTAATGGATGTCAGTTATCAGTTTTCTCCTGTTAATTCCCTTCTCCAATTTTTCCACAGCCTTAAGGACACATGGCACAGTGGATAAAGGCATTAGTTAGATCCAGTGACAGGACCTAAAAGAATGTGAGTTCAATACCTATTTAAGGCAATTTTTGTCCCTGCTCGGGTGCATGCGCTCGGGTCCCCACTTTAAAAAGACCTTGTGTCACATCTCATTCTTGTAGGGGAATGAGTAAAAACAGTATTTATGAGGATTGGGACATACCCATTAGCATTCATAGGTATGGAATATAACACATATCAACCTCAAAGGGTTATTTAATGACAACAATATATATATATATATATGAATAGAAAAGTATTCTTTGTAACAAAATCACTTTGTAAATCAAGTTTCATTAGCACATTTTAGAAGAGGGCTTTTGTCAAGAGACAATTACATTGTTGGCTTTATTCCTTACTTCAATAAAGAATTGTGAGTAATATTTATTCCCTACATATCGGGTTTCCTAGTTTTATTTCTGCAAAAAGGGTTTTTTGTCAAGAGTCTGGATTCGTAGGTTTTTTGGGTTTTTTTTAATTATAAAAACCTTGTTTTATTGTTATTCTCTCCTGTTTTATATTTTCTTGTAGAGGCTGATGGCCACTTTTGGAAATATCATCCACATTCACCCTCTTGAACAGCTCAAACTTGCCATCAGCACTGCAAAACTGCCGTCCTGAGACAGCTAGCCCCGAACCCTCGGTCAAAACATGTCTAATGGACAACACTGCCCTACATGCCTGGCACATCGGCTAAACTTCCTTTTGTGATGTCAACAAACACTCTTTGCCACTTTTGTAATGTCAACGAATACTTCTTGTCACTTTCATAATGCTCATTGTAGTAGAGACTTTGTAATTGCAGATGTAGTAAACCCATTGAACAATAATGGTGTCAGATGCCTTCGATTAACACTCGTACTAATAGTACTTGCTCGATAATACTCGCTTGAATAGTAACCACTGAATAGTGATCTAAATAGTAATCTGTATAGTGAGATATTCACTGACAACCTCACACGATCGGATGTGGCACAAGGCCAAGTTTATTGTGGAGTATCCAAGCCCATAGGCTCAGCTAAAAATTTCCCATAGATCCTGTAAAAAGGTAGTTGAGTAGCTGTCTTCCGAGATGAGATTATGCCGTTCAACATAGCCTCGTCTGGGGATCTTCTCTGCCTGGAAGCAGAGAGTTTGACCGGCACACTTCCAAAGTAATCCGGAGAATGATCACTTAGACACCACACTAATTTTCATATATACATTTCCTTTACTATTATGTGATCGACATTCAAAATGGGATCACCTGTTTACTCTCTGGTGATCTGTGTTCAAACTACAGTGTTGGTTTATTTTGTTTTATGGCATATCAACCTCAATGGGTCATTTAATGCTGATTTTTTTTTTTTTTTTTGTCAAAAATCTTTCTGTTAATATTTTTTCCCTCAAACATGTCTAGCTGGTAATATTATTTTTTCAAAAACGTATTGCTGGTAATAGATTTTTTTTTTTTTTTTTCTGCAAAAATTTATTGCTGGTAATAATTTTTTTAACAAAGTATTTCTGGTATTAAAACCTATTTTTACACTTTTATAATACTTTTTACCTCAGTTTCGGGGTTAACTATTTGCCCATAGCTGGGACCCTAACAGGTGCTACCAACCTGGTTAGGGCGGACCTGGGAACACCAGCAATTAAGAGGAGGTTCCATGCTTCTCAAAGCATCCTGATCAGAGGCCTTGCTGTTGGACATAGTTTATCGTCTTACCCTGGACGCAGGCATAGTTTATCGTCATACCCAGGACGCTCCAGTGTTGGCAGTGACACTTTATTCCTGTATAATACCTTCCCCAGCTAGTAGGAAAGAATGTGTCAATCTCACATGGCTGATGCACAAGAACTTCCTCTTCTCAAGATCTCCTGAAAGATATACCACTCCTCTTCTGGTGCTGAATGAATTTTCTCATCCAAAGGACCGGTGCATTTCAAACTGGGAAATAATCTTTTTACAAATAAAGGAACAAAGCTGGTCTTTCTATATAAATCAATGAATGCAAACTTTGCTCATGTTGAATTTTAAAATTTTCTATATCGTTAAAACTTTATTTTATAGTAAAAAAAAAATTATTCAGTTAATAAATATTTGATTCAATATGTTTCTTCGTTCATAAAATTACATGAAAACAAAAATAAAATTGTTTTATTTCTACATCTTTTGCTTTAAATATTTTTGTAAAATTGATATAAATCAGTGATTTGATTAAAATCAATGATTAAAATCAGTTTGATTTAAATCAAACAACCTTGTTTATTTTTACACACTTTTGCAGATTGATATGTTTTTTATGATTTTCAACTCTTTACAAGTTATTTATTCCAAAGTTTCTCTGACGTACGTCCTGATATTTATTTTATATACAAATATATGGCTCCTGTTGAACTTTAAGATTTGTTAATGTTTAAAACTTTATTTTATAGTAAAAAAAAATTATTCAATTGATTAATAAATATTTGATTCAATATGTTTAACACTTTTCTTCCTTCAGCAAATTGCATGAAAACAAAAAAACATTTTCGACTCTCACCCGTCGAAGTGCAGTTGAAATGCACTGAAACCAAGTTGCATCTTTGTAGTGAGTAAAATGGTTTTGTCTATATGATAAAATTATAATAAATAAATAATACAAGGGTCATTCAATAGATAAGGTGAATTTTTCTATATAAGGACTTCTAATACAGATAGAAGCTTACTCATTTTTATTTTTTTTTGTTTTCCTATGTGGTTTCCTCTACTCTGTTAACTGCCGGAGGGCAGTCATGGAGTGCGTCTCTGATGTCTACATATGAACTGGCTTGGACAAATAGGTCTTGCCTCCACGCGTGCTAAATAGCAACTGGTGTTCGTCACTCACCGGCCGTCAACTTGAATTGATCTTGCACAAAGGGAGATAATCAGCCTATAATGCCTACAGAGCGTATGTGAAAGTTTATATATATATATATATATATATATATATATATAAATGAAAGTAGGTCGTATTGTAATGTAACATAGTTTCGATCACAGATCAAGTAAATGTGCAATACGGGAGACATTATACAAGGGTCATTCAATAAATAAGGTGAATTTTTCGGTATAAGGACTTCTAATACAGATAGAAGCTTACTCTTTTTTTCTTTTTGGTTTTACTTCTTTTTCACATGGATTTAATTTCTTTTGCAGATTAAAAAAAATTTTGAGAGTTTTGGCAATTAACAAAGATGGCCGACCAAGAAGCATGCTCCAGGATTGAACAGCGGTCAGTTATCAAGTTTTTGGTTGCTGAAGGGTGCAAACCAGTTGAAATTCATAGGAGAATGTCAACTGTGTATGGTGCCACATGTTTCAGCCAAAAAAATGTCTACAAGTGGGCTAAATTGTTTAAAGAAGGACGGAGCAGTGTTGAGGATGAAGACAGGCCTGGGAGGCCTACAGAAGTGAGGTCTCCTCAGGTGATCGAATCAGTCAATGACCTCATTCAGTCTGACAGAAGGGTGACAGTGGATGACATTGCAAGGACTTTGAGCTTATCTGTTGGGACAAACGCAGGTGTCATCAGTCAGAAGGAGTCATCTTGCATCATGACAATGCAAGGCCTCACACAGCAGCCCAAACGGTGCAGACCATCAACGAGCTGGGCTGGGAACTGCTCCCTCATCCCCCTTACAGCCCAGACCTTGCCCCTTCAGACTTTCACCTGTTTGGTCCCTTGAAAGCATTCACGAGATGCACGAAGTTTAAAAGTGACGATGAAGTCAAAAGTGTTGTGAGCGACTGGCTGAGACATCAGTCCAAAAATTTTTTACGCTGAGGGAATACGGAAGCTTGTGCACAGATGGGAAAAGTGTGTGACAGTGCTGGGAGACTACGTTTAAAAAAAAGTAAGCTTCTATCTGTATTAGAAGTCCTTATACCGAAAAATTCACCTTATTTATTGAATGATCCTTGTGTGTGTGTATATATATATATATATATATATATACATATATATATATATATATATAAGACAAAAGGAAAACTTATCTTAGCTGCCAAGTTTCGTCCTCTGAGCAACTTTATCAAGGCAAATGATAAAATCACTCAGAGGACAAAACACAATTTTTACAACAGCCATTACTAAGCCACTAACTATAAAACCAACACTGATTTCACACATGAGGGTAGATATGACCAGGTTGGCATTAGCAATGAACCCCATGACAGGCAAACATAACCAGGCCATCAGTAGTGACACCCAGGCACTTCCAACAACAGCAATGCCTTCAGTCTGCAACAAAACCAGTGGCAGGAACGTGGACTCTCAACTGGTACAATGTGATAAATCAGGGAATATTTCTCCCATGTGTCTATCTGCCCTGATTACATATGCCTGTTGATTTTCTTCATGTGTCTATCTTGGCTACTACCTTGGGTTATACCATGAGCAAACTCTCAGTCTCCTAATTCTGATGATTGGTCATATGGTCAGACTTTGGAAAGTGGGGCCAGTTAAGTAGTTTTAAGCACTCTGTTATGTATAGTGTCCACATATTTCTGAGGTTTTAAGACTAAGGTTTTAAGTATAAAATCACAGAGATGTTGTTTATTTACCAGTGGTGAAATTGTTGTTTTTTTTTTTTATTTCAGTCCAAATACAACACACCTGAAAGTATATGTAATAAATATGAAGGCTTTGCAAAGACAAAACTTTATTTAATTCAAACTGAAATAAAATATATACCTTGGCCAAGTTTTGTCTGATATATGTTTATCTCCCCTCTCTATCAATTTCTATTTCACTCCCCCTCTCTCCCTTTTTTTCATTCTTTGCAGTTGTGTATCTGTTTCTTTTTGTGTTTACTTTCCATCACTCTTTTTGCTTTGAACGTAGCTTGCAGAAAGAAAGGCGGTTGCTTTGTAGTTTGTCCGCACAGTAGCTTTTTGCATGTAGACATGAATGGGCTCTGTGTGCCTCAAGTCAACATTTTGCACTGAGCCCCTCAAGTGTTACACACAACAAAAAACTTTATATATATATGTGTGTGTGTGTGTATCTCTAAAAGAACAGATTGAGTAAAAATCCATTACAACTTGTAAATCCTTATTTAAGCTAAGTTCCCTGTGTTTTCAAGAAAAATTACATATAAAGTTTTAAGCCCTCCATGATGTACAGTTTCCACCTTTTTATATTTACAGATATTCTTGTTTGGGTTTTTTTTTTTTTTCAGATGAGGTCATACAGCTATTTTATTCTTTCCTTTCACCTTTCATTCCTATCTGCTCTCGCTCTAAATCCCCTGTAACCCCCTTGCCTCGATCAACCCTCCGTCCTTCTCTTTCTCCACATCCCTTCCGTTACCACTCCTATCTGCTCTTCCTCCAACCCTTCTGTAACCCCATGCGTGATAGTGGCCACCAGCCTTGCTTGGGGTGATACGCTTAAAAAAATAAAATAAAATTTTAAAATAACAGATTAACAAGGTGATCATCACCTATGTATCACTGATTTGTATATAAATAATCCTGTAATTTTTTTCATGAGTACTTTTCAATTCCTGTTGTAAGCGATCTGGGCTTGCAAAGGAAATATTTGTCGCAGATTACTTCGACAATGCAGAGAATTAATCACTAATTGCAGATTCGAACATCGAGGACAGAAAGAAATACCGAAAACTCGATTTACAGATACTATTGTAGCGGACCATGCTGGGTGAAGATGTGAAGAGATATCAGAAGTTTAAACTTTCCTGCTGGCGGGTCCAACTACATGGGAATGTTGGACTTTAATTAAGTCCAAAGAAGACAAAGAAAACAAACAAGACCGATATATATATGTAAACAAATATATATATATATATATATTAATAACAAGTTAAACAAAGACATGAACACTTACATAGAGTTTGTATGGAGAAATTATGTGTGTGTGTTGTAAGTGTTCGTACGTACGTGTATTGTTCTTAGTGCGTTCCAGAATTTGGGAAACACTGTATCTGTGAGAGGTCACATATTGGTGTAAGTGGAAAAAGAACGATTTTACCTCGTCTTCACGCGAGGTAGTGACCCATGGCTTGAGTCGAAAAAGAGAGAGAGAGAGAAGGGTCAGCCAGTATTTATAGCCAGGGGAGAGAGACCCCTGTTGAAGGATTAAGGAACTGAGGAGGAGCTAACTCCGATACGATCTCACAAATCACAATGCCCGTAACCAGTCAGAAAAATAACTCACTCTCCGCCAAACGTGGTAGCCAAAATGTCCGAATTTATTCTTCTCAGTTCTTGAGCATTTTTTCCATTCGTCGACAACTGGGAGAGGATACCCAATTTTTGCATATCAAAATACTTTTACAGAGACAGACTTGTTTTTAATTTACATATTCCGTCTTCAGCATGTCATGTGGAATACATGCCCTTTTTTTTGGTAAGTAATTTTCTTTTTTGCCACATTTTCCGTCGTTGGATACATGCAATGTGCTGTCGCTTGCTTTGACGAGGTAAGTCGTCGTTTTCTTCGCTATACCTGTCTGTGATTTTTATATTTGAAAGTGTGTCAAGCCATGAAATGCTTTCTGTGGTTAACTGGCTCCTGTCAGCAGTGGCCTCAACTTCTGGCATTGAACAAGTTTTCTCCTAGTATGGGCTTCTGTATTTCAAATTGAGAAACTCTCTTGGTACGAATAAAGCAACAAAACTGGTCTTTCTATACGCTTAACACTTTTCTTTGTTCAATAAAATTACATGAAAACAAAAAAAATTGTTTTATTTCTAAATCTTTTACTTTAAATAAAGATGTTTTGCAAAAGTGATTTTAAAAAAATCATTTGCTTTAAATTGAACAAACCTTGTTTGGGCAATCTTGTTTTTAAACTTGCTGGATGTCTAACCGCATTCCTCACCAGAAAAGCCTGGTGGGGGGAATCACTTTAGTCACGGATGAAACAACCATGGAGCAGGTCGTACTGGGTAACTGCGTTGGTAAAGAAATGAAGAAGCAAAAAGAAAAGAAAACAAATAATAAGTGTCAGCTTCCGGTAGGAATAAGTTTGCAACAGATTTGTCCCTCAACCTCAACACTTGTAGCCAAAATCCAGTTCAAACGACTGTCCGGACGTAACAATCCAACAGGCAGCGTAGAGACAGCAAAATTGGGTCACACACCCAGCCTTCGCTTCTCGCTAACAAGAACGCGTCAATATTTATTGTACTAAAGGTACAAATATGGCACAAGGCCGAAGTGGGGAAAGGGGAAAAGGCTGGTCTTCTTCTGTCTTAGCGTTTAAACTTAGCTAGCCGCAACCACTGACCCAAACATACTGACAATATTCCTTTCACCAAAACAACTCATTCTTACCATTCTTACCTCAAACACCATAATACCTCAAGAACTCTATGAAGTCCTAACTAGTCCCCATATATACAGTTCGATGTTTGTGGGGGGGGGGGAATAAAAAAACAATTTAAAATTCCCAATAAGTATTTACAAATGTATAAGAACTATATACAAGAAACTAAACAAAGTTTTTGTTCGTAATAAAACCCCCACAAAGCAACTAAATGTAGCAGTAACATCAGTTCCCTGGACAAAATCAATGCGGGACTGAAAAGAAAAATATAAAACATTTGTGCATCCCAACCACTCACTCAAACACACGCTCATCCAAACACAAAAACAGTTACGAAACAACATACCTGAAACAAAAGTCGCCCCGGACCCACCAGAGAACTGACATCACTATCCACCTAACGATGGGAGGGATGGGGAATTAAACTCAAAGAAAAACAAATAGGGAACAAAAATAAAAGGGGCCAATGTGCATACACAACCTAGCTAAGTTTAATAACGGAAAAAAACAAAAACAAGAACGTGTCTGTCTCTCAAAAAAATGGCTCGCTTTATACAGCCGAGGCCCGACCATAATTTACATACGAATCACTAGACAACGAGATTTCGCGTTAGTAGTCCGAGACCACCTGTCATAAAACATGGGCAGCGCCATTTTGATTCTTTCCTCGTTCGTCCAGTATTTCATTTTTTCCAGCGACTGTTGCTACATTTGCGTAAGCGTCCGCTATTCTGCTTGCATATCACGCATGCCACTCATTGCCTCTTAGAACGGCGAACCTGTAGTCAGTTCAGCAGAACCCACAGACTGCTGCCTTTCAGTTCCGCTACAGTAACATGATATGTATAGCACTTGTAAGGTCACAGAGAAGGCAGAAATGAATAAACATTTGAAAATTCATCAAATCGAGATATGTTTCTGTAGATTGCAATGCAGAGAGCCAGGCTAACGCTTTTTCATAGTTTTGCTTAAATGTAATTTCCTCAAATTAATCTTTACCACACTAATTTCTTTCTAGAGTTGTCGCCCCTGCCACTGCATTTTTTTATTTTTTGAGGGTGAAAAAACATGAATACCTCCTGTTTTAAAATTCTTATAACTTTCTTTGTATTGTGCATATAGATTTTAATTTCTGTACACTAATAAAAGAATGAATGAGTAATATTTTCATGTAATGCATTATGTTTTGCATGCATGTTTTGATGTTGAAAACAAAAAAAAGAAACTCAAAATAAAAAAGTACATTAAAAAACAGATAAATAATTCAACATACTTTAACTTTTATTACTCCTTGTGGAGTTCTGGGGGTGCAATAAGAAGCAAAATCGCTATGAAGGGTTTCATTTTGTCAAAAAAGTTATGTGTTTCCTCGTGGGTTTAATCAGTATTACACAAAGTTTAGAAGAATTCAAAATGGCATTGAAAAACAGAAGTTTAACCTTGCTCCAAAGCAGTAGTAGGTGACTTCCAGCTTAAAATACCAGAAATAACAGTTGACAAGTGTTTGATTATAGCAACCATCTCAAGGCAACAGAATGCACCTAGAGCAGCAAAGGGAGAGAATTCTACAGTGACAATTTCTCCTGCAGTATGGTAAAGGTTAGCCAAACCAAAGGATGCAAATAAAAATTATTGACTATATTTCCGAGTTCACGCATTGTAACTATTTACATTGTTCAGACTGTAATCCACATCTTTATTGTGATATTCACAATGTTTCGGCTGTTATCTTCTTCAGGATCTGTCTATATTACTGAGATAAGGTATTGTAACGATTTACCCTATTTACATTGTTCGGACTGTAATCCACATCTTTATTGTCATATTCATAACGTTTCGGCCATTATCTTCTTCAGGATCTTTCTTTATTTCTGACATGAGGTATTTTAATGATTTAGCCTATTTACATTGTTCGGACTGTGGTCCTCATCTTTATTGTCATATTCATAACGTTTCGGCCATTATCTTCTTCAGGATCTGTCTATATTACCGAGATAAGGTATTGTAACGAATTACCCTATTTACATTGTTCAGACTGCTGTCCGCATCTTTACTGTGACATTCATGGTGTAGTGGATAAAAGCATAGGTTGATTGATCCTAAAAGTGACTTAACCCAAAGAGTTGCGAGTTCAATCACTGGCCTCATTGGAAAGGATGAAAACTTAGACGTCGAGCTGGAGGGAGAAAAACTATTCAAGGCAAATCAACGGAAACCGAGACATCCAAAGGAATGATATGTAGAATTAGAACAATCTACCCCTGCAGAGAAAATAAAGGGTTCGGTTTGAAATTCTAACATACATCACCTGAAGAAGGCTGGAGTGTACAATGGCCAAAATGATGTAAATGTGACAATAAAGATGAGGACAACAGTTCGAACAATGTAAATAGTAAATAATAACTCATCTCAAAAATATAGACAGATTCTGAAGAAGGCCAGAGTGTACAATGGACGAAACGTTGTGAATATGACAAAAAAGATAAGGACAACAGTCTGAACAATGTAAATAGTTATAATACCTCATCTAAGAAATATAGACAGAACCTGAAGAAGGCCAGAGCATACAATGGACGAAACGTTGTGAATATGATAACAAAGATGAGGACAACTGTCTGAACAATTTAAATAGTTACAATACCTCATCTTAGAAATATAGACAGATCCTGAAGAAGGCCAAAGCATACAACAGCCAAAACATTGTAAATATGACAAAGTTGAGGGCAATAGTTCGAACAATGTAAGTAGCATGAAAAATTATGGAGTTTTGCTTGACTTTTTCAGTTAAACAGTTTAAGAACTGCATTAAGCATTTTACGGTGTTTTCTTAGTACAGTGTGCGGCATAATGTAAGACATTAGCTGGATGTTGAGACCATTACCAATAATGTCCATATGGAAGGTATTTCTGCAACACCCTGTATAAGTGAAAAATTCAGATGCTGCTTTGATATTTTAAGCCGAGATGGAAATTTAGACAAAGTTTTATGGGCCATCTTTTAACAAAATTTAAAACCATCCTTAACTTTTAAAAACAAACTAATTAGGATTTATTTAACAATAGGATTTTCGTACAAACTGTTTTAAAGTAAATGAAAGAAATTGTACAACAAATTATTATTAAGATTAAAATATGCAAAAATAAATAATACCAACAAATTTACACTTAACAATCTTTGGCAAACCTAGATAAACATGCCTACAATAAGATGCAATGTCAAAAGGCTGGCTTTTCCGATGACAATATTTTAACTATATTAAATATTCAGCAATATTTATTGTTTTAAAAATCACTTAGAATTGTAATAAAACCTAAACATAAGGAAGCGAATTTATATATTTTCTTTGTTCTTGAGAATTGAAAACAAAAATAATAAACATTATTTATTTATTAGATTGTTTATTTACATTATTTATTATATTGTTTACATGATATTACATTATATTGTTTATTGGAATGGATGGCAAAACATTGGATAACTGCTAATCAATTCAAACTTTATCAAATAATTTCCTTAGTTGGTTTGCATATTTTAATAATAAATGTTTATAAATTTATGAATAAAACATTGCTTTCATATTTATTTATGAATTAGTAAATGATAAATATTGTATTGCATGAGTTCTAATTGTATTAGATTTTAGAAGGTTGTAAATAATATTCTTGTAACCTTGTAAATAAACAATCTAATAGTGTTTAATATTTTTGTTGTAAATACTCAAGAACGAAAATGTACGAATTAATTTTCATCACAAGTTTAGGTTTCATTACAATTCTAATCATGTCTTTTTAAAACAAACATCACTGAAGAGTGAAGGTAGTTAAAATAATATCAGTGTCAATGGAAAAATCACCCTTCAGATACTCCATGTTTTTGCAAGTAATCATAATACCTCAATCTTTGGCAAACCTGGATAAACGTGCTTATAATAAGATCAATGTTAAAAGGCTGGCTTTTCCCATAACACTGCTAATATTTTAAGTACCTTAAATCTTCAGCAATATTTATTGTTTTAAAAAGCAATGATTAGAATTGTAATAAAACCTAACAAAAACTTTCATATGAAAGTGAATTTATACATTTTCTTTGTTCTTGAGAATTAACAAAAATAATAAACACTTTATTAGATTTATTGGAATGGTTGGCAAAAAAATCTGCTAATTGCCAGTTGATTCAAACTTTATAAAATGGTAAATAATCAGGATTTCCTTATAAATGGTTCACATATTTTAATAATTTAGTAAATGTTTATAAATTTATGAATAAAAATTGTTTTCACATTTATTTCTTTATGTAGTAAAAAAAAATCTGTAAACTTATTGTAGCAATTAATGCAAATAGTAATGAAAAACAGGGTCAGAAATCCAACATTCACTTCGCAACAACAAAAACACAATTTCACCCACCAGGCTCAAAAATCATTTTTTCCCAGTAAGCCAAAAACAACGGCCTGTATTCACCAAGTGATTTGTAAATTCGCAAAGAACAAAAAAATGTATAAATTCACTTTCATCATATGATTAAGTTTTATTCCAATTCTAATCATTACTTTTTAAAACAAACATTACCAAAGAGTTAAAAAAGTAGTGTCATGGGAAAAAAAAAAACATCCTTTTGACACTGTCTTATTATCGTAACACTTATATGTTTGTCCAATCTTCATTAAAGGCAGTTGCTGAAGCACATCGAAAAACAGTTTAATTCTACTAAGTTTGTATGTTTTCCAAAAATTAATTACATGCCTGAAAACAGATACAACTAAGGAATATGAATTTGAACATGTTTTTTTAAATGTCTATTCTGCGAAAATCTATAACCACAAATTTCACAGCCATATGGTTTTTCTCCTGTATGTGTTCGTATGTGTGTTTCTAAATCTGAACTTCGTAAACAAGCATAATCACACACTTCACATGAATAGGGTTTCTCTCCAGTGTGTGTTTGCATGTGTCTCTTCAAGTGTGAACTTTGATAAAATGCATACTGACAAATGTCACAAGAATACGGTTTCTCCCCAGTGTGTCTTCGTACATGTATTTTTAAATTTGAACTTCGAGAAAATGCAGAACCACATATCTCACAAAAATATGGTTTTTGCAACTCCTTTTTAAAAGCTAAACTTTCAGGAATTCCACATTCAAACTCATCAGAAGAATATAGCTTCTCTCCAGTGTGACTTTCTATATGAACTTTTAAGTGTGAATTTTGTGAAAATGTTGATCCACATACTTCACATGAATATGGTTTCTCTCCTGTGTGAGTTCGCATGTGTGATTTCAGATTTGAACTGTGTGAAAATCTTGACCCACATATATCACAAGAGTATGGTCTCTCACCTGTATGAACACGCATATGTATTTTCAGATTTGAACTGTGTGAAAATGCTGTTCCACACACATCACAAGAATATGGTTTCTCTCCAGTGTGTTTTCGCATATGCTTTTTCAAATGACACCTCCATGAAAATAAGGAACCACACACTTCGCAAGAATACTGTTTTTCTTCACCAGGATCTTCCATGTCTTTTTAAATTAAATTCTATGGAAGCTTAGAAGAAAATTGTTTTTCATCAGGACATTTTCACATCGTCAATTATTTTAGTGTATTCACTTGGTAATCTGTGAATAAAAACAAGAAAGGAAATTCATATTAATGGAAGAGACCAATTTCATTTGTAAAATTTCAAATTTTTGTCTGAATTTCTGGGATGAGAAGTTATTATTATTTACCTTATTTACATTCAGACTATTGTCAGCATCTGTTGTCATCACAACGATCCAGCTGCTTTGCTCTTTCATTGGGTGTATATCAATCTGGGTAACCTACAGGAAATTCCGAACTGAATCTTTTAATTCACTGTCTGAAAGCAGATACGACTAAGGAATATGGATTTGAACATGTTTTTTTAAATGTCTATTCTGTGAAAATCTATAACCACAAATCTCACAGCCATATGGTTTTTCGCCTGTATGTGTTCATATATGTGTTTCTAAATCTGAACTTTGTAAACAAGCATAATCACACACTTCACAAGAATAGGGTTTCTCTCCAGTGTGTGTTTGCATGTGTCTCTTCAAGTGTGAACTTTGATAAAATGCATACTGACAAATGTCACAAGAATATGGTTTCTCCCCAGTGTGTCTTCGTACATGTATTTTTAAATTTGAACTTCGAGCTGCTGCCTGAACTAGATGAGATAACCCTAATCTCATCGAGTTCAGGCAGCAGCAGCACTAATCAGAAGGTAGGTTAGGTTTAATTATATTTTAAGGCTCCAAATTCACATAGAATTGTTTTATGGGACAATAGCCTATTGGATTAAAGCATTGGTTTGTGAATATGGTGATATGGTCATTGAGAGTTCAAATCCTGAACCTGGAAGTGCATAGTTGGACTCAGTGGAAGTGGACAAGCTATAACTGATCAGTACTAAAAGAACTAGGCAAGATATCCCTAGACATGGGCAGTGAAACAAGAAGAGTATACCCCTATAGATTAAATAAAGGGTTCAGTTCAGAATTCCTTATAGGTTATCCAGATTGACATACACCTGATGAAGGCACAACAGTTGAAATGTTGTGATAACGACAACAAAGATGAGGATAATAGTTTGAATATAAATAGTGTAAATAAAATTTCAAATGTTTTATTTGTAAACATTATTAGAGTAAATCAGAATGACATATGAAGAAAAACAAAGTTAATTCTGGTATGTTCATTTTTGTGTTTCATTTTCAAATATGGATGGGAATCTGACAGAATGGTTGGATAAAGAACAAATACAAAATATTTATCAATCTAACATGTTTTGCTTTTATTAAAGCCTCATCAATGAATAAGATATAGATGGAGAAAAACAAAGTTAATTCTGGTATGTTCATTTTTGTGTTTGATTTTCATTGGTTAATCGTGCATTTGACTTAGTATAATTTATGAAGTTCTGAATTCAAAGAGAGACAAATGTGGTCTTTTGAAACTTCCAAGACTAACTGAAAAAACATTAATATGACTTTATGTATGTAAGTGTATAATAATTTGAGTTTGCATATATGGTTTGGTTTGGATTGTTTTATGGCATATCCAACTCAATGGGTTATTTAATGCCAACAAAATTTTTATTGCTGATAATATTTTGTTTTGTCAAAAATCTATTTCTGGTAATATTTTTCCTTCAAAAATGTATAGGTGGTAATATTTTTTTTCAAAAATGTATTGCTAGTAATATTTATTTTTTAAAACATTGTAGAAATATTTTTCAAAAATGTATTGCTGGTAATAGTTTTTTTTTTTATTGCTGGCAATAATTTTTTTACAAACTATTTCTGGTATTAAAACCTATTTTTACACTTTCATAGTGTTTTTACACCAGTTTAGGATTTAACTATTTGCCCATAGCTGGGACCCTAACAGGTGCTACCACCCCTTGTCAGAGTGGACCTGGGAACATCAGCAATTAAGAGGTGGTGCTACGCTCCTCAAAACCTCCTGATCAGAGACCTTGCTGCTGGACGTAGTTTATTGTCTTACCCAGGATGTGGACGTAGTTTATCATCAGATCCAGGACACTTGTCTACGTGGGATTCAGATTATAATGTATATTTTTTACTTAGTGTCTATATGTCTATCAGATATTACATATAGTGTTTGTCGGCATGTTCATTTGAGAACATTTTTCTATAAACACTGTTTCAGATATACATATATTGTTTAAGAATGGATTTAATAAAGGTAGGTGATTTTTTGACATGTGCTTATAATTAGCAAAATATTTATAAAGATATACTCAAATGTATTGCGACAACAATGAGCATTTTTAAAAAATTTTCTGCTTATTAATTAAACAGTATATATATATATATATATATATATATATATATATATATATAAATAAATATAAAAGTGAACATTGAAGTCAACACTTAGAGGCGACAGGCTGTTTCATGCTAGATGCAATCGTCAGGCCATGAATGTTGTTTTTTTTTCTCGGCTATTTACATATACGGGTCAGTGGTGTATTGTGGGTAGTCTATTTTGGCAGTTATTTTGCCAGAAGTTGTTTATTTATTTATTTGGGTTAAATTATTTTACTTGTCATTATTTTAATTTTTTATTTCTTATCTTATATATTTATTCATTTATATTTTAATCAGTGTTTTATTGCCGTAGTAAAAGTTTGTTTATATTGCTTATTTAATAGTTTTGTTTTGGTTTGGTTTGGGAAGATAAAGCTATTTATTCAATTTGGGGGTTGATTGCTGTAGTTTATTCTATTATTTTGGCAGGAACAGTTTTTAATTTGTTTATTTGAATTGATTATCTTTACTTGTTTAATTTATCAGGATCAGTTTGTTAGTTTATTTATTTGGATTAATTTAGATTCATTTATTTTACTTGTTTTTTATTATTAATTTATTATACTGTATATTTTTATTACTCTTTTCGGTTTTCGATTTTTAAGTGATGTAGTTTTTTTTATCGTTATATAACAGTTATAGCTATGTTTTTTGTCCGATTTTTGTAGTCTAACTAATATTTTGGTCATAATGGTTTGTTAATTTGTTTATTATTTACTTTATTTATTTGGGTTCATTGATTTTGCTTTTTATTTTTTATTTATTTATTCTATTTCATCTATTCTAACGAGTGTGATTTGGTAATTTGTTTGGGTTAATTTATTTTACTTATTTTATTGTCATTTTATTTATTTATTTTATTTTTCAGTTTTCGATTTTTAAGTAACGTAGTAAAAATTTGTTTTTATGTCTGCATTTTGAGATGAGCTCAGATCTTTTATTTCCATAAACACTGTTTCAGATATACATATATTCTTTAACAATGGATTCAATAAAGGTTGGTGATTTTTTGACATGTGTTTATAATTATTTTGGTCTGGGAAGGTAAGTTTGCAAGTTTTTGATTGGTTGTTGTAGGCTGATGATCTTTTCCTTATTTTCCAAGATATTTTTGGTGTGATGTGCGTTTTGTTTTTAATTTCCCAGATATACTTAGAAAGCATTGTGTTGGTCGCATATTTACTATTTGTGAAAGATGTTTTATGTGCATAATTTCTTTGTTTCCAGGGTCCTTCAGTTACTCCTATGTATACTTTTTCTTCATTATCTGGTATTATATATGAAGGAGGCCAGTTGAATCTGCTATTTTGGTTTCAATCTTATGGTTTCCTCAGGGAATTTTTATCAAATGAACTCTTAATGCTTTATTTTTTTTTTTTAAACTAATAAATGCTATATTCTTAATTTTCAAAAATAAATAAACACACGACGTTGGGTGTAATAGAAAGGGAGGAGGAGGATGTGAAGAAGAAGAAGAAGAAGAAGAAAAGGGGAAGAGAAGAAAAGCAAGGGTATTGTAAATTTATTGGTGGGGTGGTTAATTGAAATGTACATAAATTTTATTTTTATCCAGCCTCATATGTGTTTAAGAGGAATTATGTAAACAAGGACTTAAGATTTCGGATTTCTGATATAAAAAGTTCTTTGAATCCAGAAATGTCATAATTGCTAATTTTTCCTGTTTTTTGTATTGTCACCTTTAATTAATTTATTTTTGCACACATGTATTGAGCACTTTTTAATGGTTTCCTCATCTGACTCACTCTGTCCCTCAACCTTTTATGTATTTTATATATATATATATATATATATATATATATATATATATATAGTTACATTCCCAGATCAATTCTGCAGACAAGACAAATTGGCATAAAATGACAATTGGAAAAAAAATCGTGTTCCGTCTTCCAACTTTTTCAGGGCAAAAATGAAATCGAAATGTCTTTGTTGTTATAGCTACATTACAACATCCAAATTTAAAAAGATAGATGCTTCTGTCTAAGCCTTTTTCTGGTTAATGTAAATTAAATTTCAACATGGTAAAAAAAAATCTCTTACTATAAAGGAAATTTACATTAACCAGGAAAAGGCTTAGACAGAAGCATCTTTTAAATTTGGATTTTGTGATGTAACTATAATAACAAAGACATTTGATTTCATTTTTGCCTTGAAAAAGTCAGAAAGACGAAATGAGTTGGCAAAAAACAAAGCTTTTTTTCCAATTGTCATTTTATACCATATATATATATATATATATATATATATATATATGTATATATATATATATATATATATATAAAAAAAAATCAATCACTTTATAAAACATACATATAACAAACTATTTCTATTTCTAATTCTAACAGTTGAAATATAATCCTTGAAAATGGCTAAATGTATAGCCGAAAGCGCTCGGATAAAAAGAACATTTGGACAGTTTTTATATAATTTATCCTCTGAAAAGAAAAACTTTATTAGATCGCATGAGAAATTATATAAAAAACTAAATAAAAGCACCTTGTCAGTCGTTTTTAATGAAATGTGCATGAAAGAAGGATTGCTGCCTAAATACACAAATGTATATATGTATGTATATATATATATATATATATATATATATACACACAAAAAAATTTTTTTAATTTTGTTTCTGATAACTTCATGTCTACTTCAACAAATTGGAACATCATACTTGGCTACATCCATAATACAGTTGTTGCTGTCATGTTTTCTACGATCGTTGGATGACATGTCCAAGTGTCAGTTTATCGTGAGATGAAAAAATAACCCGCCCAACCTCTACCCTCTGACCTTATTTTCTATTTTACCATAGATCTGACTTTTAATTGGCTAACTGAGACATACCCATAAATATATTTTTAATTCTGACCTCATAACCCCCTCCCCACTTTAACTTTGGAAAAGAGGTAATGGTTTGTTTTTAAATTTCCTTAATAAATCATTTTTATCACAAGATATCTACTATTGCCTGAAGAAGTACAATCATAGTATTGAAACATGAAAGCTTTTGTGTAATGATGCAAAAGGTGTTTATTATAATCTATTATAATAAAAATATTATATATATATATATGTGTAAGTATGCGGAAACATTTAAAAAGATATATGTAGGTATTAATACATGAAATTACCCATGTATATCGGTACATGTGTACCTGTATGAGTGACTGCAGATGTAAAAGAACGTATGTATATGAAATTTACATGGATGTGTTTACAATATATGATAGAGCAAGATCTCTAATATTACATTCAAATATCACTCCATATTAACTTAAATCTAAATTTTAAGGGAAATTACCAATCTAAAAATAGTCGCTAATTAAATTCATGGATAAAATTCAAACTGACAGAGATATCACCTTAATAATCAATTACAACTAGAAGTAAACTTATATTTGAAAATAAAATTTTAGTGTTTTAATGTAAATTCTATGAATATTTTTCTAATCGACTATTTCATATTAAATCCCCAAAATTTTTGTAATAAAGTTTTTAAAAAAAACTTTAACAAACATATAATTAAATTCCTTACACTGTTTAAACATTCAAACTTATATAAAAAATTATAATATTTATGAACTCTCAAAGTAAAGCAAAAAACAGCGTCCATTCCAAAGAAAGTTAATGACACTTTATCACAACTTCTTTCCCTCTTTCTCTTTTCGTCCTATCCCCCTCCCATATCAATATATAACTTCCGTTAACAGATTTAATGTGTCAATGTCTGGATTTCCTCTAAAAATTTTAATTTGAAAGAATAGAAATGTTACATCTAACTCAATCATGTCTCTCTACCCCCTTCACTTCCTCACTTCGTTAATTTACTTATTACTGCCCGTCATAAATGTGTAAATTTCTTTTCGTTTTTCATTTCAACCTTTGGAAATAAAACCTGATGATCCGCGGTCCTATAAAAGAGCTGTGGTGAAATAATTTTTTATATGGAACCTTAAAGTGGTCTGTTTTTATTTTCTTTATTTAAATTATTAGCTCTGATTTACATTGAGCTCTCTGGATTTTATCCTCCTTGGGTCTACCCATACGGATTACCTAGTTTTTCGTAAACTATATATACATATATATATATATATATATATATTCCATCCACTAAAACTGATGTTTAAAGTGATAACATCTGTCACATTAATAAATAAGAAATAAATTTGCAAACCTGGATATGACACAGTGTCAAAAAGACGTTTTTATTTCCATGACCTCACATTTTTAACTCTCTTCACTCTTCAGCAATGTTTATTGTTTTAAAAGCAATGATTAGAACTGTAATTT
Source organism: Acanthosepion esculentum (assembly GCA_964036315.1). Classification (NCBI taxonomy): domain Eukaryota; kingdom Metazoa; phylum Mollusca; class Cephalopoda; order Sepiida; family Sepiidae; genus Acanthosepion; species Acanthosepion esculentum. The sequence continues at coordinate 6,824,182 of OZ038479.1, read as the reverse complement.
AACTGAAACATATGATGAAAGGGAATTTATACATTTTTTTTTGTTCTTGAATGAAGATTATTTATTTATTAGATTGAAAGATTCAATTGGAAGGGTATTTTATTTCTTACTTTTTTTTTATTTTTCTTTCTTTTTATATGAACTGGTTGGATTCTTTCTGAACATGGAAACTGCATTTTTTGTGTGTGTGTGTGTGTGTATGGGTCTATGTTTGTATTTTTACTTTTGTTAAAATAAAATGCATAATTCTCCTAGGACTTGTTCTTATAACTAATATAAAACATTAAGCTATAGAAAAATGAATTTCCTGAAATTCCATAAAATTAAATGCGGTTTTTAACAGATGTAAAAAAAAAAAAAAATGTACAAGATTTTCCTAGAAAAAAAAATTTATAAAATAATATCATTCATTTGTGAATAAATCCTGAACGTTTCAATAAAATCAAACAATTATCTGATTGTTGCAAGAATTTTAAGTGACCATAGGAAACTTTAGTGTCTTCACTGCAAAAAAGACACTAAAATTTCCTATGGTCACCTGTTGATGCAAGAATCTTTGGAGCTACTATAGTATGATATCTACCAAGGCATTTGTGACTTAACTTAAATGAAAATGCACTCATTATTGCTGAAAAATGCTCAGGAAAAAATGACCTGTTTACCATTTTTTTTTAAAATGACATTTGATGATTATTTTGTATAAAACATTGTTAATGATTTTTAATACATAACCAGTTTACTGTCCAATGCCTTCAATCCTAACTGCAACATATTTCATACTTCCAACAGATGGTAAATATCATATCATACGATAACAGAAAATGAATGGTTAAATACCATATCATACAATAGCAGAAAATGAATGGTTAAATATCATATCATACGATAGCAGAAAATGAATGGTAGATATAGAAAATGGATAGGTATTGTGATGAAAGATACGACTGCCCTCAGAATTCGAAACGAGCACGAACGTGTCTTGCCTGCAAAGTGATGACAAAAAGAAATATGGCCGCTATTGAAGACACAATTTATGCGTGTCCAAAACGAGACGATATTTGCACACATGCAAATTTTGGCTGTATTAGAACAGCATAAAGAGCCAAGTGCCAGCAGCACGAGAGAACGAAATTCATTTGGCAGACAGCGTGCAATAGAGCTGGACGTACAGACAGACAGGCGGACAAAGAGGAAGCCGAAGTAGGCGCGGCTGAGTTGGTGTCTGTTTCACAACTGCCCAGTGTAACGGCTGAGAAAGGGATCCACGCAATATATTTCCTTGAGGCGACTGAAGAATAAATAGCTGGCCTGGTGGCGAGCACTGTACTGCACTTTTTGACCCCCCCCTCATCACAATTTTTCTCTACAGATATCATACTAGCACCCAATTTTTAAATAAAATTTCGAGCGTTCTCAGTTCTAAAATGGATAAAAATAATTTAATCAAAAAATCTTTTAGTCTTTCCTCTTAATAGTTAACAAAATCTTGATGATAAAATTTTGTTTTTATTAAGTTTGGAGCATTTCTTCATCATGTAGCTCATTTTTTAGCAAATCTTTAGGATACCTACACGACACTAAAAATGTAAACTAATTTGTCATATGAATTATCATTAATTAAGTTAAAAATACTGCTCACACATTTTTTATTACATTTCATTTCTTCTTCGAAAACCTGCCTTTTTTCATGGACATAATTAATTCTGGTAAATTTGCTGATTAAGGCCTGCAGTCATGCACGAAAGCTCACTTAGTTAACGGCCTTTTTACTGATCTTCCCGTCTTTTTACTCATCTCAATTACTGCGCAAAAGAAGTTTTTTCAACACTTTCGAAAGAGAAGCTTTTATTGAAATCTTCTTTTTTAAATTTAAGTTATTTAGAAAAGCAATGACAAGTGTTTTTTTTTTGGTGTGAGGGTTCATAGTGAATCTGTAATAATAGTGAATTCTTGTTTAAATAATAAAACAAATTTTAAACGGTTGGGTTACTTTTTAAATTTCACACATTCATTTTAAATTAAAGTTTTTTGCACATTGTGTGCGCAATAATCGAGACAAGTGACGCTTCCGCACATGACTTCTCGAGGCAAACTTATGTAAACAACGCCAGTAATGATTGCTGTGAGGTAAATAAGGCTGAACTTATATTGTCGGTAACTCCTAAACGGTAGATTTCCACAAACTTTTACTGTTACTTGTAAATTTACACATGCTTATTTCACATGTGTAAATTTACACATGCTTATTTCGCATGTGTAAATTTACACCAAAATGGAAATTTCCAGGAAATTTTAATTACAATTCTGCTTAAATTAACTTCTTTTAATAATTTTATTTTATCCTTCTTTAGGTAAATTTTGGTTTTATTTCCCGAGCGCTAAAAATCTCTTAAAATTTTCCAAAATCGTCATAATTCTGTGCAAATGTACATGCTAAACTCAAATAATTAAATGATGAAGAAACCTTACCGTTTTGGAGTTATCGACAAGAAAAAAATCGGACTTCTTGTTGGACATTCGTCCCCCATTACTGCCATAATGTTCACTAATTCACTGCGTGTTACCTAAGCAGGCGTAATCAGAAAATTTGGCCTATTTACTTCTTTTACAGACTTTCCTTGCAGAAAATCACTACGCACTACCGTAAACTTAACACCTAACCCTAAAGTTAATCTTTAGGGTTAGGTGTTAAGGTTAGGGGTGGGGTTTTCTTAATTAATGCAGAAGAAGGAGACAAATTAAAAAATAAAATACATTAAATAATTTACCAAGTTTGTGCATTAATTTTTTTTATTTTCAATTTTAAAATATAAAAAATGCTTTATTGTATTATTTAATTTGTTTTTGTTTAAAGTTTTCTGTTATAAATAAAACTACACTTATATAAAAAAAAATGCTTTACGATAATGCGTAGTGATTTCAAAAGTGATATAGCTGTAAAAGAAGTAAATAGGCCCAAATTTATGCTTACACCAACAAAGTACTCAGCAGTGAATTAGTGAACATTCTGGCAGTAATGGGGGACGAATGACCAACAAGAAGTGCGATTTTTAATTGTCGATAACTCCAAAACGGTAGGTTTCTTCATATTGTTAATTTGAGTTCAGCAAGTAAATTTGCACAGAAATATGACAATTTTGGAAAATTTTAAGGGATTTTTAGCGCTCGGGAAATAAAACCAAAATTTACCTAAAATTTAATTCCATTGTTTACTTTGGTTTAAAAAATCCTTATTGTTAAACGTGGTCGGTAAAAAAATGGGATTTAAAAGCTTTTTAATGTCTAAAGGCCCTTTATAAGCACAAAGAAAAAAGGAAAAAAAATTAAGAATTATTCTGTAAACTTCTAGAATTTGTATTATTTTTTCACTTACCTTTTTGGTGAATTACAATTGAAAAGAGAAAGGCAAAGAAAAACCCCAAACAAGATGTCTTCTTCTTCTTGTCTGTTCTTCTTTTGTTAGGATTTCTCAATTTCGACAGTTTTTGTATTTTTCGTTCATTGGGTTGAAGTCGAAAAGAATGTCCTAAAAAAAAAACAGAATTAAAAAAGACCAGAGCAATATTTGATAACAAAGCATAAAGGGAAAAAATCGTTAGACGGTGTTTTACAATAATTAGTCCCTTCTGTAAAAAGGTGTCGGATCCATAAATTTTGGCTATTTCGTTTTGTTTTACGACATACCAATCTCAGTGGGTTATTAAATGCTGACAAGATTTTTATTGCTGGTAATATTTTTTCCAAAAATGTATTCTTGGTTGGATGTTTTGCTGGTAATAGTTTTTCCAAAATGTATTGCTGGTAATAGTTTTTCAAAAATGTATTGATGGTAATATTTTTTCAAAAATGTATTGATGGTAATATTTTTTTCAAAAAAATGTATTGGTAATATTTTTTCAAAAATGTGTTGATGGTAATATTTTTTTCAAAAAATGTATTATTGGTAATATTTTTTCAAAAAAATGTATTATTGGTAATATTTTTTCAAAAAAATGTATTATTGGTAATATTTTTTCAAAAATGTATTGCTAGCAATTTTTTTTTTTCAAAAATGTATTGCGGGTAAATTTTTTTACAAAAGATATTGCCGTTATTAAAACCTATTTTTATACTTTCATAGTGTTTTGACCCTTTGGGGGGGGGGTAACTATTTGCTCAGCTGGAACCCTGGCAAGTGCTACCACCTCGGGTCCGGGTGGACCTAGGAACACTAGCAATTAAGAGGTGGTTCCATGCTCCTCAAAGTCTCATAATCAAAGGCCTTGCTGTCGGATATAGTTTATTATCTTACCCAGGACGCGTATGTAGTGGTTTGGCAGAATAAAAAATAATTTCGTTTTCGTTTAAAATATCTCCTATGGAATTTAAAGGTTGCGTGTTTGTGTGTATTCTAGGTGGATGTGTAGTGGATGTAAGAAGGCTGCGTAAATATTTAAGATTGTGCTGTAAATAAAATCTGCAATATCCACAAACATCAATTACAAGAAATTGCCAAATGGTAACGATATTCAATCACGACAAAAAATACATGTTTGAAACAACAGATTAAATTTTATATACACAATTTACAATTTCTTTGTTTGTAATGATGTGTGCAAAAGTATAGAGAAAAAGTTCTTTGCTATTTCAGAAAAGTTCAATGTCTAAAAAGTTGTCTGCCTTTGATTAAAAGTTTGAATTTAACTTTGACAAAAGATTTTCTATGAAAGATATTGAGTGAAAAAGTTTTTCTAATCTCTAATAAAGGAAGTTTGCTTCTTTGGCGGCACATAATTCCTGTGTGTATCTTTCGCGTGTGTGAATCTCAAATGCGACAAAAATTCGTTTACTATTTCTATTTATAGTTTTCTTAAAAACGAAGTCGGCTCCAACGAGGCTTGGTAGCTGTTGTGAATTTTTCTGAGAAATGCGTGGGCGAGTGTTGTATTTTTTAAATTTTTTAGCCAAGAGGATTTCTTGAAACATTTAAATTACGGATGAATTTGAGAAAGATTTTTTATGTCAGTTGAACCTATTTTTGCACATATTTTGACTGTTTCGTTATGGAAATTTCTCGAAGCTTATTTTTTATTTAACAACCAATGAAATTCAAGAAAATGTTTGAAATTGAAATGAGGGTTACTAAAGGTGCGTGTTCATATGTAAACATTTAAATATGTCAGAAAAAGTAATGGGTACTTACTTTTGTAGCGGACCGTGTGGGTGAATATGTGAAGAGATATCAGAACGTTAAACTTTCCTGCTTGCGGGTCCAGCTACATGGGAATGTCGGACTTTAATTAAGTTCAAAGAAGACAAAGAAAACAAACAAGACCGATATACATGGGTAAACAAATATATATTAATAACAAAACAAGTTAAACAAAGACATGGACTGTTACATAGAGTTTGTATGGAGAAATTATGTGTGTGTGTTGTGAGTGTTCGTACGTACGTGTATTGTTCTTAGCGCGTTCCCAGAATTTAGGAAACGCTGTATCTGTGAGAGGTCACATATTGGCCTAAGTGGAAAAAGAGAGATTTTACCTCGTCTCCGCGCGAGGTAGCGGCCCAAGGCCTAAGTCGGAAAAAGAGAGAGATTTTACCTCACCTCCCCACGAAGTAGCGGCCCAAGGCCTAAGTCGAAAGAGAAAGAGAGAGAGAGAGAGAGAGAGAGAGAGAGAGAGAGAGAGAGAGAGAGAAGGGTCAGCCAGTATTTATAGTCAGGGGAGAGAGACTCCTGTTGAAGGATTAAAGAACTGAGGAGGAGCTAACTACGACACTTTCCAACGGTTTCTGGCAGAGTGAAATGTATACAGAGAAAAACCTGCCTTGCTTGGATTATTTTGATTAACATGTTATTTTGCATAAATCGTCACATGTCAGATTTCGCCTCTGTTAAAAGAAGCTCATTTTGCTGAAGATGGCTTTCCTTTTTACTTGTGTCATGTTGTTCTCAATTACCGATCTACATTTGGGGTATCTTAAATAGATCTACTTTATTCTACATTTGTGGTAGCATATAGATCTGGCTGAGTTAGCTCCTCCTTAATTCCCTAATTGTTCACTAGGGGTCGCTCTCCTTACACTATAAATACTGGGCGACTTCTTGCCTGGCTCTCTTTTTGTTTGTTTTCTTTACATCTTCGGTTGGACTCAACTTGAGTCCGCCATTTTCTTGTAGTTGGACCTTCTAGCAGGATTAAACAGCACGTGTTCCTAATTCAACAACCCACACGGTCACCTACAGATCCACTTCCATTTACCCTTTGATTATCAGACCTTAGTACTGAGATTTCCAAACTAATGCCGCAACACCAGCAATCTGTTGCAAAATGATTCCTACCAAATCCAGATATAAAACTTAAGATGTTTTTCTTCTTTCTGTGTCAGTTGCCGTTTTTTTTTTTTTTGGTTGGCGAGTATCTTTTTCTTCTCTTTACCTTCTTTTACTAAAGTCACTCCCCATACACACCTGTATCTTTATTTTCGGAGGGAATTCGCTACAAATAAGCATGCAAAAAACTTGGGTTTCTACTACGAACTATTTCCACGTGCCATGCCTCTTCTGGATGTCTTAGTTACTTGCCTTTAACTAAACTAGGAAAATAAATTTAATCAGATGTGTTGAAAATGAGTCTGATTCAAAGAAAAACACCTACGATTATCTCCCTATTTATGTTTTTTTGTTTTCTTTTGTTCGATGAAATAAAGTCAAAACAAAATAAAATGGTAGTGTCTTGTCCATAAATAAATACATAAATAAATAAAAATAATTATAATATCAAAAACTAGCAGCATGACCCGGCGTTGCCCGTGCTTGATTCAAAAATCGTACGACTCATACAGCAATCGCTATCGCTTGACTTAAAATATTTTTGCCCTTCCTTGCCTTTAAAGGAGTGCCCTTTGCCATGCTGATGTTGCTACATGAAATTAGTTCTTGCCTATCTCACACTGCGATTTTTTTCTAGGATCTATACTAAACATTAAATCTGTTACGAAAAAAGAACTAAACAAAATGAATACAAAACGATCAGCTTTAAAAAAAAGGACTCGTAACTGGAAAAACCGAATGAAAAAAGAATGTTAACAACAAATTTATTTTCCTCTAGAAATATCCATGATTAATGTTTATTTAAAGAAAAGGTAACCCGTCCTTTCAAGTGAAACAAGTTCCAAAACAGTGAGACGAGTTACTTCCACTTGACGACCTTGACATTATTAATTAATATCAAATAATAATTTACAATGAATTACTTTATTAAATTATATATTTCAATTAATAGACATAAATGTAAAGTTTTCAGTATCTATGTCTTGTCTGTTTTTTTTTTCATCTTCTAAATAAATAATTCTGTTTGTCCGACTGTGTGTTCAAATCTGTGCAAAAAGTGGATCAAAGAGCTTACCCAGCTTCATACATATTTTCAGGAAATCTCAACTTCTAATTGGTCAATAAACACATAAATGGGCGTTGCAATCCACCCATGCACAAGTCTTTTTCAGCACGTGACCAAGTCAAGTTTGCCCGCTCTTTTTCCAGGAGCCTCTCACGTTAATTATAAACATCAGACACAAGATCGTTCTCACTTTTTCTTGATTTCATTCGCCTACGAAAATGTAACCTTAAAGGATTCGCGTCTTGACCATGTGCTGTCAGACGCTAATGCAGACATATTCCACACACACACACACGCACATATGCACGTACTTACGAAATTTTCCAAACTACATTACAAACATACGAAACATTTCCAAACAAACAACAAGAACTTGTGGCGGACTTCACCACATTAATTTAACTTAGATTAGGAAACCAAACTGAGGTGAAGAAAATAGGATAAGCCAAAGACATCATTACACATAAAATATGTATTTAACAAGATGTACAAACAAGGATGTGAAAGAAGGCATGCATTGAGTAAAACAAGAGTTGTCTTTCTTTAACTATTATTTGTATTCCAAAGTTCACTGAAAGAAAGAAAGTTTGTGATAGTTTCTGGTAATAAATGTTTTGCTATGTAAGAAAAAAGATTGTGTGGGTATAGGGAATATTCAGCATGTGAGTGGTGTGATCATCGTCTCCGAATCGCTGCGCGGGAAGAATTGTTCTTCACATGTAGACAATCTGATTGGTTGGCATGGACCAATCAGCGAGCGAGTTCTGGGGCGACTCAAGAAAGCTTCTGGGATCCGTTTCTCCCAAAAGTGCACAAAATCGACTACATGAAAATAGAGCGATTATAAAATTGTCGCATTGCTGCGATTTGAAAATTGTCTATTACAAAGTAGTGTTGATTTATTATCCAATGAATGCTTGATGTTGTATAATTTGAATTTGTGTAAGTATGTATATACGTGTGTGGTGTAGATAATCACAAGCTTTTCTCTTTAAAAATACCATAGCCAAGCTTTCACACCCATCTTTACAAAACAAAATTGTAATATTCTGCATACTGGAGCCCCTTCTGTTTTCCTTGGGGTTCTTGATAAGATCCAGAGACGGATATGCAATGTAATTGGCCCTGATCTGGCATCTTATCTGCAGTCGCTCTCTCACAGACGTGCCGTCGCCTCTCTCTGTCTTTTTTACAAACACTTTTATGGTAATTGCTCCGATGAGCTGCTTTCGCTGGTGCCCAGACTTCGTGAATTCAAGCGTCCTACGAGGCTGGCATCCCGCTCTCACCCTTTCACAGCTGAAACTGTTAAATGTAGCCGTCTCTTCTACTCTAACAGCTTCATATCTCGCACCTCTCGCCTGTGGAACTCCCTTCCCTTTTCCTGTTTCCCTGATAGCTATAATCTCCAACTATTCAAATGTAATGTCAATCGACATCTCCAGTTGCCTTGATGTATCCACTATCCTTCTCTTCATCTGTAACCCCTTGCGTGCTAGTGACTTCCCGCCTTGCTTGGGGTGAAATGCTTATATATATATATATATATATATATATATATATATATATATATATATATTTGTAGTACCAAAGCTATCATTTTTGTCGTAATTGAATATCGTTATCATTTGATTTTTATTTAAATTTATGTTTGTGGATATTGCATGTTTCATTTTCGCGAATCTGAGGCGGACTTCACCACATTTATTTAATTTTAGATTAGGAAACAGGGCTGACGTAGAAAAGGATAAGCAAAAGACATTGTTACACATAAAATATGTATTTAACAAGATGTACAATATCAAACAACGATGTGAAAGAAAGCATGCATTTATGTAAGAAAAGGTTGAAATATGGCGGACTTCACCACATTAATTTCACTTTAGATTAGGAAACAGGGCTGACGCAGAAAAGGATAAGCAAAAGACATTGTTACACATAAAATATGTATTTAACAAGATGTACAATATGAAACAACGATGTGAAAGAAAGCATGCATTTAAGTAAGAAAAGGTTGAAATATGGCGGACTTCACCACATTAATTTCACTTTAGATTAGGAAACAGGGCTGACGTAGAAAAGGATAAGCAAAAGACATTGTTACACATAAAATATGTATTTAACAAGATGTACAATATGAAACAACGATGTGAAAGAAAGCATGCATTTAAGTAAGAAAAGGTTGAAATATGGCGGACTTCACCACATTAATTTAACTTTAGATTAGGAAACAAGACTGACGCAGAAAAGGATAAGCAAAAGACATTGTTACACATAAAATATGTATTTAACAAGATGTACAATATCAAACAACAATGTGAAAGAAAGCATGCATTTAAGTAAGAAAAGGTTGAAATATGGCGGACTTCACCACATTAATTTAACTTTAGATTAGGAAACAGGGCTGACGCAGAAAAGGATAAGCAAAAGACATTGTTACACATAAAATATGTATTTAACAAGATGTACAATATCAAACAACGATGTGAAAGAAAGCATGCATTTAAGTAAGAAAAGGTTGAAATATGGCGGACTTCACCACATTAATTTCACTTTAGATTAGGAAACAGGGCTGACGCAGAAAAGGATAAGCAAAAGACATTGTTACACATAAAATATGTATTTAACAAGATGTACAATATCAAACAACGATGTGAAAGAAAGCATGCATTTAAGTAAGAAAAGGTTGAAATATGGCGGACTTCACCACATTAATTTAACTTTAGATTAGGAAACAGGGTTGATGCAGAAAAGGATAAGCAAAAGACATTGTTACACATAAAATATGTATTTAACAAGATGTACAATATGAAACAACGATGTGAAAGAAAGCATGCATTTAAGTAAGAAAAGGTTGAAATATGGCGGACTTCACCACATTAATTTAACTTTAGATTAGGAAACAGGGCTGACGCAGAAAAGGATAAGCAAAAGACATTGTTACACATAAAATATGTATTTAACAAGATGTACAATATCAAACAACAATGTGAAAGAAAGCATGCATTTAAGTAAGAAAAGGTTGAAATATGGCGGACTTCACCACATTAATTTAACTTTAGATTAGGAAACAGGGCTGACGCAGAAAAGGATAAGCAAAAGACATTGTTACACATAAAATATGTATTTAACAAGATGTACAATATGAAACAACGATGTGAAAGAAAGCATGCATTTAAGTAAGAAAAGGTTGAAATATGGCGGACTTCACCACATTAATTTAACTTTAGATTAGGAAACAGGGTTGATGCAGAAAAGGATAAGCAAAAGACATTGTTACACATAAAATATGTATTTAACAAGATGTACAATATGAAACAACGATGTGAAAGAAAGCATGCATTTAAGTAAGAAAAGGTTGAAATATGGCGGACTTCACCACATTAATTTAACTTTAGATTAGGAAACAGGGCTGACGCAGAAAAGGATAAGCAAAAGACATTGTTACACATAAAATATGTATTTAACAAGATGTACAATATCAAACAACAATGTGAAAGAAAGCATGCATTTAAGTAAGAAAAGGTTGAAATATGGCGGACTTCACCACATTAATTTAAATTTAGATTAGGAAACAGGGCTGACGCAGAAAAGGATAAGCAAAAGACATTGTTACACATAAAATATGTATTTAACAAGATGTACAATATCAAACAACAATGTGAAAGAAAGCATGCATTTAAGTAAGAAAAGGTTGAAATATGGCGGACTTCACCACATTAATTTAACTTTAGATTAGGAAACAGGGCTGACGCAGAAAAGGATAAGCAAAAGACATTGTTACACATAAAATATGTATTTAACAAGATGTACAATATCAAACAACGATGTGAAAGAAAGCATGCATTTAAGTAAGAAAAGGTTGAAATATGGCGGACTTCACCACATTAATTTCACTTTAGATTAGGAAACAGGGCTGACGCAGAAAAGGATAAGCAAAAGACATTGTTACACATAAAATATGTATTTAACAAGATGTACAATATGAAACAACGATGTGAAAGAAAGCATGCATTTAAGTAAGAAAAGGTTGAAATATGGCGGACTTCACCACATTAATTTAACTTTAGATTAGGAAACAGGGCTGACGCAGAAAAGGATAAGCAAAAGACATTGTTACACATAAAATATGTATTTAACAAGATGTACAATATCAAACAACGATGTGAAAGAAAGCATGCATTTAAGTAAGAAAAGGTTGAAATATGGCGGACTTCACCACATTAATTTCACTTTAGATTAGGAAACAGGGCTGACGCAGAAAAGGATAAGCAAAAGACATTGTTACACATAAAATATGTATTTAACAAGATGTACAATATGAAACAACAATGTGAAAGAAAGCATGCATTTAAGTAAGAAAAGGTTGAAATATGGCGGACTTCACCACATTAATTTCACTTTAGATTAGGAAACAGGGCTGACGCAGAAAAGGATAAGCAAAAGACATTGTTACACATAAAATATGTATTTAACAAGATGTACAATATCAAACAACGATGTGAAAGAAAGCATGCATTTAAGTAAGAAAAGGTTGAAATATGGCGGACTTCACCACATTAATTTAACTTTAGATTAGGAAACAGGGCTGACGCAGAAAAGGATAAGCAAAAGACATTGTTACACATAAAATATGTATTTAACAAGATGTACAATATCAAACAACGATGTGAAAGAAAGCATGCATTTAAGTAAGAAAAGGTTGAAATATGGCGGACTTCACCACATTAATTTCACTTTAGATTAGGAAACAGGGCTGACGCAGAAAAGGATAAGCAAAAGACATTGTTACACATAAAATATGTATTTAACAAGATGTACAATATGAAACAACGATGTGAAAGAAAGCATGCATTTAAGTAAGAAAAGGTTGAAATATGGCGGACTTCACCACATTAATTTCACTTTAGATTAGGAAACAGGGCTGACGCAGAAAAGGATAAGCAAAAGACATTGTTACACATAAAATATGTATTTAACAAGATGTACAATATGAAACAACGATGTGAAAGAAAGCATGCATTTAAGTAAGAAAAGGTTGAAATATGGCGGACTTCACCACATTAATTTCACTTTAGATTAGGAAACAGGGCTGACGCAGAAAAGGATAAGCAAAAGACATTGTTACACATAAAATATGTATTTAACAAGATGTACAATATCAAACAACGATGTGAAAGAAAGCATGCATTTAAGTAAGAAAAGGTTGAAATATGGCGGACTTCACCACATTAATTTCACTTTAGATTAGGAAACAGGGCTGACGCAGAAAAGGATAAGCAAAAGACATTGTTACACATAAAATATGTATTTAACAAGATGTACAATATCAAACAACGATGTGAAAGAAAGCATGCATTTAAGTAAGAAAAGGTTGAAATATGGCGGACTTCACCACATTAATTTCACTTTAGATTAGGAAACAGGGCTGACGCAGAAAAGGATAAGCAAAAGACATTGTTACACATAAAATATGTATTTAACAAGATGTACAATATCAAACAACGATGTGAAAGAAAGCATGCATTTAAGTAAGAAAAGGTTGAAATATGGCGGACTTCACCACATTAATTTCACTTTAGATTAGGAAACAGGGCTGACGCAGAAAAGGATAAGCAAAAGACATTGTTACACATAAAATATGTATTTAACAAGATGTACAATATCAAACAACAATGTGAAAGAAAGCATGCATTTAAGTAAGAAAAGGTTGAAATATGGCGGACTTCACCACATTAATTTCACTTTAGATTAGGAAACAGGGCTGATGCAGAAAAGGATAAGCAAAAGACATTGTTACACATAAAATATGTATTTAACAAGATGTACAATATCAAACAACGATGTGAAAGAAAGCATGCATTTAAGTAAGAAAAGGTTGAAATATGGCGGACTTCACCACATTAATTTCACTTTAGATTAGGAAACAGGGCTGACGCAGAAAAGGATAAGCAAAAGACATTGTTACACATAAAATATGTATTTAACAAGATGTACAATATCAAACAACGATGTGAAAGAAAGCATGCATTTAAGTAAGAAAAGGTTGAAATATGGCGGACTTCACCACATTAATTTCACTTTAGATTAGGAAACAGGGCTGACGCAGAAAAGGATAAGCAAAAGACATTGTTACACATAAAATATGTATTTAACAAGATGTACAATATCAAACAACGATGTGAAAGAAAGCATGCATTTAAGTAAGAAAAGGTTGAAATATGGCGGACTTCACCACATTAATTTCACTTTAGATTAGGAAACAGGGCTGACGCAGAAAAGGATAAGCAAAAGACATTGTTACACATAAAATATGTATTTAACAAGATGTACAATATCAAACAACGATGTGAAAGAAAGCATGCATTTAAGTAAGAAAAGGTTGAAATATGGCGGACTTCACCACATTAATTTCACTTTAGATTAGGAAACAGGGCTGACGCAGAAAAGGATAAGCAAAAGACATTGTTACACATAAAATATGTATTTAACAAGATGTACAATATGAAACAACAATGTGAAAGAAAGCATGCATTTAAGTAAGAAAAGGTTGAAATATGGCGGACTTCACCACATTAATTTAACTTTAGATTAGGAAACAGGGTTGATGCAGAAAAGGATAAGCAAAAGACATTGTTACACATAAAATATGTATTTAACAAGATGTACAATATGAAACAACGATGTGAAAGAAAGCATGCATTTAAGTAAGAAAAGGTTGAAATATGGCGGACTTCACCACATTAATTTCACTTTAGATTAAGAAACAGGGCTGACGCAGAAAAGGATAAGCAAAAGACATTGTTACACATAAAATATGTATTTAACAAGATGTACAATATGAAACAACGATGTGAAAGAAAGCATGAATTTAAGTAAGAAAAGGTTGAAATATGGCGGACTTGACCACATTAATTTCACTTTAGATTAGGAAACAGGGCTGACGCAGAAAAGGATAAGCAAAAGACATTGTTACACATAAAATATGTATTTAACAAGATGTACAATATCAAACAACAATGTGAAAGAAAGCATGCATTTAAGTAAGAAAAGGTTGAAATATGGCGGACTTCACCACATTAATTTCACTTTAGATTAGGAAACAGGGCTGACGCAGAAAAGGATAAGCAAAAGACATTGTTACACATAAAATATGTATTTAACAAGATGTACAATATGAAACAACGATGTGAAAGAAAGCATGCATTTAAGTAAGAAAAGGTTGAAATATGGCGGACTTCACCACATTAATTTCACTTTAGATTAGGAAACAGGGCTGACGCAGAAAAGGATAAGCAAAAGACATTGTTACACATAAAATATGTATTTAACAAGATGTACAATATGAAACAACGATGTGAAAGAAAGCATGCATTTAAGTAAGAAAAGGTTGAAATATGGCGGACTTCACCACATTAATTTCACTTTAGATTAGGAAACAGGGCTGACGCAGAAAAGGATAAGCAAAAGACATTGTTACACATAAAATATGTATTTAACAAGATGTACAATATGAAACAACGATGTGAAAGAAAGCATGCATTTAAGTAAGAAAAGGTTGAAATATGGCGGACTTCATCACATTAATTTCACTTTAGATTAGGAAACAGGGCTGACGCAGAAAAGGATAAGCAAAAGACATTGTTACACATAAAATATGTATTTAACAAGATGTACAATATCAAACAACAATGTGAAAGAAAGCATGCATTTAAGTAAGAAAAGGTTGAAATATGGCGGACTTCACCACATTAATTTCACTTTAGATTAGGAAACAGGGCTGACGCAGAAAAGGATAAGCAAAAGACATTGTTACACATAAAATATGTATTTAACAAGATGTACAATATCAAACAACGATGTGAAAGAAAGCATGCATTTAAGTAAGAAAAGGTTGAAATATGGCGGACTTCACCACATTAATTTCACTTTAGATTAGGAAACAGGGCTGACGCAGAAAAGGATAAGCAAAAGACATTGTTACACATAAAATATGTATTTAACAAGATGTACAATATCAAACAACGATGTGAAAGAAAGCATGCATTTAAGTAAGAAAAGGTTGAAATATGGCGGACTTCACCACATTAATTTCACTTTAGATTAGGAAACAGGGCTGACGCAGAAAAGGATAAGCAAAAGACATTGTTACACATAAAATATGTATTTAACAAGATGTACAATATCAAACAACGATGTGAAAGAAAGCATGCATTTAAGTAAGAAAAGGTTGAAATATGGCGGACTTCACCACATTAATTTAACTTTAGATTAGGAAACAGGGCTGACGCAGAAAAGGATAAGCAAAAGACATTGTTACACATAAAATATGTATTTAACAAGATGTACAATATCAAACAACAATGTGAAAGAAAGCATGCATTTAAGTAAGAAAAGGTTGAAATATGGCGGACTTCACCACATTAATTTCACTTTAGATTAGGAAACAGGGCTGACGCAGAAAAGGATAAGCAAAAGACATTGTTACACATAAAATATGTATTTAACAAGATGTACAATATCAAACAACGATGTGAAAGAAAGCATGCATTTAAGTAAGAAAAGGTTGAAATATGGCGGACTTCACCACATTAATTTCACTTTAGATTAGGAAACAGGGCTGACGCAGAAAAGGATAAGCAAAAGACATTGTTACACATAAAATATGTATTTAACAAGATGTACAATATCAAACAACAATGTGAAAGAAAGCATGCATTTAAGTAAGAAAAGGTTGAAATATGGCGGACTTCACCACATTAATTTCACTTTAGATTAGGAAACAGGGCTGATGCAGAAAAGGATAAGCAAAAGACATTGTTACACATAAAATATGTATTTAACAAGATGTACAATATCAAACAACGATGTGAAAGAAAGCATGCATTTAAGTAAGAAAAGGTTGAAATATGGCGGACTTCACCACATTAATTTCACTTTAGATTAGGAAACAGGGCTGACGCAGAAAAGGATAAGCAAAAGACATTGTTACACATAAAATATGTATTTAACAAGATGTACAATATCAAACAACGATGTGAAAGAAAGCATGCATTTAAGTAAGAAAAGGTTGAAATATGGCGGACTTCACCACATTAATTTCACTTTAGATTAGGAAACAGGGCTGACGCAGAAAAGGATAAGCAAAAGACATTGTTACACATAAAATATGTATTTAACAAGATGTACAATATCAAACAACGATGTGAAAGAAAGCATGCATTTAAGTAAGAAAAGGTTGAAATATGGCGGACTTCACCACATTAATTTCACTTTAGATTAGGAAACAGGGTTGATGCAGAAAAGGATAAGCAAAAGACATTGTTACACATAAAATATGTATTTAACAAGATGTACAATATCAAACAACGATGTGAAAGAAAGCATGCATTTAAGTAAGAAAAGGTTGAAATATGGCGGACTTCACCACATTAATTTAACTTTAGATTAGGAAACAGGGCTGACGCAGAAAAGGATAAGCAAAAGACATTGTTACACATAAAATATGTATTTAACAAGATGTACAATATCAAACAACGATGTGAAAGAAAGCATGCATTTAAGTAAGAAAAGGTTGAAATATGGCGGACTTCACCACATTAATTTCACTTTAGATTAGGAAACAGGGTTGATGCAGAAAAGGATAAGCAAAAGACATTGTTACACATAAAATATGTATTTAACAAGATGTACAATATCAAACAACGATGTGAAAGAAAGCATGCATTTAAGTAAGAAAAGGTTGAAATATGGCGGACTTCACCACATTAATTTAACTTTAGATTAGGAAACAGGGCTGACGCAGAAAAGGATAAGCAAAAGACATTGTTACACATAAAATATGTATTTAACAAGATGTACAATATCAAACAACGATGTGAAAGAAAGCATGCATATAAGTAAGAAAAGGTTGAAATATGGCGGACTTCACCACATTAATTTAACTTTAGATTAGGAAACAGGGCTGACGCAGAAAAGGATAAGCAAAAGACATTGTTACACATAAAATATGTATTTAACAAGATGTACAATATCAAACAACGATGTGAAAGAAAGCATGCATTTAAGTAAGAAAAGGTTGAAATATGGCGGACTTCACCACATTAATTTCACTTTAGATTAGGAAACAGGGCTGACGCAGAAAAGGATAAGCAAAAGACATTGTTACACATAAAATATGTATTTAACAAGATGTACAATATCAAACAACGATGTGAAAGAAAGCATGCATTTAAGTAAGAAAAGGTTGAAATATGGCGGACTTCACCACATTAATTTCACTTTAGATTAGGAAACAGGGCTGACGCAGAAAAGGATAAGCAAAAGACATTGTTACACATAAAATATGTATTTAACAAGATGTACAATATCAAACAACGATGTGAAAGAAAGCATGCATTTAAGTAAGAAAAGGTTGAAATATGGCGGACTTCACCACATTAATTTCACTTTAGATTAGGAAACAGGGCTGACGCAGAAAAGGATAAGCAAAAGACATTGTTACACATAAAATATGTATTTAACAAGATGTACAATATCAAACAACGATGTGAAAGAAAGCATGCATTTAAGTAAGAAAAGGTTGAAATATGGCGGACTTCACCACATTAATTTCACTTTAGATTAGGAAACAGGGCTGACGCAGAAAAGGATAAGCAAAAGACATTGTTACACATAAAATATGTATTTAACAAGATGTACAATATCAAACAACGATGTGAAAGAAAGCATGCATTTAAGTAAGAAAAGGTTGAAATATGGCGGACTTCACCACATTAATTTCACTTTAGATTAGGAAACAGGGCTGACGCAGAAAAGGATAAGCAAAAGACATTGTTACACATAAAATATGTATTTAACAAGATGTACAATATCAAACAACGATGTGAAAGAAAGCATGCATTTAAGTAAGAAAAGGTTGAAATATGGCGGACTTCACCACATTAATTTCACTTTAGATTAGGAAACAGGGCTGACGCAGAAAAGGATAAGCAAAAGACATTGTTACACATAAAATATGTATTTAACAAGATGTACAATATCAAACAACGATGTGAAAGAAAGCATGCATTTAAGTAAGAAAAGGTTGAAATATGGCGGACTTCACCACATTAATTTCACTTTAGATTAGGAAACAGGGTTGATGCAGAAAAGGATAAGCAAAAGACATTGTTACACATAAAATATGTATTTAACAAGATGTACAATATCAAACAACGATGTGAAAGAAAGCATGCATTTAAGTAAGAAAAGGTTGAAATATGGCGGACTTCACCACATTAATTTAACTTTAGATTAGGAAACAGGGCTGACGCAGAAAAGGATAAGCAAAAGACATTGTTACACATAAAATATGTATTTAACAAGATGTACAATATCAAACAACGATGTGAAAGAAAGCATGCATTTAAGTAAGAAAAGGTTGAAATATGGCGGACTTCACCACATTAATTTCACTTTAGATTAGGAAACAGGGTTGATGCAGAAAAGGATAAGCAAAAGACATTGTTACACATAAAATATGTATTTAACAAGATGTACAATATCAAACAACGATGTGAAAGAAAGCATGCATTTAAGTAAGAAAAGGTTGAAATATGGCGGACTTCACCACATTAATTTAACTTTAGATTAGGAAACAGGGCTGACGCAGAAAAGGATAAGCAAAAGACATTGTTACACATAAAATATGTATTTAACAAGATGTACAATATCAAACAACGATGTGAAAGAAAGCATGCATTTAAGTAAGAAAAGGTTGAAATATGGCGGACTTCACCACATTAATTTCACTTTAGATTAGGAAACAGGGCTGACGCAGAAAAGGATAAGCAAAAGACATTGTTACACATAAAATATGTATTTAACAAGATGTACAATATCAAACAACGATGTGAAAGAAAGCATGCATTTAAGTAAGAAAAGGTTGAAATATGGCGGACTTCACCACATTAATTTCACTTTAGATTAGGAAACAGGGCTGATGCAGAAAAGGATAAGCAAAAGACATTGTTACACATAAAATATGTATTTAACAAGATGTACAATATGAAACAACGATGTGAAAGAAAGCATGCATTTAAGTAAGAAAAGGTTGAAATATGGCGGACTTCACCACATTAATTTCACTTTAGATTAGGAAACAGGGCTGACGCAGAAAAGGATAAGCAAAAGACATTGTTACACATAAAATATGTATTTAACAAGATGTACAATATCAAACAACGATGTGAAAGAAAGCATGCATTTAAGTAAGAAAAGGTTGAAATATGGCGGACTTCACCACATTAATTTAACTTTAGATTAGGAAACAGGGCTGATGCAGAAAAGGATAAGCAAAAGACATTGTTACACATAAAATATGTATTTAACAAGATGTACAATATGAAACAACGATGTGAAAGAAAGCATGCATTTAAGTAAGAAAAGGTTGAAATATGGCGGACTTCACCACATTAATTTAACTTTAGATTAGGAAACAGGGCTGACGCAGAAAAGGATAAGCAAAAGACATTGTTACACATAAAATATGTATTTAACAAGATGTACAATATCAAACAACGATGTGAAAGAAAGCATGCATTTAAGTAAGAAAAGGTTGAAATATGGCGGACTTCACCACATTAATTTCACTTTAGATTAGGAAACAGGGCTGACGCAGAAAAGGATAAGCAAAAGACATTGTTACACATAAAATATGTATTTAACAAGATGTACAATATCAAACAACGATGTGAAAGAAAGCATGCATTTAAGTAAGAAAAGGTTGAAATATGGCGGACTTCACCACATTAATTTCACTTTAGATTAGGAAACAGGGCTGACGCAGAAAAGGATAAGCAAAAGACATTGTTACACATAAAATATGTATTTAACAAGATGTACAATATGAAACAACGATGTGAAAGAAAGCATGCATTTAAGTAAGAAAAGGTTGAAATATGGCGGACTTCACCACATTAATTTAACTTTAGATTAGGAAACAGGGCTGACGCAGAAAAGGATAAGCAAAAGACATTGTTACACATAAAATATGTATTTAACAAGATGTACAATATCAAACAACGATGTGAAAGAAAGCATGCATTTAAGTAAGAAAAGGTTGAAATATGGCGGACTTCACCACATTAATTTAACTTTAGATTAGGAAACAGGGCTGACGCAGAAAAGGATAAGCAAAAGACATTGTTACACATAAAATATGTATTTAACAAGATGTACAATATGAAACAACGATGTGAAAGAAAGCATGCATTTAAGTAAGAAAAGGTTGAAATATGGCGGACTTCACCACATTAATTTCACTTTAGATTAGGAAACAGGGCTGACGCAGAAAAGGATAAGCAAAAGACATTGTTACACATAAAATATGTATTTAACAAGATGTACAATATGAAACAACGATGTGAAAGAAAGCATGCATTTAAGTAAGAAAAGGTTGAAATATGGCGGACTTCACCACATTAATTTCACTTTAGATTAGGAAACAGGGCTGACGCAGAAAAGGATAAGCAAAAGACATTGTTACACATAAAATATGTATTTAACAAGATGTACAATATGAAACAACGATGTGAAAGAAAGCATGCATTTAAGTAAGAAAAGGTTGAAATATGGCGGACTTCACCACATTAATTTAACTTTAGATTAGGAAACAGGGCTGACGCAGAAAAGGATAAGCAAAAGACATTGTTACACATAAAATATGTATTTAACAAGATGTACAATATGAAACAACGATGTGAAAGAAAGCATGCATTTAAGTAAGAAAAGGTTGAAATATGGCGGACTTCACCACATTAATTTCACTTTAGATTAGGAAACAGGGCTGACGCAGAAAAGGATAAGCAAAAGACATTGTTACACATAAAATATGTATTTAACAAGATGTACAATATGAAACAACGATGTGAAAGAAAGCATGCATTTAAGTAAGAAAAGGTTGAAATATGGCGGACTTCACCACATTAATTTCACTTTAGATTAGGAAACAGGGCTGACGCAGAAAAGGATAAGCAAAAGACATTGTTACACATAAAATATGTATTTAACAAGATGTACAATATGAAACAACGATGTGAAAGAAAGCATGCATTTAAGTAAGAAAAGGTTGAAATATGGCGGACTTCACCACATTAATTTCACTTTAGATTAGGAAACAGGGCTGACGCAGAAAAGGATAAGCAAAAGACATTGTTACACATAAAATATGTATTTAACAAGATGTACAATATCAAACAACGATGTGAAAGAAAGCATGCATTTAAGTAAGAAAAGGTTGAAATATGGCGGACTTCACCACATTAATTTCACTTTAGATTAGGAAACAGGGCTGACGCAGAAAAGGATAAGCAAAAGACATTGTTACACATAAAATATGTATTTAACAAGATGTACAATATCAAACAACGATGTGAAAGAAAGCATGCATTTAAGTAAGAAAAGGTTGAAATATGGCGGACTTCACCACATTAATTTCACTTTAGATTAGGAAACAGGGTTGATGCAGAAAAGGATAAGCAAAAGACATTGTTACACATAAAATATGTATTTAACAAGATGTACAATATCAAACAACAATGTGAAAGAAAGCATGCATTTAAGTAAGAAAAGGTTGAAATATGGCGGACTTCACCACATTAATTTCACTTTAGATTAGGAAACAGGGCTGATGCAGAAAAGGATAAGCAAAAGACATTGTTACACATAAAATATGTATTTAACAAGATGTACAATATCAAACAACAATGTGAAAGAAAGCATGCATTTAAGTAAGAAAAGGTTGAAATATGGCGGACTTCACCACATTAATTTCACTTTAGATTAGGAAACAGGGCTGATGCAGAAAAGGATAAGCAAAAGACATTGTTACACATAAAATATGTATTTAACAAGATGTACAATATCAAACAACAATGTGAAAGAAAGCATGCATTTAAGTAAGAAAAGGTTGAAATATGGCGGACTTCACCACATTAATTTCACTTTAGATTAGGAAACAGGGCTGACGCAGAAAAGGATAAGCAAAAGACATTGTTACACATAAAATATGTATTTAACAAGATGTACAATATCAAACAACAATGTGAAAGAAAGCATGCATTTAAGTAAGAAAAGGTTGAAATATGGCGGACTTCACCACATTAATTTCACTTTAGATTAGGAAACAGGGCTGACGCAGAAAAGGATAAGCAAAAGACATTGTTACACATAAAATATGTATTTAACAAGATGTACAATATCAAACAAAGATGTGAAAGAAAGCATGCATTTAAGTAAGAAAAGGTTGAAATATGGCGGACTTCACCACATTAATTTCACTTTAGATTAGGAAACAGGGCTGACGCAGAAAAGGATAAGCAAAAGACATTGTTACACATAAAATATGTATTTAACAAGATGTACAATATCAAACAACAATGTGAAAGAAAGCATGCATTTAAGTAAGAAAAGGTTGAAATATGGCGGACTTCACCACATTAATTTCACTTTAGATTAGGAAACAGGGCTGACGCAGAAAAGGATAAGCAAAAGACATTGTTACACATAAAATATGTATTTAACAAGATGTACAATATCAAACAACAATGTGAAAGAAAGCATGCATTTAAGTAAGAAAAGGTTGAAATATGGCGGACTTCACCACATTAATTTCACTTTAGATTAGGAAACAGGGCTGACGCAGAAAAGGATAAGCAAAAGACATTGTTACACATAAAATATGTATTTAACAAGATGTACAATATCAAACAACAATGTGAAAGAAAGCATGCATTTAAGTAAGAAAAGGTTGAAATATGGCGGACTTCACCACATTAATTTCACTTTAGATTAGGAAACAGGGCTGACGCAGAAAAGGATAAGCAAAAGACATTGTTACACATAAAATATGTATTTAACAAGATGTACAATATCAAACAACAATGTGAAAGAAAGCATGCATTTAAGTAAGAAAAGGTTGAAATATGGCGGACTTCACCACATTAATTTCACTTTAGATTAGGAAACAGGGCTGACGCAGAAAAGGATAAGCAAAAGACATTGTTACACATAAAATATGTATTTAACAAGATGTACAATATCAAACAACAATGTGAAAGAAAGCATGCATTTAAGTAAGAAAAGGTTGAAATATGGCGGACTTCACCACATTAATTTCACTTTAGATTAGGAAACAGGGCTGACGCAGAAAAGGATAAGCAAAAGACATTGTTACACATAAAATATGTATTTAACAAGATGTACAATATCAAACAACAATGTGAAAGAAAGCATGCATTTAAGTAAGAAAAGGTTGAAATATGGCGGACTTCACCACATTAATTTCACTTTAGATTAGGAAACAGGGCTGACGCAGAAAAGGATAAGCAAAAGACATTGTTACACATAAAATATGTATTTAACAAGATGTACAATATCAAACAAAGATGTGAAAGAAAGCATGCATTTAAGTAAGAAAAGGTTGAAATATGGCGGACTTCACCACATTAATTTCACTTTAGATTAGGAAACAGGGCTGACGCAGAAAAGGATAAGCAAAAGACATTGTTACACATAAAATATGTATTTAACAAGATGTACAATATCAAACAACAATGTGAAAGAAAGCATGCATTTAAGTAAGAAAAGGTTGAAATATGGCGGACTTCACCACATTAATTTCACTTTAGATTAGGAAACAGGGCTGACGCAGAAAAGGATAAGCAAAAGACATTGTTACACATAAAATATGTATTTAACAAGATGTACAATATCAAACAACGATGTGAAAGAAAGCATGCATTTAAGTAAGAAAAGGTTGAAATATGGCGGACTTCACCACATTAATTTCACTTTAGATTAGGAAACAGGGCTGACGCAGAAAAGGATAAGCAAAAGACATTGTTACACATAAAATATGTATTTAACAAGATGTACAATATCAAACAACAATGTGAAAGAAAGCATGCATTTAAGTAAGAAAAGGTTGAAATATGGCGGACTTCACCACATTAATTTCACTTTAGATTAGGAAACAGGGCTGACGCAGAAAAGGATAAGCAAAAGACATTGTTACACATAAAATATGTATTTAACAAGATGTACAATATCAAACAACGATGTGAAAGAAAGCATGCATTTAAGTAAGAAAAGGTTGAAATATGGCGGACTTCACCACATTAATTTCACTTTAGATTAGGAAACCGGGCTGACGCAGAAAAGGATAAGCAAAAGACATTGTTACACATAAAATATGTATTTAACAAGATGTACAATATGAAACAACGATGTGAAAGAAAGCATGCATTTAAGTAAGAAAAGGTTGAAATATGGCGGACTTCACCACATTAATTTCACTTTAGATTAGGAAACAGGGCTGACGCAGAAAAGGATAAGCAAAAGACATTGTTACACATAAAATATGTATTTAACAAGATGTACAATATCAAACAACGATGTGAAAGAAAGCATGCATTTAAGTAAGAAAAGGTTGAAATATGGCGGACTTCACCACATTAATTTCACTTTAGATTAGGAAACAGGGCTGACGCAGAAAAGGATAAGCAAAAGACATTGTTACACATAAAATATGTATTTAACAAGATGTACAATATCAAACAACGATGTGAAAGAAAGCATGCATTTAAGTAAGAAAAGGTTGAAATATGGCGGACTTCACCACATTAATTTCACTTTAGATTAGGAAACAGGGCTGACGCAGAAAAGGATAAGCAAAAGACATTGTTACACATAAAATATGTATTTAACAAGATGTACAATATCAAACAACAATGTGAAAGAAAGCATGCATTTAAGTAAGAAAAGGTTGAAATATGGCGGACTTCACCACATTAATTTCACTTTAGATTAGGAAACAGGGCTGACGCAGAAAAGGATAAGCAAAAGACATTGTTACACATAAAATATGTATTTAACAAGATGTACAATATCAAACAACGATGTGAAAGAAAGCATGCATTTAAGTAAGAAAAGGTTGAAATATGGCGGACTTCACCACATTAATTTCACTTTAGATTAGGAAACAGGGCTGACGCAGAAAAGGATAAGCAAAAGACATTGTTACACATAAAATATGTATTTAACAAGATGTACAATATCAAACAACAATGTGAAAGAAAGCATGCATTTAAGTAAGAAAAGGTTGAAATATGGCGGACTTCACCACATTAATTTCACTTTAGATTAGGAAACAGGGCTGACGCAGAAAAGGATAAGCAAAAGACATTGTTACACATAAAATATGTATTTAACAAGATGTACAATATCAAACAACAATGTGAAAGAAAGCATGCATTTAAGTAAGAAAAGGTTGAAATATGGCGGACTTCACCACATTAATTTCACTTTAGATTAGGAAACAGGGCTGACGCAGAAAAGGATAAGCAAAAGACATTGTTACACATAAAATATGTATTTAACAAGATGTACAATATCAAACAACGATGTGAAAGAAAGCATGCATTTAAGTAAGAAAAGGTTGAAATATGGCGGACTTCACCACATTAATTTCACTTTAGATTAGGAAACAGGGCTGACGCAGAAAAGGATAAGCAAAAGACATTGTTACACATAAAATATGTATTTAACAAGATGTACAATATCAAACAACAATGTGAAAGAAAGCATGCATTTAAGTAAGAAAAGGTTGAAATATGGCGGACTTCACCACATTAATTTCACTTTAGATTAGGAAACAGGGCTGACGCAGAAAAGGATAAGCAAAAGACATTGTTACACATAAAATATGTATTTAACAAGATGTACAATATCAAACAACGATGTGAAAGAAAGCATGCATTTAAGTAAGAAAAGGTTGAAATATGGCGGACTTCACCACATTAATTTCACTTTAGATTAGGAAACAGGGCTGACGCAGAAAAGGATAAGCAAAAGACATTGTTACACATAAAATATGTATTTAACAAGATGTACAATATCAAACAACGATGTGAAAGAAAGCATGCATTTAAGTAAGAAAAGGTTGAAATATGGCGGACTTCACCACATTAATTTCACTTTAGATTAGGAAACAGGGCTGACGCAGAAAAGGATAAGCAAAAGACATTGTTACACATAAAATATGTATTTAACAAGATGTACAATATCAAACAACAATGTGAAAGAAAGCATGCATTTAAGTAAGAAAAGGTTGAAATATGGCGGACTTCACCACATTAATTTCACTTTAGATTAGGAAACAGGGCTGACGCAGAAAAGGATAAGCAAAAGACATTGTTACACATAAAATATGTATTTAACAAGATGTACAATATCAAACAACGATGTGAAAGAAAGCATGCATTTAAGTAAGAAAAGGTTGAAATATGGCGGACTTCACCACATTAATTTCACTTTAGATTAGGAAACAGGGCTGACGCAGAAAAGGATAAGCAAAAGACATTGTTACACATAAAATATGTATTTAACAAGATGTACAATATCAAACAACAATGTGAAAGAAAGCATGCATTTAAGTAAGAAAAGGTTGAAATATGGCGGACTTCACCACATTAATTTCACTTTAGATTAGGAAACAGGGCTGACGCAGAAAAGGATAAGCAAAAGACATTGTTACACATAAAATATGTATTTAACAAGATGTACAATATCAAACAACGATGTGAAAGAAAGCATGCATTTAAGTAAGAAAAGGTTGAAATATGGCGGACTTCACCACATTAATTTCACTTTAGATTAGGAAACAGGGCTGACGCAGAAAAGGATAAGCAAAAGACATTGTTACACATAAAATATGTATTTAACAAGATGTACAATATGAAACAACGATGTGAAAGAAAGCATGCATTTAAGTAAGAAAAGGTTGAAATATGGCGGACTTCACCACATTAATTTAACTTTAGATTAGGAAACAGGGCTGACGCAGAAAAGGATAAGCAAAAGACATTGTTACACATAAAATATGTATTTAACAAGATGTACAATATCAAACAACGATGTGAAAGAAAGCATGCATTTAAGTAAGAAAAGGTTGAAATATGGCGGACTTCACCACATTAATTTCACTTTAGATTAGGAAACAGGGCTGACGCAGAAAAGGATAAGCAAAAGACATTGTTACACATAAAATATGTATTTAACAAGATGTACAATATCAAACAACGATGTGAAAGAAAGCATGCATTTAAGTAAGAAAAGGTTGAAATATGGCGGACTTCACCACATTAATTTCACTTTAGATTAGGAAACAGGGCTGACGCAGAAAAGGATAAGCAAAAGACATTGTTACACATAAAATATGTATTTAACAAGATGTACAATATCAAACAACGATGTGAAAGAAAGCATGCATTTAAGTAAGAAATGGTTGAAATATGGCGGACTTCACCACATTAATTTCACTTTAGATTAGGAAACCGGGCTGACGCAGAAAAGGATAAGCAAAAGACATTGTTACACATAAAATATGTATTTAACAAGATGTACAATATCAAACAACGATGTGAAAGAAAGCATGCATTTAAGTAAGAAAAGGTTGAAATATGGCGGACTTCACCACATAAATTTAACTTTAGATTAGGAAACAGGGCTGACGCAGAAAAGGATAAGCAAAAGACATTGTTACACATAAAATATGTATTTAACAAGATGTACAATATGAAACAACGATGTGAAAGAAAGCATGCATTTAAGTAAGAAAAGGTTGAAATATGGCGGACTTCACCACATTAATTTAACTTTAGATTAGGAAACAGGGCTGACGCAGAAAAGGATAAGCAAAAGACATTGTTACACATAAAATATGTATTTAACAAGATGTACAATATGAAACAACGATGTGAAAGAAAGCATGCATTTAAGTAAGAAATGGTTGAAATATGGCGGACTTCACCACATTAATTTCACTTTAGATTAGGAAACCGGGCTGACGCAGAAAAGGATAAGCAAAAGACATTGTTACACATAAAATATGTATTTAACAAGATGTACAATATGAAACAACGATGTGAAAGAAAGCATGCATTTAAGTAAGAAATGGTTGAAATATGGCGGACTTCACCACATTAATTTCACTTTAGATTAGGAAACCGGGCTGACGCAGAAAAGGATAAGCAAAAGACATTGTTACACATAAAATATGTATTTAACAAGATGTACAATATGAAACAACGATGTGAAAGAAAGCATGCATTTAAGTAAGAAAAGGTTGAAATATGGCGGACTTCACCACATTAATTTCACTTTAGATTAGGAAACAGGGCTGACGCAGAAAAGGATAAGCAAAAGACATTGTTACACATAAAATATGTATTTAACAAGATGTACAATATGAAACAACGATGTGAAAGAAAGCATGCATTTAAGTAAGAAAAGGTTGAAATATGGCGGACTTCACCACATTAATTTCACTTTAGATTAGGAAACAGGGCTGATGCAGAAAAGGATAAGCAAAAGACATTGTTACACATAAAATATGTATTTAACAAGATGTACAATATCAAACAACGATGTGAAAGAAAGCATGCATTTAAGTAAGAAAAGGTTGAAATATGGCGGACTTCACCACATTAATTTCACTTTAGATTAGGAAACAGGGCTGATGCAGAAAAGGATAAGCAAAAGACATTGTTACACATAAAATATGTATTTAACAAGATGTACAATATCAAACAACGATGTGAAAGAAAGCATGCATTTAAGTAAGAAAAGGTTGAAATATGGCGGACTTCACCACATTAATTTCACTTTAGATTAGGAAACAGGGCTGACGCAGAAAAGGATAAGCAAAAGACATTGTTACACATAAAATATGTATTTAACAAGATGTACAATATGAAACAACGATGTGAAAGAAAGCATGCATTTAAGTAAGAAAAGGTTGAAATATGGCGGACTTCACCACATTAATTTCACTTTAGATTAGGAAACAGGGCTGACGCAGAAAAGGATAAGCAAAAGACATTGTTACACATAAAATATGTATTTAACAAGATGTACAATATCAAACAACGATGTGAAAGAAAGCATGCATTTAAGTAAGAAAAGGTTGAAATATGGCGGACTTCACCACATTAATTTCACTTTAGATTAGGAAACAGGGCTGACGCAGAAAAGGATAAGCAAAAGACATTGTTACACATAAAATATGTATTTAACAAGATGTACAATATCAAACAACAATGTGAAAGAAAGCATGCATTTAAGTAAGAAAAGGTTGAAATATGGCGGACTTCACCACATTAATTTCACTTTAGATTAGGAAACAGGGCTGACGCAGAAAAGGATAAGCAAAAGACATTGTTACACATAAAATATGTATTTAACAAGATGTACAATATGAAACAACGATGTGAAAGAAAGCATGCATTTAAGTAAGAAATGGTTGAAATATGGCGGACTTCACCACATTAATTTCACTTTAGATTAGGAAACCGGGCTGACGCAGAAAAGGATAAGCAAAAGACATTGTTACACATAAAATATGTATTTAACAAGATGTACAATATGAAACAACGATGTGAAAGAAAGCATGCATTTAAGTAAGAAAAGGTTGAAATATGGCGGACTTCACCACATTAATTTCACTTTAGATTAGGAAACAGGGCTGACGCAGAAAAGGATAAGCAAAAGACATTGTTACACATAAAATATGTATTTAACAAGATGTACAATATGAAACAACGATGTGAAAGAAAGCATGCATTTAAGTAAGAAAAGGTTGAAATATGGCGGACTTCACCACATTAATTTCACTTTAGATTAGGAAACAGGGCTGACGCAGAAAAGGATAAGCAAAAGACATTGTTACACATAAAATATGTATTTAACAAGATGTACAATATGAAACAACGATGTGAAAGAAAGCATGCATTTAAGTAAGAAAAGGTTGAAATATGGCGGACTTCACCACATTAATTTCACTTTAGATTAGGAAACAGGGCTGACGCAGAAAAGGATAAGCAAAAGACATTGTTACACATAAAATATGTATTTAACAAGATGTACAATATGAAACAACGATGTGAAAGAAAGCATGCATTTAAGTAAGAAAAGGTTGAAATATGGCGGACTTCACCACATTAATTTCACTTTAGATTAGGAAACAGGGCTGACGCAGAAAAGGATAAGCAAAAGACATTGTTACACATAAAATATGTATTTAACAAGATGTACAATATGAAACAACGATGTGAAAGAAAGCATGCATTTAAGTAAGAAAAGGTTGAAATATGGCGGACTTCACCACATTAATTTCACTTTAGATTAGGAAACAGGGCTGACGCAGAAAAGGATAAGCAAAAGACATTGTTACACATAAAATATGTATTTAACAAGATGTACAATATGAAACAACGATGTGAAAGAAAGCATGCATTTAAGTAAGAAAAGGTTGAAATATGGCGGACTTCACCACATTAATTTCACTTTAGATTAGGAAACAGGGCTGACGCAGAAAAGGATAAGCAAAAGACATTGTTACACATAAAATATGTATTTAACAAGATGTACAATATGAAACAACGATGTGAAAGAAAGCATGCATTTAAGTAAGAAAAGGTTGAAATATGGCGGACTTCACCACATTAATTTCACTTTAGATTAGGAAACAGGGCTGACGCAGAAAAGGATAAGCAAAAGACATTGTTACACATAAAATATGTATTTAACAAGATGTACAATATCAAACAACAATGTGAAAGAAAGCATGCATTTATGTAAGAAAAGGTTGAAATATGGCGGACTTCACCACATTAATTTCACTTTAGATTAGGAAACAGGGCTGACGCAGAAAAGGATAAGCAAAAGACATTGTTACACATAAAATATGTATTTAACAAGATGTACAATATCAAACAACGATGTGAAAGAAAGCATGCATTTAAGTAAGAAAAGGTTGAAATATGGCGGACTTCACCACATTAATTTCACTTTAGATTAGGAAACAGGGCTGACGCAGAAAAGGATAAGCAAAAGACATTGTTACACATAAAATATGTATTTAACAAGATGTACAATATGAAACAACGATGTGAAAGAAAGCATGCATTTATGTAAGAAAAGGTTGAAATATGGCGGACTTCACCACATTAATTTAACTTTAGATTAGGAAACAGGGCTGACGCAGAAAAGGATAAGCAAAAGACATTGTTACACATAAAATATGTATTTAACAAGATGTACAATATCAAACAACGATGTGAAAGAAAGCATGCATTTAAGTAAGAAAAGGTTGAAATATGGCGGACTTCACCACATTAATTTCACTTTAGATTAGGAAACAGGGCTGACGCAGAAAAGGATAAGCAAAAGACATTGTTACACATAAAATATGTATTTAACAAGATGTACAATATCAAACAACGATGTGAAAGAAAGCATGCATTTAAGTAAGAAAAGGTTGAAATATGGCGGACTTCACCACATTAATTTAACTTTAGATTAGGAAACAGGGCTGACGCAGAAAAGGATAAGCAAAAGACATTGTTACACATAAAATATGTATTTAACAAGATGTACAATATGAAACAACGATGTGAAAGAAAGCATGCATTTATGTAAGAAAAGGTTGAAATATGGCGGACTTCACCACATTAATTTAACTTTAGATTAGGAAACAGGGCTGACGCAGAAAAGGATAAGCAAAAGACATTGTTACACATAAAATATGTATTTAACAAGATGTACAATATCAAACAACGATGTGAAAGAAAGCATGCATTTATGTAAGAAAAGGTTGAAATATGGCGGACTTCACCACATTAATTTAACTTTAGATTAGGAAACAGGGCTGACGCAGAAAAGGATAAGCAAAAGACATTGTTACACATAAAATATGTATTTAACAAGATGTACAATATCAAACAACGATGTGAAAGAAAGCATGCATTTAAGTAAGAAAAGGTTGAAATATGGCGGACTTCACCACATTAATTTAACTTTAGATTAGGAAACAGGGCTGACGCAGAAAAGGATAAGCAAAAGACATTGTTACACATAAAATATGTATTTAACAAGATGTACAATATCAAACAACAATGTGAAAGAAAGCATGCATTTAAGTAAGAAAAGGTTGAAATATGGCGGACTTCACCACATTAATTTCACTTTAGATTAGGAAACAGGGCTGACGCAGAAAAGGATAAGCAAAAGACATTGTTACACATAAAATATGTATTTAACAAGATGTACAATATGAAACAACGATGTGAAAGAAAGCATGCATTTATGTAAGAAAAGGTTGAAATATGGCGGACTTCACCACATTAATTTCACTTTAGATTAGGAAACAGGGCTGACGCAGAAAAGGATAAGCAAAAGACATTGTTACACATAAAATATGTATTTAACAAGATGTACAATATGAAACAACGATGTGAAAGAAAGCATGCATTTATGTAAGAAAAGGTTGAAATATGGCGGACTTCACCACATTAATTTCACTTTAGATTAGGAAACAGGGCTGACGCAGAAAAGGATAAGCAAAAGACATTGTTACACATAAAATATGTATTTAACAAGATGTACAATATCAAACAACGATGTGAAAGAAAGCATGCATTTAAGTAAGAAAAGGTTGAAATATGGCGGACTTCACCACATTAATTTAACTTTAGATTAGGAAACAGGGCTGACGCAGAAAAGGATAAGCAAAAGACATTGTTACACATAAAATATGTATTTAACAAGATGTACAATATGAAACAACGATGTGAAAGAAAGCATGCATTTAAGTAAGAAAAGGTTGAAATATGGCGGACTTCACCACATTAATTTAACTTTAGATTAGGAAACAGGGCTGACGCAGAAAAGGATAAGCAAAAGACATTGTTACACATAAAATATGTATTTAACAAGATGTACAATATGAAACAACGATGTGAAAGAAAGCATGCATTTATGTAAGAAAAGGTTGAAATATGGCGGACTTCACCACATTAATTTCACTTTAGATTAGGAAACAGGGCTGACGCAGAAAAGGATAAGCAAAAGACATTGTTACACATAAAATATGTATTTAACAAGATGTACAATATGAAACAACGATGTGAAAGAAAGCATGCATTTATGTAAGAAAAGGTTGAAATATGGCGGACTTCACCACATTAATTTCACTTTAGATTAGGAAACAGGGCTGACGCAGAAAAGGATAAGCAAAAGACATTGTTACACATAAAATATGTATTTAACAAGATGTACAATATCAAACAACGATGTGAAAGAAAGCATGCATTTAAGTAAGAAAAGGTTGAAATATGGCGGACTTCACCACATTAATTTCACTTTAGATTAGGAAACAGGGCTGACGCAGAAAAGGATAAGCAAAAGACATTGTTACACATAAAATATGTATTTAACAAGATGTACAATATGAAACAACGATGTGAAAGAAAGCATGCATTTATGTAAGAAAAGGTTGAAATATGGCGGACTTCACCACATTAATTTCACTTTAGATTAGGAAACAGGGCTGACGCAGAAAAGGATAAGCAAAAGACATTGTTACACATAAAATATGTATTTAACAAGATGTACAATATCAAACAACGATGTGAAAGAAAGCATGCATTTAAGTAAGAAAAGGTTGAAATATGGCGGACTTCACCACATTAATTTCACTTTAGATTAGGAAACAGGGCTGACGCAGAAAAGGATAAGCAAAAGACATTGTTACACATAAAATATGTATTTAACAAGATGTACAATATGAAACAACGATGTGAAAGAAAGCATGCATTTATGTAAGAAAAGGTTGAAATATGGCGGACTTCACCACATTAATTTCACTTTAGATTAGGAAACAGGGCTGACGCAGAAAAGGATAAGCAAAAGACATTGTTACACATAAAATATGTATTTAACAAGATGTACAATATGAAACAACGATGTGAAAGAAAGCATGCATTTAAGTAAGAAAAGGTTGAAATATGGCGGACTTCACCACATTAATTTCACTTTAGATTAGGAAACAGGGCTGACGCAGAAAAGGATAAGCAAAAGACATTGTTACACATAAAATATGTATTTAACAAGATGTACAATATCAAACAACAATGTGAAAGAAAGCATGCATTTAAGTAAGAAAAGGTTGAAATATGGCGGACTTCACCACATTAATTTCACTTTAGATTAGGAAACAGGGCTGACGCAGAAAAGGATAAGCAAAAGACATTGTTACACATAAAATATGTATTTAACAAGATGTACAATATCAAACAACAATGTGAAAGAAAGCATGCATTTAAGTAAGAAAAGGTTGAAATATGGCGGACTTCACCACATTAATTTCACTTTAGATTAGGAAACAGGGCTGACGCAGAAAAGGATAAGCAAAAGACATTGTTACACATAAAATATGTATTTAACAAGATGTACAATATGAAACAACAATGTGAAAGAAAGCATGCATTTAAGTAAGAAAAGGTTGAAATATGGCGGACTTCACCAAATTAATTTCACTTTAGATTAGGAAACAGGGCTGACGCAGAAAAGGATAAGCAAAAGACATTGTTACACATAAAATATGTATTTAACAAGATGTACAATATCAAACAACAATGTGAAAGAAAGCATGCATTTAAGTAAGAAAAGGTTGAAATATGGCGGACTTCACCACATTAATTTCACTTTAGATTAGGAAACAGGGCTGACGCAGAAAAGGATAAGCAAAAGACATTGTTACACATAAAATATGTATTTAACAAGATGTACAATATGAAACAACGATGTGAAAGAAAGCATGCATTTAAGTAAGAAAAGGTTGAAATATGGCGGACTTCACCACATTAATTTCACTTTAGATTAGGAAACAGGGCTGACGCAGAAAAGGATAAGCAAAAGACATTGTTACACATTAAATATGTATTTAACAAGATGTACAATATCAAACAACAATGTGAAAGAAAGCATGCATTTAAGTAAGAAAAGGTTGAAATATGGCGGACTTCACCACATTAATTTCACTTTAGATTAGGAAACAGGGCTGACGCAGAAAAGGATAAGCAAAAGACATTGTTACACATAAAATATGTATTTAACAAGATGTACAATATGAAACAACGATGTGAAAGAAAGCATGCATTTAAGTAAGAAAAGGTTGAAATATGGCGGACTTCACCACATTAATTTCACTTTAGATTAGGAAACCGGGCTGACGCAGAAAAGGATAAGCAAAAGACATTGTTACACATAAAATATGTATTTAACAAGATGTACAATATGAAACAACGATGTGAAAGAAAGCATGCATTTATGTAAGAAAAGGTTGAAATATGGCGGACTTCACCACATTAATTTCACTTTAGATTAGGAAACAGGGCTGACGCAGAAAAGGATAAGCAAAAGACATTGTTACACATAAAATATGTATTTAACAAGATGTACAATATCAAACAACGATGTGAAAGAAAGCATGCATTTAAGTAAGAAAAGGTTGAAATATGGCGGACTTCACCACATTAATTTAACTTTAGATTAGGAAACAGGGCTGACGCAGAAAAGGATAAGCAAAAGACATTGTTACACATAAAATATGTATTTAACAAGATGTACAATATCAAACAACGATCTGAAAGAAAGCATGCATTTAAGTAAGAAAAGGTTGAAATATGGCGGACTTCACCACATTAATTTAACTTTAGATTAGGAAACAGGGCTGACGCAGAAAAGGATAAGCAAAAGACATTGTTACACATAAAATATGTATTTAACAAGATGTACAATATCAAACAACGATGTGAAAGAAAGCATGCATTTAAGTAAGAAAAGGTTGAAATATGGCGGACTTCACCACATTAATTTAACTTTAGATTAGGAAACAGGGCTGACGCAGAAAAGGATAAGCAAAAGACATTGTTACACATAAAATATGTATTTAACAAGATGTACAATATCAAACAACAATGTGAAAGAAAGCATGCATTTAAGTAAGAAAAGGTTGAAATATGGCGGACTTCACCACATTAATTTAACTTTAGATTAGGAAACAGGGCTGACGCAGAAAAGGATAAGCAAAAGACATTGTTACACATAAAATATGTATTTAACAAGATGTACAATATCAAACAACGATGTGAAAGAAAGCATGCATTTAAGTAAGAAAAGGTTGAAATATGGCGGACTTCACCACATTAATTTAACTTTAGATTAGGAAACAGGGCTGACGCAGAAAAGGATAAGCAAAAGACATTGTTACACATAAAATATGTATTTAACAAGATGTACAATATCAAACAACGATGTGAAAGAAAGCATGCATTTAAGTAAGAAAAGGTTGAAATATGGCGGACTTCACCACATTAATTTAACTTTAGATTAGGAAACAGGGCTGACGCAGAAAAGGATAAGCAAAAGACATTGTTACACATAAAATATGTATTTAACAAGATGTACAATATCAAACAACGATGTGAAAGAAAGCATGCATTTAAGTAAGAAAAGGTTGAAATATGGCGGACTTCACCACATTAATTTAACTTTAGATTAGGAAACAGGGCTGACGCAGAAAAGGATAAGCAAAAGACATTGTTACACATAAAATATGTATTTAACAAGATGTACAATATCAAACAACGATGTGAAAGAAAGCATGCATTTAAGTAAGAAAAGGTTGAAATATGGCGGACTTCACCACATTAATTTAACTTTAGATTAGGAAACAGGGCTGACGCAGAAAAGGATAAGCAAAAGACATTGTTACACATAAAATATGTATTTAACAAGATGTACAATATCAAACAACAATGTGAAAGAAAGCATGCATTTAAGTAAGAAAAGGTTGAAATATGGCGGACTTCACCACATTAATTTAACTTTAGATTAGGAAACAGGGCTGACGCAGAAAAGGATAAGCAAAAGACATTGTTACACATAAAATATGTATTTAACAAGATGTACAATATCAAACAACGATGTGAAAGAAAGCATGCATTTAAGTAAGAAAAGGTTGAAATATGGCGGACTTCACCACATTAATTTAACTTTAGATTAGGAAACAGGGCTGACGCAGAAAAGGATAAGCAAAAGACATTGTTACACATAAAATATGTATTTAACAAGATGTACAATATCAAACAACGATGTGAAAGAAAGCATGCATTTAAGTAAGAAAAGGTTGGAATATGGCGGACTTCACCACATTAATTTAACTTTAGATTAGGAAACAGGGCTGACGCAGAAAAGGATAAGCAAAAGACATTGTTACACATAAAATATGTATTTAACAAGATGTACAATATCAAACAACGATGTGAAAGAAAGCATGCATTTAAGTAAGAAAAGGTTGAAATATGGCGGACTTCACCACATTAATTTAACTTTAGATTAGGAAACAGGGCTGACGCAGAAAAGGATAAGCAAAAGACATTGTTACACATAAAATATGTATTTAACAAGATGTACAATATCAAACAACGATGTGAAAGAAAGCATGCATTTAAGTAAGAAAAGGTTGAAATATGGCGGACTTCACCACATTAATTTAACTTTAGATTAGGAAACAGGGCTGACGCAGAAAAGTATAAGCAAAAGACATTGTTACACATAAAATATGTATTTAACAAGATGTACAATATCAAACAACGATGTGAAAGAAAGCATGCATTTAAGTAAGAAAAGGTTGAAATATGGCGGACTTCACCACATTAATTTAACTTTAGATTAGGAAACAGGGCTGACGCAGAAAAGGATAAGCAAAAGACATTGTTACACATAAAATATGTATTTAACAAGATGTACAATATCAAACAACAATGTGAAAGAAAGCATGCATTTAAGTAAGAAAAGGTTGAAATATGGCGGACTTCACCACATTAATTTAACTTTAGATTAGGAAACAGGGCTGACGCAGAAAAGGATAAGCAAAAGACATTGTTACACATAAAATATGTATTTAACAAGATGTACAATATCAAACAACAATGTGAAAGAAAGCATGCATTTAAGTAAGAAAAGGTTGAAATATGGCGGACTTCACCACATTAATTTAACTTTAGATTAGGAAACAGGGCTGACGCAGAAAAGGATAAGCAAAAGACATTGTTACACATAAAATATGTATTTAACAAGATGTACAATATCAAACAACGATGTGAAAGAAAGCATGCATTTAAGTAAGAAAAGGTTGAAATATGGCGGACTTCACCACATTAATTTAACTTTAGATTAGGAAACAGGGCTGACGCAGAAAAGGATAAGCAAAAGACATTGTTACACATAAAATATGTATTTAACAAGATGTACAATATCAAACAACGATGTGAAAGAAAGCATGCATTTAAGTAAGAAAAGGTTGGAATATGGCGGACTTCACCACATTAATTTAACTTTAGATTAGGAAACAGGGCTGACGCAGAAAAGGATAAGCAAAAGACATTGTTACACATAAAATATGTATTTAACAAGATGTACAATATCAAACAACGATGTGAAAGAAAGCATGCATTTAAGTAAGAAAAGGTTGAAATATGGCGGACTTCACCACATTAATTTAACTTTAGATTAGGAAACAGGGCTGACGCAGAAAAGGATAAGCAAAAGACATTGTTACACATAAAATATGTATTTAACAAGATGTACAATATCAAACAACGATGTGAAAGAAAGCATGCATTTAAGTAAGAAAAGGTTGAAATATGGCGGACTTCACCACATTAATTTAACTTTAGATTAGGAAACAGGGCTGACGCAGAAAAGGATAAGCAAAAGACATTGTTACACATAAAATATGTATTTAACAAGATGTACAATATCAAACAACGATGTGAAAGAAAGCATGCATTTAAGTAAGAAAAGGTTGAAATATGGCGGACTTCACCACATTAATTTAACTTTAGATTAGGAAACAGGGCTGACGCAGAAAAGGATAAGCAAAAGACATTGTTACACATAAAATATGTATTTAACAAGATGTACAATATCAAACAACAATGTGAAAGAAAGCATGCATTTAAGTAAGAAAAGGTTGAAATATGGCGGACTTCACCACATTAATTTAACTTTAGATTAGGAAACAGGGCTGACGCAGAAAAGGATAAGCAAAAGACATTGTTACACATAAAATATGTATTTAACAAGATGTACAATATCAAACAACAATGTGAAAGAAAGCATGCATTTAAGTAAGAAAAGGTTGAAATATGGCGGACTTCACCACATTAATTTCACTTTAGATTAGGAAACAGGGCTGACGCAGAAAAGGATAAGCAAAAGACATTGTTACACATAAAATATGTATTTAACAAGATGTACAATATCAAACAACGATGTGAAGGAAAGCATGCATTTAAGTAAGAAAAGGTTGAAATAAACAAGAGTTGTCTCTCTTTAACTGTTATTTTAGTATTTCACTGGAAGAATATATTTGAGAGTCTCTTATAATAATTGTTCTCAAAAGATTTTGCTATGAAAGAAAAGATTATGTGAGTATATACAAGGTAGGTTCAGCATGTGAGTGGTGTGTGTGAGTGAGAAGGTTGGTTGGCGTGGCGTGGTTTTAACTGTCGTGGATTCGTTTGACAGCTGAATTCTCACTAATTAGCTAAGAAAAATTCTTGCTTAAATAAGTGACTATAGGCTCCAGATCGCTGCGCGGGAAGAATTATTCTTCACGTGTAGATGATCTGATTGATTGGCATCGACCAATCAACGAGCGAGTTTTGAGGAGACATAAGAAAGCTTCTGGGATCCGTTTCTCCCAAAAGTGCACAAAACTGACTATATAAAAATAGAGCGATTACAAAATTGTCGCATTGCTGCGATTTGCAAATTGTCTATAATAACGTAGTGGTGAGTAATTAACAAATGAATGCTTGGCGTTGTATGTGTGTATGTTCGTACGTTATAGAACAAAACATTTATAACATTCGCGCCACCTTCTTAGATCCACAAGTGCATTGTGTGTGAAAAATATGAAATTTTGGGCCAATATCATGATACAAAATAAAGAAAAAAAGATTAGATTCATGCACATTGTATAAAAAATCAAAAATCTTTAATTTGTAGGTTGTATTGAACGGCCACAATGCGTAGGATGTGCACCCTTCGGCTTACTATACCCACGTGAGCTCAAATTTAATTTTGCATTATTTTTTCATGATTAAAATGATCAAAGTATATTACAGAATAAGCTTTCATTCAAATATTTTATATTTCTGCCTTTCAGTTCTCTATGTTTTGAAACTATATATATATTTAACTGTTTTTTTATTTTTTTTATTTTTCTCTTTCATGGACATCATGGTCTTTAGAGGCTTATTTAGAGACCAAGTTAATGGTCTTTTAAGCTTCCTTCACGTGAATTGCAGTAAGATTTTGAATATGTAAGAATTCAATATTACGTGGGGAGCACCAAAATTTTAGCAACACCAAAGTGGAGCATGGCCCAAAATCAGTTGGGAATAACTGGTGTAGAGACTTTTATTGGCTTAATGGTTGTCCTAAGAAAAACAGAATATTTCCAGTTTACTTTCCCCCATTATAGACATTAGTATACCCGTTATAGTCCAACACTTTAAGACAATGGACGAAACAGAATAGCTGAAAGAAAGGAATATCCAACATGCATTGTTCTCAAAGAGATATTTTTATACCGCTCGGCGCTATATATATATATATATATATATATATATATATATATATATATATGAATGATTCATTGTAATGTAAATTGAACTGCATCACATATTAAAAATAACTGATCCGACGTGCATTTTTCGGATAATAACTGTGACATTCCTGTATATATTGAACAGCTTAGTTCATGCCATATTGACTGAAAAACCTACCAGTACAAAAGAATTCTCCTATTACCATATTAGTACAGAACGCACAATTTTAAAATTAAAAATAATTCGACCTCAGCGTTGCAAGTAACAATAACACATTTCTAAGAACAAATTTCGGATTATGAACTACTCTTTCGATGTCCTGTTATTACCTGGAATTATAAAACAACAAATATTTTTCTTGCCTGAAGATATCAGTAGGAACAGATGAAAGCTCGTAAATATATCAAAAAAGACCTTATTCAACTGGAATTTATAAACAGGGATCATAACATTCATTTACAGGTTCGGGGTTAATGTCTTTTAGTAAATTTGTTTGCGAAGATGTATTCTCGCCATGTATATCATTAACTTCTATATCTGTTTTCTGTATGAATGATTCATTGTAATATATATATATATATATATATATATATATATATATATATATATTATAACTTATGAAGGAAAAACGAGCAGGCCGGTGGTATCCTTTATATACCTAGTAATCCTCTGTGGTTTCCTATACTCTGTTAACTGTCGGGGTATTGCTTCTCTGATGTCTACATATCAACTGGCTTGGACAAATAGGTCTTGCCTCCACGCGTGCTAAATAGCAACTCACCGGCCGTCAACTTGAATTGATCTTGCACGAAGGGAGATAATCAGCCTTTAATGCCTATAGAGCATATGTGAAAGTTATATATATATATATATATATATATATATATTAATTTTTGTTGCCTACAAGATCAATTTGAATCAGAAAGTGGGTCGTATTGTAATGTAACATAGTTTTGATCACAGATCAAGTAAATGTGCAATACGGGAGACATTATACGAGGGTCATTCAATAAATAAGGTGAATTTTTCGGTATACCGACTTCTAATACAGATAGAAGCTTACTCTTTTTTATTTTTTTTGTTTTACTGCTTTTTCACATGGATTTAATTTCTTTTGCAGATTTAAAAAAAACTTTGAGAGTTTTGGCGATTAACAAAGATGGCCGACCAAGAAGCATGCTCCAGGATTGAACAGCGGTCAGTTATCAAGTTTTTGGTTGCTGAAGGGTGCAAACCACTTGAAATTCATAGGAGAATGTCAACTGTGTATGGTGCCACATGTTTCAGCCAAAAAAATGTCTACAAGTGGGCTAAATTGTTTAAAGAACGACGGAGCAGTGTTGAGGATGAAGACAGGCCTGGGAGGCCTACAGAAGTGAGGACTCCTCAGGTGATCGAATCAGTCAATAACCTCATTCAGTCTAACAGAAGGGTGACAGTGGATGACATTGCAAGGACTTTGAGCTTATCTGTTGGGACAAACGCAGGGGTCATCAGTCAGAAGGAGTCATCTTGCAACATGACAATGCAAGACCTCACACAGCAGCCCAAACGGTGCAGACCATCAACGAGCTGGGCTGGGAACTGCTCCCTCGTCCCCCTTACAGCCCAGTCCTTGCCCCTTCAGACTTTCACGTGTTTGGTCCCTTGAAAGCGTTCACGAGAGGCACAAAGTTTAAAAGTGACGATGAAGTCAAAAGTGTTGTGAGCGACTGGCTGAGACATCAGTCCAAAGATTTTTACGCTGAGGGAATACGGAAGCTTGTGCACAGATGGGAAAAGTGTGTGACGGTGCTGGGAGACTACGTTGAAAAAAAAAAAAGTAATCTTCTATCTGTATTAGAAGTCCTTATACCGAAAAATTCACCTTGTATTAGTCGCTAACTAAAGTCAATAATTTTAAAGTATGGAAGGGAAAAAACGATTAAGTTTCATTTTTTTGACGACGAAAAACTCGACGTGGTGTTGGTGGGGTATATTTTAAAAGCAATTTATAGTTGAAAAATCTAAATATTTCAACATTGGTTTGTAAAAAAATGAAATAAAATAAGAATAAAACTATATATCGGACTAAATTAATTAATTTCGTTAGTTCCCCATAGATATTCAGGATTAAAATTAGAATTTGACATTATTCGGACTATTGTCGTCATCTTTGTTGCCATATTTATTACAATGTTTCGGCCGTTGTACGCTCCGGCTTTCTTCAGGTGGTTGTAATGTCGAACTGGACCCTTTATTTCGCTCACTGGGGTAGACTCTTCTAGTTCCACGTGCCATGTTTTAATTTCCCTCTGAAAGTTCTCCACTGCCTGAGCCGGGTATTGAACTCACACTTTTTGGGTTCTGTCCCTGGATCTAACTAACGCCTTTATCTGTGCCATGTATCCTTGAGAATAATAATTTATAGATTATAAAAATTTAAGTTAATTATTAAAGCATCCAAATGAACATTATGATTAAAAATGCTGCAGTTTTTGTTCTTTTTGACAAGAAATAACATTTTTTTAAAATTTCATGCTTCCGTACTTTGAAATTATGGACGTTACCATTTGGTTAGGTTAAAATGAAAAAGACGAGCATTATGTCGGTTTTCTAAGTGCACCTTAGATGTGGAACAAAGCCGAAATTATGGGGCACCCAGTGAGGATCGAACTCATTTCTCAGGCTTGCTAACCATTACACCACGTTGTGGTGCCCCCCCCCCCCCAACAAAAAAACATTATGTAACGTTTAAAATAAAATTTATGTCTTTTTCAAATGTGTTAAACTAAAGAAAGTTAATAATTAACTTTTTATAATCCATTTTTTTAATAATATTCAATGAAATATACAGACAAAAATGACTTTCCTTTGGAATTATACAGACACTTACATACTTTCTTCTGGAAAAAAAATGTCGGCTGTGAAATTTTCAATAGTAAATAATTATTATATTTCTAAAAAAAAAAATTTTACACGTCGACCTTGATTCACCATCCTGAATTGACGGTTGATGTAACTTCCTCCTCTAACATCGCTCTTCAAAGAATGAGGTAAAAAATGATCTAAAAAAGGTGTCAGGCAAACGATTCTAAGAAGAGTTTATCGTAGTAAATCCTAATCCATCTCGTCGTTTTCAAATACAGAAACTATCAAAGTTTTCGCATCGGATCATCTTGTAAGTGTCTGAAGTTTTATTTTATTAATTAACTTTAACAAACAGAAAGTAACTGCATTTTTTTTTCGATGGCCATTTTTATATAATCGATTATTTTGGATGTAAATTCGGCCACTTTCTTGTTTGTCGTCAATGAACAAATTGAATAAAATTTGTGGATGACACTTTGATAATTCTATATCTAAATTTGCCATTTATTTTCTTATATTCTTTTGTTTTGTCTCTATAGTAAATTATTTCTCCGTAGATTTTATTAATTAGGTCATTTGTGAAGTCGTTTTTCACAATTTATTCAGTGCAAT
The DNA here is from genome assembly GCA_964036315.1 of Acanthosepion esculentum. NCBI lineage: Eukaryota > Metazoa > Mollusca > Cephalopoda > Sepiida > Sepiidae > Acanthosepion > Acanthosepion esculentum. The sequence goes on along the minus strand of OZ038479.1, from coordinate 6,779,775 downwards.
GATTCCATTTTTCTTTTTTATGTCATTCTATTAAATTTTAGGTCATTTTCTTTAAAATATTTTTCACTGAATTTTTTTCTAGATTTTCTCTAGAAATTATTACTATTTTGATTATGGTTGGAATTTTTAAAAATTACAAATTACAAACCGTGAATTAAATCTGGTACAGCTGTGACATTTTTTTTTTCAATCCGTCGACCATATAATTTACAGTAAAAAATTTTATATTATTTTTCCTTTACAATGAAAAATTTCTCTTATATCTCTATTATATCGACGGAACTTGTTTGCAATAAAATATATACATAAAAATAAAATAGACCATTTTTAATTAAAAAAAATGTTTTAATAAGCATATTAAGATAATATTTAGAAATACAAAAAACGAAGTTAACTGACTTTTACAAATGCTTTCAGATGAAGGTTATTCCTCTTAAAAAATTTTTTAGCCTGACAATTTCAGCACTTGCTACAATATATTTTTTCCCTAAAGTTCACCTAATGAAAGGCTCAAGAGCTCCTCAAGTTAAAGAGTTACTGAATGACGTGTACAATATGAATTAGACATGTCCAGTACTTCGCTAAAAATTAGCATGCCCTGATGAAAAAAAAGTCCCCAAACTTGATTAAACACTTTTTTTATCATCTAAATATTTATGTTACTATTAAGATGAAAGACTAAAGTATTTTGTGAATATTTTTTCATATTTTTTAAGCCTTTCTATTACATCCAAAATTTTATTTAAAAATCTTATTTTTTTTTTTTTTTTGAGTCAACGAAATTATGATAAAATCAATCGTATCAGCTATTTTTTTTTTAGGTGTGAATTGATGTACACCGATGTATAGACAACTTTTTATCAGATGGTAGGACAGAAGTGACAAAATTTGTCCTAATTTTAAGTGAACTCTGTTAATAGAGTTAAATAAAAATAAAAAAAAATACACTTTCAAAAATTTAATTTTTATTCTTTTCTTTTTAACCTTATATTTGAAGCCTAATTCTGGAATAAAAATAACATTTAAAATACAAAAAATACATTTTGAATTCAAATTTTATAACAGAAGAAAGAATAACCTAATTGTTATGTACACCAATTATAAACTTAAATATTTTTTTTTTTATTAAGTTTTCTATTTAAAAAAAGGAAATAATATTCATCTCACAAATATCTCAAACTGAAAAAGGAAAAATTGATTATATTTAAAAATTGAAAAGATCCAACGATGAAGGTAAAAAACTTGACATGTGCAAACAGAACAAAAACCGAGTGACTTATAAGTCAAATTACTCTCTATCAGCACGTGACATTATTTTAGAATTGTGCTTCCATAGTTTTGTTGAAGACGATTTTAATACATTTTTGTGAAAATTTAAAAAATTATTGTAAAAATATACTCTCATCGCAGAGTTTACTAAGCTTTCAAATTTATGATCTGTAAAAAGTAGATGCTTTAATAAAAATATTTCCATTTACTCATGGATTCAAAATTAATTTTTAAATATTTAAATTTTATCACATTATGTATTTAAAATTGAAAAAAAGGAAACAATTCTTGTAAAAAAGCATTTTTCATCGAAAAAATATTTTGGCTTCAGATAAAAATGTCCTTAATATATATTATTCTGAAAAGTCATTAAAACATTTTTTTATTAAATAATGTCTTAGTTTTATTGGGTTTTGTATTTTTACAATTCAGAGCTAAAGTTTGGGTAATAACGCTCATTGATTTACAAAAAAAATTGACGATTTATATTCTTCAAAGACTTGTGCATTTAATTAAAAAAATAAAAGACTAATGGCTTCAAGTTTTCATGAAAGTAAGGGGGTTGTAAAAGAGGTAAAAAAAATTTTACCACGATTTTCTAAAAAACAAACATTTCCAAAATAATATCATTCATTTGTAAATAAATTCTGAAAGTTTCACTAAAATCTGACAATTATTTGATATTTTTGCAAGAATTTCCAAATTAATGTGTTTTTCAAATAACAAAGGCTCTTAAAGTAAACTAATACTAAATATTACACGACCACTGACCTAAAAAAAAAAAAAGATTTTCAACCTAAATTTCAAATGTGCTGGAAAGGAATATTTAAAAAAAATAATTTAAAAATACTTTGGTCTTTCCTCTTGTTAATAAAATAAACTTTTTCGTGTTAAAACTTTGATTTTTATTAACTTTGGGCCTTTTTTCATCATCTATGCTGTTTTTTTTTTGTGAATGTAAGACAATTTGACTGATTTATGTTTTTACAACTGATCAACCATTAGCAGGTTACTTAAAAGTTAATTAATTAGGTCATTTGTGAAGTCGTTTTTCACAATTTATTCAGTGCAATGATTCCATTTTTCTTTTTATGTCATTCTATTAAATTTTAGGTCATTTTATTTAAAATATTTTTCACTGAATTTTTTTCTAGATTTTCTCTAGAAATTATTATTATTTTGATTATGGTTGGAATTAAAAAATTACAAATTACAAACCGTGAATTAAATCTGGTACAGCTGTGACATTTTTTTTATTCAACCCGTCGACCATATAATTTACAGTAAAAAATTTTATATTATTTTTCCTTTACAATGAAAAATTCCCCTTGTATCTCTATCGACGGAACTTGTTTGCAATAAAATATATACATAAAAATAAAATAAACCATTTGTACTTAAAAATAAGGTTTTAATAAGCATATTAAGACTAAAATCTTGCCAATTTTAATCAAATATGATAAACTCCTCAAAAAATATTTAGAAATACAAAAAGTGAAGTTAACTGACTTTTACAGATGCTTACAGATGAATGTTATCCCACTTTAAAAGTTCTTTAGCCTGATAATTTCTGCACTTGTTACAACATACTTTTTCCTAAAGATCACCTACTGAAAATCTCAAGAGCCTCTCAAGTTAGAGGATTGCTGATCAATCATTAGCAGGTTATTTAAAGCCAGAAAAATTTTTTAGATAATTACTAATTAGACCATAGCGGTGGGTAGGGAGAAGCGGTGGATTCATACCTTTTTACTAAGGTATTTGAACTCGGCTTTCCAATTTCAAATTCTGAGCCGTTATCCAGTATACTACCCACACATTCAAGCTTACAGCACCTGGTATTCCCAAGCAGTCACCCATATAGACACTGACCAAGCTAAACGTGGCTTTGGTGATCATATGAGAAGTGGTGTGACATGGCCCTAAGCCGAATGTAAAAGGAGGTGGTAAAGATTATAATAAGGAGGATAGATAATGATTACAGATGTAAGGAGACATTTTCAAAAGATGTAAGGAGAACTCTTCAAAAGATGCTCAACTTGCATTTTGAATCATAAAGAGGATTTTATTATTCTCGCCTATTCTTTAACAATCACTAAAAGAATTGTTTTAGAGTTTATTTATAAGGGAAAATGTTATTTACTGTCTTGGTATGACAATAAACTACATCCAGCAGCAAGATCTCTGATCAGGAGGTTTTGAGGAGCATGGAACCACCTCTTAATTGCTGATGTTCCCAGGTCCACCCTGACCCTGGGTGGTAGCACCTGTTAGGGTCCCAGCTATGGGCAAATAGTTAACCACCAGACTGAGGTAAAAAGCATTAAAAAGTGTAAAAATAGGTTTTAATACCAGAAATATTTTGTAAATAAATTATTACCAGAGATACATTTTTGAAGGAAAAAAAAACTATTACCAGCTATACATTTTTGAGGAAAAAAATATTACCAGAAATAGATTTTTGACAAAATATTACCAGGAAAAAAGTTGTCGGCATTAAGTGACCCATTGAGGTTGATGTGCCGTAAAACAAACCAAACCAAAATGTTCTTTAACATTTACCGCACTACAGGCAACAACAGTCGCCATGGAATTATCTCCCTTTGCTACTCTAGGAACATTCTGTCACCTTGAGATGGTTGCTATAAATAAACACTTGTCAATTGTTATTTCCGGTATTTTAAGCTGAAAATCACATACTGCTGCTTTGGAACAAGGTTAAACTTCCGTTTTCCAAAGCCATTTTGAATTCTTCTAGACTTTACACAAGGTGTACCACCAATTAAACATATATTTTTATTATTTTTTCGCAATATTTGTAAACAAAAATGGCCACATCAGTATTCAACAAAGCCTTTATTCAAGAATTTTTATTTGATTAGGACACCAATGATGATTTTGAAGGCTTTACTCGAGTGAAATGGTCAAAGATGATAACCACGATAGTCATGTGGAGTAAAGTGGTGATGGCCACGAGCAGTTAATATCATCCATGCCTGACTAATTTTATGGAAGCTACTGGTGACCATCGATATACCTGATAGCCTTTCTGAAGGTGAATTATTTTGTCTATTTATAAACAATGAAATAATAACTTTATTTGTCAACGAGACAAATAAATATGAGTTGGGTGAAAAAAAGGACAAATAAATGCTAGTGACTTCTTGTATGTAAACACAAGGAAACACATCACCTTTTTTGACGAAATGAAAGCCTTCTTAGCTATTTTGCTTTACATTGCACCCCAGAACTCCACAATGAGTCATAAAAGTTAAATTATGTTGAATTATTTATGTGTTTTTTAATGTATTTGTTTTTTATTTTGCATTTTTTACTTCGTGTTTCAATTTCTTTTGTTTTCAATGTCAAAACCTGCATGCAAAACGTAATGCATTACATCAAAATATTACTCATCTATTCTTTTATTAGTGTACAAAATTTAAAATCTATACACACAATACAAAAAAAGTTGTAACAATTTTAAAACAGTAGGTGTTCATGTTTTTGTGTCCTCAAAAAAAATGCAGTGGCATGTGGAACAATTCTTGTCACCTGCAGCATGGTAAAGGTTAATTTGCCTTCATCTGAGACAATTATTTTGTCTATTTATAAACGACAGAATAATAACTTTATTTATCAACGAGACAAATAAATATGAGTCAGGTGAAAAAAAGAGCAAACAAATGCTAGTGTCTTCTCATATGTAAACATTAGGAAACTTTTTTGACAAAATGAAAGCCTTCTTAGTGATTTTTGCTTCTTATTGCACCCCTAGAACTCCACAAGGAGTAATAATATTTAAAGTTCATTAAATTATTCATGTATTTTTAATGTATTTGTTTTTTATTTTGTGTTTCAATGTTTTTGTTTTCAACATCAAAGCATGCATGCAAAATGTAATGCATTATATTAAAATATTAATCATTCATTCTTTTATTAGTGTACAAAACTTAAAATCTATACGCACAATACAAAGAAAGTTATATCAATTTTAAAACAGTAGGTGTTCATGTTTTTGCACCCTCTAAAAAAATGCAACGGCAGGGGAGACAACTCTAGAAAGAAATTAGTGTGGTAAAAGTTAATATAGTTTTAAATAAATTATTCAAAACAGTTTCATATATAGCCATGATTTTTACAGCCCATTTTCTTTTTGTCTGCCAACTGGACAAAACTATTTTGAATAATTTATTTAAAACTATATTAACCAACATTTTCCCTTATAAATAAACTCTAATACTAACATACTAACCCAACCGGAACTGGTACGGACCGGGGGAATCCGACTGTCTAATTAAAACAAAGCATCGTGTGGCCGGTCGACCCGTACAGACACGATGTGATTTCTGCCCAGTGCTCTGAATGTCAAAGTGAAGAAATTCAACCAAGTGTGGGTAAATGGCGGGAGTAACTATGACTCTCTTAAGGAAGCTGGAGGTGGAAAGAAAGAATCAGATTTAGCTGATAGGAACAAACCCTACATTTTTGAAAAGGGCAAGAAGTGATGGTGACCGTTCAAAAAGGGCCATTTTTCAGAGGCACTGTATCAAACAACTGAAAACAAGTAAGGCAATCACTGAAAATCCAAATACCATAAATATAATAACATCGTCAGCTTAATTATTTTTTAATTATTATTAAGAGCAATGTTTGTAATACAGGGATTTGGGTCGAGTATGTATTTAATTAATTTTCAGCCAGACATACAAACATGAAACTTTATGTATTAGGTGCATTGACATTACTTAATGATATGTATTTTCCATTGACAGATTTCCTGTGTGAAGAAATGGGTGAAAACCAAATGAAATCCGGATTCTTTTCAAAATTATTAATATTTTCTTTAGAAATTTGAAAATATAAAAGTAACCGTTTCCTTGCCAAGCTTAAAAATGAAAACTCATTCTGAAGAGAAGCAACATTCTTGCAAAATTTGTGGAGTCACTTTTGACTTCAGAGAATATTTGGAACGACATCTTCAAACACACATAAGAACCGAAAACTATGACAAAAAATGTGGATATGGGTTTACTGGTGCCTCGGTATTAAAAGCAAACAAGGAAACGTTCTCCAACGAGAAAGTGTATTCGTGTGTAATTTGTGATTATACCTGCTCAACAAGTTCGGCTTTAAAAAATCACAAGCTGTCCCACACTGGGAAAAAGACACATTTTTGTAACATTTGTGGACATACCTGTTCAACACACTCACTTTTAAAAATACACCTACGAACACATACTGGAGAGAGGCCATATTCTTGTGAGATTTGTGGGCATAGATTTTCCACTAGCTCATGTTTAAAAAGACATGAACGAATGCATACAGGTGAAAAACCGTATTTTTGTAACATTTGTGGATACACTTGTTCAAATAGCTCATATTTAAAATTACACATACAAACACACACTGGGGAGAAGCCATATTTTTGTGTCATTTGTGGATATTCTTGTTCAAAAAACTCGGTTTTAAAGGAACATTGGCGAATACATACTGGAGAGAAACCATATTCTTGTGAAATTTGTGGATATACCTGCTCAGCAAGGTCAACTATAAAACAACACAAGCAAACACACACTGGAGAGAAACCATATTCTTGTGACATTTGTATATACACCTGCTCAAAAAGATCTGATTTAAAAAAACACAAAAGAATACACACCGGAGAGAAACCATTTTCATGTCACATTTGTGGGCATAATTTTTCAACGAGTTCAAGTTTAAAAAGACATGAACGAACACACACTGGAGAGAAACCCTATTCTTGTGAAGTGTGTGGATATGCTTGTTCAAGAAGCTCAAGTTTAAAAGCACACAAACGGACACACACTGGAGAGAAGCCATATTGTTGTAATGTTTGCAAGTATACATTCACAACGAACTCGGGCTTAAAAAATCACAAGCGAAAACACACTGAAGAGATCTAATATTTGTGACATTTATGTTTTCTTTTTCAAAAAATTTCATTGTGAAAACCTAAGCCACCAGAAAACTATACCCTTGTGAATATACCATCACAGAAAGAACTTCATGAAGAAAATCACATGAAAAAATAAAGCATTATCTTTTTTAAATTCTCAAATATACTTATTCGATTATCTTGTATTTAAATAAAATCAAAAGAAAACTTGTTTTTGGAACTAAGCGAGAGAAAAAAACAGTTTCTTCTGAATATTTTTAAAATCCAAATATAAAGAACACAAACTCATAGAAAATTGAATTTCTCTGATGTTTACGAACATATTCAGGGTGAATATAAAGTTTCTTTTGTATTCCCTTCATTTTTTTTCCATTATAATTTTAATATAGTGAGCTGTATGGGTCAGACAAAATATGAATGCTAGTATTCAATATATGCAAACCTTTTCTGAGATTCCAAACCTACTTTGGACCTCTCAGCCTTCGCACTTCTCTCATAGACCCTGATTTGCTCACATTTAAAAACATACAGACAAGCACCTATTAGAAATTGATCATTTTGTTTTAAATATTCATGTTGAAGTACCCTTTTTGATGTCATATGAGATCTATTTCTGAGATGAGGTATTGTAACTACAGTGTAACCCGGATATAAGAGACTTCTTCTCCGGTCCCGACAACTCTCTTATATCCGGATTACACTGTATTTACATTGTTCAGACTTGTCCTTATCTTTGTCATATTCACAATGTTTCAGCCGTTGTACAGTCCAGCCTTCTTCAGGTAATTACTTTGAATATACGCTCTTTAGCGTTAGAGGGTGTCATCAGTGATGTTCTAAATTGGGTTATTGGGCAGTTTTGGGTCTTTCAAACATCATACTCCCCTCACCAACTCGACCCCATCAGAGCTGCTCAGTCTCTGATGCGCCCCCCCATCTAAATTAACAGCCTGCAGACACTGACTTATATTAGGCAAACCCTACTCCTCTATCTGGAAGTTGACCAACAGCCAATCGCAATGGTGCAAGCTCTATTTAAGTTGTTTACGGGGGATTTTTTACTTTTTCTTTTTTGTACGCTTCAGCCATCTTCAGGTAATATATGTTGAAATTTTGAACCGAACCCTTTATTTAGTCCACTGGGCTAGATTGTTCTAGTTCCATGTGCCATGCCTTTTCTAGGTATCTGAGTTTTAGTTGTTTCTATTTAGTATATAGACCATCTGAAGAAGGCCAGAGCACACCATGGCTGAAACATTGTGGATATGACAATAAAGATGAGGATAACAGTTTGAACAGTGTAGTCATATAAAATGTTTAATATTACAGTATCATGGAGTCAGGCTTGGTACAAATACATGTCGTTGAAGAATCTAAAATATGACACTCACCCTCACAAGGAAGTTCCCAACTAGTGTCCAGTTGGCAGAGAAAAAGAAAGTGGGCTGTAACTTAATACAGATCCCAGCATTCATGGTGTAGTGATGGATATTTATTCAACACAGTATCCCCACCAAAGTCGGCAGCCAATCAGGACCTAGAGAATAGGTTGGCTCAAGTAGCAGAATGGAACATCCCAGCCTGCTATATAAACCACTCACCGACTGGCCCAAAGACAAGTTATCAGAGAGCAGACTCAACTTCCAATAGTCGAGTATTGTCTGTTTGTCCAACTAAATCCTAGTCATCTATAGTATCAGAATAAACATTTTGCAAATAGATAACTCAACTTCACATATAATATTTGGAAAGTTTTTTTTTTTTTTTTTTTGAGATACTTGGGTGAAACGAGTCTCTTTTATGTCATCAAATAATGGTAGATTTTTAAAAGATTAAAAATAAACGAAATTGTTATTTTATCCCCAAAATGTGTTCATATATGTTTACAAGAAAATATACTCAAATTGCGCACTTGAGAGAAAAATATTTTTTCCTCTTATTTATTTTCTGTTATTGCACTTTTGTTTTTTGTTTATTTATTCTAACTTGGACTAAAAATATTTTCTGTTATATTATTTTGCTTTTGAAATAAAGAAAAAAAAAAATAATACTTCATTAAATTGGTTTATTGTCACTGTTCATTTTTCATTTTGTTGACATTTGTGGTGAGAGGAAAAGCACTTGTTCAGGTGTTCAATAAAATTTTATTGAAAAATGTTTTCTTTTAAATCAAAAATACTTCCTTTTTAATGCTTTGTGGGACTTTTTTATATATTCTTCTGCGATTATTCCCCTTCGCTCAAGAAGACATGAACATATGCACACAGGTATTTTTGTAACATTTGCGGATATACCTGTTCAAATAAATCCTATTTAAAATTACACAAACACACACTGGGGAGAAGCCATATTTTTGTGTTATGCTATTTATAAAATAGCAAACGATGTCACTGCATTTTCTTGTTATATTCAATACTTTCTACATGGTAATATTAGCTGTTTCCTCATAAGGTAACATTCAACTTTCATTGACTGAACAACCAACTTTCAGTTGAAATTTATAAAATCTTTCTGTTAAAACACATTTGCAGGAAAATAGGTTTCCTGACTCCAGTATGGGTGTTTCCTTCCTGCATTTTTTTTTTTAAGTGGTGACGCTTGTCAGAATCCAAGAATATTGATTTTTACAAGGAGGGTCCTGTTCATAATATAGATACAGTAAAATTGAGCCCTGACATTTTACAAAGTTATCCGAAATCAGTTGTTTGTTTACAGATGTCAAGTTTGAAACTGCATATTTTTTTTTTTTTAAAAAAAAGGTAATTTCAAGCCAGGAAGATGATAATGCCACTGAGATGCAAATGGCTACTGGGTGTGAAAGAAAATGAAAAAACTTTAGAACCAGAAACCCAATCCTAAATAGGGAATAAGGGATAAACTTCTACTCCTGTTCAAAAGACTGGTGAGGAGTGTGAACTGTGCATTAGGCTAACCTATCTGCTCCTATTAGGGCTTATGTCACTGATATCTCCATATGAAAACCAATTTTTTTATTTTATAAAAAGACTTATTTTAAATAAAGAAGTAACATATACACACACACACACATATATATATATATATATGAAGAAATATAGTCTTAAAGTGTGCTATATTTATGGGATAAAGTGCTCAATATCAGAGATAGAGCGTGTGTAAATATAAAAGTGAACATAGAAGTCAACACTTAGAGGTGACAGTCAGTTTCATGCTAGATGCAATCATTGGGCCTGATGATTGCATCTAACATGAAACAGACTGTCGCTTCTAAGTGTTGACTTCTATGTTCACTTTTATATTTATACATATATATATATATATATGAATGAAAGAAGGGAAAGGTTGTGATGGGGAAGTGTCGACAAGTGGTGATTTTGTTTGTTTTGTATCAAAAGATACGAGAGATTTAAAAGGACAAGAAAGATCTTAGTTTTTTTTAATTATTTTTTGAACCATGATGCTTTAATTACAAATACATTTTAAACAAGCAACTGTTTACAAAACATTATTTTGGCTAAAAGATCTTTTGTCATTACAAAACAAACAGATATATGCGGCACACTAAAGCGGTTTCAAAACTTTTAGCAGAGAGACATCTATTTAATTTGGATCAACAAAGAAAGATCCTCCAACTAAAGTGAAGGTGTCACCAGAGTGCTTGTCACAGCCTCCTCCATGTTTTCGAAGCAGATGTCCCTGAACTTCTTCAGCTTTGGGAACATCCAGAAGTTACATGGAGATGTCTTGATCCCCATAAGGGCCGAGCAGTTGGCCACCAGGATGTCTTTGTGGCAAGGGGGTATTGTCATGGTGCAGTTTCAAGTCTGCTATCCTGCGGCAAAATCTCTTTCTGAACTACCTCAAAACCTCTGCATGATAATCTTTGTTGACTGTCTGACCGTGGGAGACACAAAGCATGTACATGATATCTGCTTTTTCATTAGTTTCACTTGTCAATGAAAATAGTTATTTAGAAGCGCAGATTATTTTGCTTCAAAGAAATAAATTGTCAAAAAACTGAAAACATTCATTAAACATCAGTTTTCACAAATTATGACTATTTTATTAAAAGAAATTTTATCATTTCATTATTTATGGCATGAATTATTTATTTATAGAAAATTGTTGGAGAAATTTCGGAATAGAGGCTAAGTTTTCCACCTACCATATGGCTAAAAATTATGAGACAATTTTTGCTACTATTACAAAAAGATTTTATTATTCAATTGAATGCAAATTGGAGATTTTTTTTCTTGTTTCGAAGTCATACACTTAGAATTATTTTTCTTTACGTCGTGACTCTAAGAAAAGATTTCCCCTTTGATCTAACCAAAAACACTAGGGTAGGAGACATTTTCAATTCCAGACGGAAAAGCCAATGTCTTATTCACATTCCTGGAATATACATATATATATATCTGTCTATATTTCTGAGATGAGGTATTATGTACACTATTTACATTATTCGGACTATTGTCCTCATGTTTGTCGCCATATTCATTACAAAGTTTCATCCGTTGTATGCTCTATTCTTCTTCAGATGGTTGGAATGTCGAACTGAACCCTTTATTTCGCTCACTGGGGTAGACTGTTCCAGTTTCACATGCCATGTTTAATGGATGTCAGTTATCACCTGTTAATTCCCCTCTCCTCAAGGACACATGGCACAATGGATAAAGGTGTTAGTTAGATCTACTGACAGGACCCAAAGAGTGTGAGTTCAATACCCGGATAAGGCAGTGGAGAACTTGGAGAGGGGAATTAACAAGAGATAAGTGATAACTGACATCCATTAAACATGGCATGTGAAAATAGAACAGTCTACCCCAGTGAGTGAAATAAAGGGTTCAGTTCGACAGTCCAACCACCTGAACGGAGGAAATGTTGTAATAAATATGCCAACAAAGATGAGGACAATAGTCCAAATAATGTAAAAAATGTACATAATACCTCATCTCAGAAATATAGACAGATACTGAAGGACCGAAACGTTGTAATAAATATGGCGACAAAGATGAGGACAATAGTCCGAATAATGTAAATGGTGTACATAATACCTCATCTCAGAAATATAGACAGATACTGAAGAAGGCCAGAGCGTACAATGGCCGAAACGTTGTAATAAATATGGCGACAAAGATTAGGATAATGTTTTTGAAGAATGGGATCATCATGAGCTTCTTGGATCTTGGTGAGTCAGAATGTTTCCGTCTTTTGCTCTCTGGATCATAACAGTAGACCCAACACTTATCACAGGTTACCAGAGACTCGAGGACAATTGGATTCGAAGCAATATTAAAAGTATATATACAAATATACTAAAACAAAGTGGAAAGAAAAGCAAGAATAAGAAAAAAGTCCTACACACTGTAAAGTGGTGAATCGAAAAATATAACAGGAAAGAAATAACTAAAAACAGTTAAGTTCTGATTGCTCCTCACTCTTCAGAGTTCAACTGAGGACAAAACATATCAGTATGTGTACAACAACTAAAAAAGGACAAAGAAAAAATACTACCAGAGAATCAGAAATATAAATCACAGACATTGTATTTAAGACCCAGAAACCATTCCTTCTACTTAAAGAATCCCCCATATCTGGAACCTGAAGAGGATCCCAGCCTGCTATGAGGAATTGGTTACAAAGTCCGGATATGAGGGGTTATATTTAGATTAAAATAAAAGAACTGAAATCAGGTTTAACATTTATTTTCTATGTTTTATGGTAAACAAAATAAGCTAATGGTGAGTGAAATATAATGGAATTGATTTTAAGGAAAAAGAAATAAATTATGTAATGTTATTGAAAATTCATTAAATTAAGTCTGCCACCTACGCAAATCAAATAATGTAACATGGATTTTTTAATCGCTGTTGCATGATTGTTTCTCTCCTAATGTCATTCTCAACTTTTTCTGCATTTCATTTTGCTTTTGTTCTTGAAACTTTTTAAATGAAAGATGCTTTTTAACTAGGTGTGTGTTATTGCAATCGTCATAGCTGAATGCTGGTTTACTTTCCATAAAACTGACAACCTTTCAAATAACTTTTTCAATTTCAGTCCAGGTTTCATCACAATCATGTTTTTTTTTATTTCTTTGTTCATTGTGACAGTGTGAACGCTGGAGAATAGTTTCTTTGGAAGATTTTATATCATACAATGTTGACTTTCCTATGTTGAACTCAGCCATTAGTTACAATGAACTTTCACCAGCGTCTAGTCTGTTTAAAATTTCCACTTTTTGAGATAACTCCAAAGTTGTTCTTTTCCTCTTATTCCCATCATCTTTTGCACCAATACAAGCCATTAGGGTGAAATAAGCTTAAGCAATTATCCAAAGTAAATTTCCTGATAAACAGAAATTTCAAATCAGTTACATATCATCCAAATAGTTCAAATATACACATCAAAACCATGTCAAGATATGAGGCACTCTGGATATGAGTGATTTCACTGGATTTGTTTTTTCTTTTGGATTGTGAGGAGTGAGAGGAGCTATAACCAATTAGGTTCTCTTGTCATATTTCGTGATTCACCATTTTACAGTGTCTAAGATTTTTATCCTCACTTTGAAGAGATTGTGTGAAAATAGGCTTTTGAAATTTCCATTTTGAAAGCTATAATATAGTTTTCTACCACCCACAAATGATTGAAATAGAATTTTATATTACACTTGATTAATATGCGATTCACTTGTCTCTATACACAGCAATTTTCTATTGATATAGTAGAAATATATATATATATATATATATATATATATATATATATATATATATATATATATAATATGATACATATATATATATATATATATATATAATATGATACATATATATATATATATATATATAATATGATACAT
>OZ038479.1:6703245-6763245 GCA_964036315.1 Acanthosepion esculentum | reverse complement strand
ATATATATATTATATATATATATATATTATATATATATATATATATATATTATATATATATCATATTATATATATTATATATATATATATATATATTATATATATATATATATATATATTATATATATATCATATTATATATATATATTATATATATATAATATATATATATATTATATATATCATATATATATAATATATATATATATAGCATAATGAGAGGCCACGTATACTTTCTTGATATGTATATAATATCTGGATAAAATGAATGAAACAAAAATGTGTGTTTTTTTTATGAAAGTATTTATTTCTGTGTTTTTGTATATATTTATTTATTTAATATTTCAGACCACCTAGGTCTTTCCTCAGAAATCAAATGAGAAACTGTGTTTGTGTGTTTGTTTACAGCGTTTGTTTACAGCGTTTGTCGTGAAGCGTGCGCATGTCACGTGATGTGCAATGCAACTTTGTTTGAATTTTTGGCGGAAGACTGATGATAGTGTCTTAAATGTTGTTTAAAAGGTTTTTTGACCATAACTCAAGAAATATTTCTTAAAATATTTTTAACTGTTAAAATATTTATGTAGATTTGAAATATTCATGTGTTTGTTTACCCCTAGTTTATGTGTCTAATTTTAGAATTTAGTATTTTTCTTTTTTTCTTCTTCGTATGTGTGTTGTACTTAAATTACTGTGTTTGTATGTTTGTTTTTAGACTTGGACGACACGTTGTGTGGAACGCGATTGTGTTTGATTCTTTAACGGACATCTGGTGTTTTGGTTATTGTTTAAAAAGGATTTTTTACCATATCTAAAGAAATTTTTTTAAGAAATATTTTAACTATTGAAATATTTATACTGATTTAGAATACCCAAGTCTTTGTTTAACCCTAGTTTATATGTGTTTAATTTTAAAATCCAGTATTTCTCTTTTTTTCTTCGTATGTATGTCGTGCTAAAATTTGAGTCTATCAATATACATTTGCAATTATCTATCGAATGTTGTGGTCTATTGAAGTGTTCTGCTACTGGTGAATATGAGTTATTTTGTCGTATATCTTGTTTATGGTTGTTGAAACGAAGCCTAAAGTTAGTTCCAGATTCGCCAATATATCCACTATTAGGACATATTGTGCAGAATAGGTAGTAAATTATATTATTGCTATCACAAGTGAGGCGGGGTGGATGTATTGTGATTTTGGAGTTGGGTGCGAGAAATTCACTGTCTGTTATTATGTGTTTGCAAATTAGACAACGAGTTTTGTTACATTTGTAATTACCTGTTTGGTTTGTATTATTTAGATATTTGGTGGAGGTGAGGATAGCTGATAAGTTAGGTGTTTGTTTTTTTGCGTTGATGGGTGGTTTGGCGAAAATGTGTTGGATATTTTTGTTTAATTGGAGGATCTTGTAGTCATTTTTTAATTTGTGAGTAAGTGTGTGGGAATATTGATTGTGGTTAAAAACCATGGGAATCCGATTGTTGTTTTTACTTTTTTTGTATGTGAGAAGTGTGTTACGGTTTATGTGGATAGTTTTATTAAGTGCTTCTTTTATTATATTTATTGGGTATTTACATTTTAGGAATTGTTCTTGGGTATTCTAAATCAGTATAAATATTTCAATAGTTAAAATATTTCTTAAAAAAATTTCTTTAGATATGGAAAAAAATCCTTTTTAAACAATAACCAAAACACCAGATGTCCGTTAAAGAATCAAACACAATCGCGTTCCACACCACGTGTCGTCCAAGTCTAAAAACAAACATACAAACACAGTAATTTAAGTACAACACACATACGAAGAAGAAAAAAAGAAAAATACTAAATTCTAAAATTAGACACATAAACTAGGGGTAAACAAACACATGAATATTTCAAATCTACATAAATATTTTAACAGTTAAAAATATTTTAAGAAATATTTCTTGAGTTATGGTCAAAAAACCTTTTAAACAACATTTAAGACACTATCATCAGTCTTCCGCCAAAAATCCTTTTTAAACAATAACCAAAACACCAGATGTCCGTTAAAGAATCAAACACAATCGCGTTCCACACCACGTGTCGTCCAAGTCTAAAAACAAACATACAAACACAGTAATTTAAGTACAACACACATACGAAGAAGAAAAAAAGAAAAATACTAAATTCTAAAATTAGACACATAAACTAGGGGTAAACAAACACATGAATATTTCAAATCTACATAAATATTTTAACAGTTAAAAATATTTTAAGAAATATTTCTTGAGTTATGGTCAAAAAACCTTTTAAACAACATTTAAGACACTATCATAAGTCTTCCGCCAAAAATTCAAACAAAGTTGCATTGCACATCACGTGACATGCGCACGCTTCACGACAAACGCTGTAAACAAACGCTGTAAACAAACACACAAACACAGTTTCTCATTTGATTTCTGAGGAAAGACCTAGGTGGTCTGAAATATTAAATAAATAAATATATACAAAAACACAGAAATAAATACTTTCATAAAAAAAACACACATTTTTGTTTCATTCATTTTATCCAGATATAATATATATATATTATATATATGTCATATTATATATATATATCATATTATATATATATAATATATATATATTATATATATCATATTATATATATATATAATATATATATATTATATATATCATATTATATATATATATAATATATATATATTATATATATCATATTATATATATATAATATATATATATTATATATATAATTATATATATATAATATATATATATTATATATATATTATATATATATCATATTATATATATATAATATATATATCATATTATATATATATAATATATATATATTATATATATATCATATTATATATATATAATATATATATTATATATATATCATATTATATATATATAATATATATATTATATATATATCATATTATATATAATATATATATATTATATATATATCATAATATGATATATATATATTATATATATCATATTATACATATATATCATGTTATATATATATTATATATATATATATATTATATATATATATTATATATATATTATATATATATATATTATATATATATTATATATATATATTATATATGTATATATTATATATATATATATATTATATATATATATTATATATATATATATTATATATATATTATATATATATATATTATATATATATTATATATATATATATTATATATATATTATATATATATATATTATATATATATATATTATTATATATATATCATAGTATATATATATATAATATATATATAATATATATATATAATATGATATATATAATATATATAATATGATATATATATATAATATATATAATATGATATATATATATAATATATATAATATGATATATATATATAATATATATAATATGATATATATATAATATGATATATATATATATAATATATATAATATGATATATATATAATATATATAATATGATATATATATATATAATATATATAATATGATATATATATATATATAATATATATATAATATGATATATATATATAATATATATATAATATGATATATATATATATATATTATATATATATATATATATATTATATATATATATATATATAATATATATTATATATATATATAATATAATATATATATATATAATGATTTGAAACAAAATGGCTATTTTGTAGTGATTTTATAACATATTTATGTTATAATATTTAAATAAATGATAATATGATATATATATATATAATATATATATATATATGATATATACATATAATATATTTATATATATATAATATATATATATCTGATATATACATATATATATGATATATACATATAATATATATTTATATATATAAATAATATATATATATATATATAATATATATATATCTGATATATACATATAATATACATATGATATGTACATATAATATATATATATATAATATATATATATATATATATACACATAATATAATATATATATAATATAATATATATATATATAATATATATATATATATACACACATAATATAATATATATATATAATATATATATATATATGTAAAATTTAAATATGTTTGCAATTCAGTTTTGTTTATTATAATTGTTTATATTCTTTTTTTAATCCTTTCTCCCTGAGCAAGACGATGAAGCCATCAAGATGTACGTTGGGACTACGTGTGAAAAAAGATGAGAAAAAGAAAAATATTATTATGGCAAGAGAACAATAAAAGAATAGGAATTAAGAAGACAAATGATAATTGATATTGCATTTAAATCTTTGAAGATCAAAGGCAATAATGCCACTAGCAATCAAGGAGTTACTGAGTGTTAGAGAATATGAGAAAAACTTCTATTATTGAGCGGACAATAAAAGAATAAGAATTAAGAAGACAAAAGATAACAGTTGACATTGCATTTAAATCTTTGAAGATCAAAGGCAATAAAGCCACTAGGAAGCAAGGGGTTACTGAGTGTTAGAGAATATGAGAGAAACTTCTATTAAGGAGAGAGGACAATAAATGAATAATAATTAATAAGACAAAAGATAACAATACACATTTCATTTAAATTTTTGAAGATCAAAGGTAATAAAGCCACTAAGAAGCAAGCGGTTACTGAGTGTTAGAGAATATGAGAAAAACTTTTATTAAATTGAAAGGACAATAAAAGAACAAGAATTAAGAAGACAAAATATTACAATTGACATTGCATTTCAATTTTTGACGATCAAATTTAACTGGAAAACAATAAGCCAGAAGTGCAAGGAAACATAAAACATGTTTATTTTGCAGAATTTTATCAGGTTTTATTGGAATTCTCATTAATTAAACAAAAAATGCTGCATAGATTAAACCTAGCCACCAATCTAGTATTGCACTTAATCTGGTGCCTTTTTTTGCCATATATTAGTGTAAATGCATTCTTTTTAGTTTAATATAATTGCTACAAAACACGGAATTGAATTATGACCTTGAATCCTATTCTTAAATAGCCTCATCCAACTGAGACTTTCATATAAATATTATGGGTGGCACCAATGCCTTTTAAAAATATCTAAACTGTCAGTTGCATATAATCCCTTTCTAACGTCAATGATTTAGAGCGAATGAAGTGTATAAGTCTTAGAAACATCTTTTTCAAACCTTGTGGATTGGTGCTACAGATTTAAAAATGGTTGCACTAAATGACAGGCACCATCTGTCTATATTTCTGAGATGAGGTATCATGTACACTATTTACATTATTCGGACTATTGTCCTCATCTTTGTCACCATATTTATTACAACATTTCGGCCTTTCAGCATCTGTCTATGTTTCTGAGATGAGGTATTATGTACACTATTTACATTATTCGGACTATTGTCCTCATCTTTGTCACCATATTTATTACAACATTTCGGCCTTTCAGCATCTATCTATGTTTCTGAGATGAGGTGTTATGTACACTATTTACATTATTAGAACTACGGTCAATATATCTTTGTCACCCTATTTATTACAACGTTTCGGCCCTTCAGATTCTGTCTATATTTCTGAGATGAGGTATTATGTACACTATTTAAATTATTCGGACTGTTGTCCTCATCTTTGTAGCCATAATTATTACAGCGTTTCGGCCTTTCAGTATCTGTCTATATTTCTGAGAAGAGGTATTATGTACGCTATTTACATTATTCGGACTGTTTTACTCATCTTTCCTGCCATAATTATTACGTTTCAGCCCTTCAGTATCTGTCTATATTTCTGAGATGAGGTATTATGTACACTATTTACATTATTCTGACTATTGTCCTCATCTTTGTGGCCATATTTATCACAATATTTCGGCCCTTCAGTATCTGTCTATATTTCTGAGATGAGGTATTATGTACACTATTTACATTATTCGGACTATTGTCCTCATCTTTGTCGCCATATTTATTACAATATTTTGGCTGTTCAGTATCTGTCTATATTTCTGACATCAGGTATTATGTACACTATTTATATTATTCAGATTATTGTCTTCATCTTTGTCGCCATATTTATTACAACGTTTTGGCCTTTCAGTATCTGTCTATATTTCTGAAATCAGGTATTTTGTACACTATTTATATTATTCAGACTATTGTCCTCATCTTTGTAGCCATATTTATTACAACGTTTCGGCCGTTGTATGCTCCAACCATCTTCAGGTGGTTGGACTGTCGAACTGAACCCTTTATTTCACTCACTGGGGTAGACTGTTCTAGTTCCACATGCCACGCTTAATGGATGTCAGTTATCTCCTGTTAATGCCCCTCTCCAAGTTCTCCACGGCCTTTACCAGGTATTGAACTCACTCTCATTGGGTCCTGTCAAATGGATCTCACCAATGCCCTTATCCACTGTGCCATGTGTCCTTGTTTATACACAGGTGTCCTCAAGGATACATAGCAGTGGCTAAAGGTGTTAGTTAGATCTAGTGACAGGACCCAAAGAGTGTGTGTTAAATACCCGGTTAACGCAATGGAAAACTTGGAGAGGAGAATTAACAGGAGATAACTGACATCCATTAAACATGGCATGTGGAACTAGAACAGTTTACCCCAGTGAGCGAAATAAAAAGTTCAGTTCGACATTCCAACCTTCTGAAGAAGGCCAGAGTGTACAACGGCCGAAACCTTGTAATAAATATAGCGACAAAGATGAGGACAATGGTATGAATAATGTAAATATTGAACAAGCACCACATCAATTGAGGACTTTCAACAGCAGCAACAACTAAAATCAATAGCATATGTAAGTCAAAGAGAAAATAATGACATTGTCAAGTTGACTACTTCAAACAAACAGCACAAAATTTATTCCCCAGTAAATTTTCCTGTATCTTTTTTTTTCTTTACAAGTGAACACATTTTAATTATATGGTGCCATTTTTATTGCGAGCTAAATTCATAGTGTTAGTTCGGAATTATATTTTAACCGCAGTTTGATCCTGAAGAATTAAAATATTTCAACCTTTCTCCTGCACGGTCAGTCTTGTACATCTTTTGAGTTGTTACACATTCTTCAGATTTTGTCACCCTTGATGAACCCGTATACAACATAGCTCCTAGCCAGCGTCTGTCATCACCTTAACAATTCAGCTCTACAGAATCCCTCTAGTGATGCTTCACTGGGTCCAGTGACGTCTGGCCCTTCTGGTCCTTCCTAAAGCACCTCTGAACAGATGTTGGTTGCTGTCGAGCCAACCTTCAGAAAATGGGATATCCACCAATGTTGATCCCAACTGCCAATGCAGGCAATCACAAACTATGGAAATTCTTCACTAATCTTGAAGATCTATGCATACTTAAGAACCTTGACATCTTAACACCACAGTCAAGACTCTGTGTGCAACACTGGATAAGAAGTAAGTATAGGGTGACCCAAAAAACGGGAACTTTTTAACAATCCAATAAAACCAAGAGCGATGGAAGAAAAATATTTAATTCATAGTAATTGAAACCTTAAAACATGCCATTTAAAAAACAATGATGGAATTTTCATTTTTTTTAAATTACGTCCTGTAGATGGCGTCCTCCTGTACGAATGCATTCTTGAAATCTGTTGTTGAGATTCCTCATTGACTGCTGCAACATCTCAGCTGGGATACTGTGAATTTCATTCTCGTTACTAAAATGGCGAAATGTTTACTTGCTCAAGGTCACTGTCTCGCAGTGTTGCCACTTGCTCATGTCTGGCAATACGCACTTCAAAAATTCCCGTTTTTTGGGGTCACCCTATATAAGTAAGAAAAAAATGGAACATACTCATTTTTTCTTTTTAGGCTTCCATAGTTTAAAATTATGGATGTTATCTTTTGCTGACAATTAAAGAGAAATGTTGATTTGTACTTTATCTAAAACAGATGTGGAATATATCTAAATTCTAATTTAGACTCAGAATTTAAATTAAACAAGATGACTTGTCTTATGTTACCATTGTTCCAAGGTGTTTCTGTGGAGTTTGTGTTAATGGATTAAATTATATTGATGAAAAATTGTTGTGTAAATTAGGCTGCGTGATGAAGAAATTAACAATTTCCTCTCACACTAAATTTGAGTATTTAACAAACGTAGAATAATAAGGACAACATGAGATATAACAGTTTTACACAAGAATCAATAAAATATTTATATAAGCAAGACATACAAACAGCTGGAGTAAAGATGTGGTTTTAAAAAATTCAAACGTCCTTTTATGTTGAGATTGAAATGTTGTCAAAGTTCTGGTTTGATACATTATAAGTTGTTGAATGGTCTGTACAATAATGAGAAAGTGTGTTTGGGTATTATTGTAATTTAAGAAAAAAATAAACAGTTTAAGTTTGTACTTAAAGTAGAGAAATATTGTTTACGACTTACTTTAAGGTTTACGGAATTGTCGCTCTTTGATTTGCTTTCACTTGTTCGAAGAAAATATTCTGTAGTTGAAATAAGTGGTTTTTAACAAGTTGTGTTTATGTTAATTGCAATAATTAACGTTGAGCTTGAAAGCGTATGAAAAAGATTCGTGTATTAAGTTGAATGGGGAAGACTTGAGTTGATTGTTCGTGATAAAATATTGCTGTGTGAGTGAGTGTTATTTCAGGCTGGGATCATGTTAAGGAACTTTACCTAAAGCCTGGAATTATGTGACGAGTTCAAAGGATTCCGATCAGCTCACTGTTGAAGATGAAAGAGACGTTTCATATTTTATTGCTAACTTTGGTCACGTGTTAGGCTCACAGGGGCTTGAGAGATTTGGGCGGAATTATTTTTTGGGGGTCAGGTCAAAAACTAGGTCGATGTTATTAAATATTAAGTGACCAATTAGAAGTTAAAATTTTCTGAAAATATACATTAAGCTGAATAAGCTCTGTGATCCACTTTTTGTACGAAAATTGATATTCAGGCATGAGTCGAAACATTTTAAGGATACAATAAATACGTAAATTGATATCAATTCCAATGTAATTAGTACAAGACAAATTCAAGTGGTAATTTAGCATCCTACTACCAACTTTTTTTTAACAACATCAATTTTTGTACAAAAAGTGGATCACAGAGTTTATTCAGCTTGATAAATATTTTCAGAAAACCTCAACTTCTCATTGGTCACTTAATATTTAAATCTGAACGTTTTCCCTGTCCATTATAGATCAGTAACTAGGGATATGTTGATATTGGTATACAAATTAAAATCTGTGAACCGAGATCAAATTCCATGCTGGTCTGTTGCATTCATTTTCACACTATTATCTCTGATAAGAATCAAGGCCTTGGGAGCCGGTTTTGAAATTAAAAAGAGGTTGGAGTGAGGATAGAAAAAATAGCGAGAATGTGAACTTGTGAATTGTTGTTCTCAAATTAAATTCCAACAGTTGACTAGAAATCTTATAAAGTCGTCCAAATGAAAAATCATTTCAATATTTATCAAAGAAAATATTATTTGTAGAATTTTATTTTTAACATTGTCGATTTCTGATTTTTATGGAACTAACCTAAGAAAAACTCAGCAAAATAAACATTTTTCCTTTTATTTTGGAATCTTTTCTTTTTTTAGATTATTTAAATTTTAAATCAAAGCACAATACTTTTTTTAAATTAATTAATTGATTAATTAATTAATAATGATTATATTTAGTAAAATTGAAATAAATAAATAAATTTTATTTATATAAATTATCTCCCTTGGTTTTCGCTCTCTAGTTAGAAATGTTTTGTCGGTTTAAGGAAAATAATTCTTTAAGAAATTTCAACCCCAAATTTATAATTTTTTCCCCCTCCCTTTTATTTATTTAATTTATTACTTACCCCCCACTCAACAGTTGTTTGTCTCCCCTCGGGGGGAACGATAAAAAAAAATGTAAGTATGAAGTTACGTTTCGCTTACAGCTGATAAGTAATAGAGATTTTTTTTTTTTTTTTACTTTTTTTTACTTAATTGCAGTTTTTATTTTACGATTTGGCGTAAAAGTTGTTAGTAATTGGGGAAAAAAATTGATGATTTACATTCTGCAAGGTGTCCTGCTTTCAATTAAGGAAAAAAAAAATTTGTTACGCTTTTAAATTCCAGAAAATTTTATGAAATTAATTGAGGTGGGATAGGGGGCTTAACAGATGTAAAAAAAAATATTTTTAGCAAGATTTTCTAAAAATAATACTTTCAAAAATAAATTCATTCATTTGTGAATAAGTCTTGAAAGTTGCACTAAAATCCGACAATTATTTGATTTTTGCGAGGATTTCAAAATTAATGTTTATTTTTTATTTCACCGGAAACGGCAACGCGAAAATGCCAATTACGAGATCTGTTTTCATCGTCGACTTACAAAAAAAAAAACAAGATATTTAACACAGAGTTAGAATGTTCTGAAAAGTCGAAAAAAATTTGAAAAATAACTAAAAAATACTTTGTTCTTTAAATAAAACAAAGATTTTGACAATAAAACTTTGTTTTTTTATTAATTTTGGCGTCTTTTTTTTGTCATGCTATATGCTGTTTTTCTGCGAATAAGTGGTGGTACCTACAAGATGAAATTAGATTAAAAAGCGATGTAAAAAAAATATTAAAACATTTCTAAAATAATTTAGTTCATTTTTAATAAGTTCTGAAAGTTTCATTAAAATCCGACAATTATTTGATTTTTGCAAGAATTTCCAACTTAATGTGTTTTTCAACTGAAAAAAAAAGGCGCTAAAAAAACTAATGCTAAAAATTATTACACGATCTTGGATGTAAAAAAAAATAAACACAAATTTCGAACGTTTCAGAAAGGATTAAAAAGATTTTAAAAAATAATTAAAAAATACTTTGGTACGTACCTCCATGAGATCGCTAAAAAAGAGCATAGCATGATGAAAAAGACGCCAAACTTGACGAAAACAAAATTTTATCGTCTAAATGTTTTATGTTATTATTAAGAGGAAAGACTAAAGTTTTTTTTTAATTATGTTTAAAATTTTTCTTCTTTTTAGAACATTCCAAATTTTGATTAAAAAAACCCTGTTTCTCTTTGTATCACCGGAACCAGTAAAATAACATACAATTTTTAGCACGTTTTTTTGTATGACACATTAATTTGGAAAATCTTGCAAAAATAAAAACAATTGTCAGATGTTAATAAAACTTTCAGAAACTATTCACAGATGATCGAAATTATTATAAATATGTTTTTTATATATATATATTTATTACTCCCCCCCAATAACTAATTTATGAAAACGCTAGAAATTCGATCGCATTGGGTTTAGTGATTACAATAGTTAAAAGCACAAGGCTTTGAGGAATGCAAATCATGTTTTTTTTTTTTTTAATTGGATCCCCACGTACCGGAAAATCAGCTCTGAATTGTAACATACAAAACTCAATAAAACAAATATATTATTTAATTTCAAAAGCTTTTATTTGCTTTTAGTTGTCTTTATGAATATGGAAAAGATTTTTTCGATGAAAAATGAATTTTTAATACAATTATTTGTTATTTCTTTAATTATAATAGATTTTTACATTTAAGTTGTTAAAATATTCTAAAATTAGTTAAAAGCTGCATCGGGTTTCCTAAGTGTCCTTATGAGATAATTTTTCAGTGCGTTGTAAATTGTATCATTTTGTTTTGACTAATCAGAAGATCCGCAGTAATTAAGAAATGTAATTTTGTGTTTATAATCGGGCTCTAATTATAAAGTTGTGTTATTTGAGTTGAGCTTTGTTCTCCGCTGTTAAGGCCTTTACTTTTGCGAAACACGTGTGAAGAAGTTAATTTGATTTTTCAACTTCAACTGAGAAAGGTACCTACAAGTATCAGTATCATCTTATGAAATTTATGATCTTATTTTTATATTAATCTCAGTTATGACATTTTTCCATAAATGAAATATCAAAATTCAAAATTAATAATAAAATGAATGGAAATACAAATAACACAGTAAAATGTAATAAATTTACATAAAATTATAGTATTTTATGTACACTTCTGATAAAATTTCATAAGAAAGGTACCTATAAATTAATTAGATACCTTTCTTATGAAATATGAAATTTAATCTCACTCTTAAGTGTTATTTTAATTTCTTTGTAATATATTTTCCATAAAGCATCATAAACATAAAGGTGAAAGCTAAGTACAAAAAAAAATTAGAGTGCTGAAAGTTTTCCTTAAAAATAACAAAGTAAATAATTTGTTCACTTAAATCTAAATAACTTCACGTTTTGCCTTCCATAGAACAAATTATGATCACATAATCCATTAATACGTCATTCAACACATGTCAAGTGACGCGGAAGGTTTGATTAATTTTCAAACTAGACCTTTTCAGCACAGAAATTAAATAATACTGGTTTCAAAATATTTTAAATAAATATTATAATTTCTGATTTTCTTAAAATAAGTTTTGCAAAGAATTAAAATTGATTTTTTCATTTTTTTTATAAAATTTAGAAAAAAAATGGTTGACATGATTAATTATCTGTCAATTTTGCTGACTAAAAAAAAACAATATTTTTAACGAAAAACTTTCTGGTGCAACACAGAGAACCAACTTAGATGCGGTAGATGAAGCTATTGTTTTAATGTATTTGTTCCATCTCAGGTCAGCGGACAGTGTGAGAGCAAGCAGTCGCGGAGAAGTGATCTTGTGGAGTTGAAGAACATTAGACATCCTAATGGGAGGCAGGGAGGGTTTTAACTAACAAAACATTTGTACCTAACATTCAGTTCACAGTTCAAATAACATTTAACAGGGCTCAAAAAATGTGTAGGGAAGGCAATATGTTTTGTAATTTTAAATAGTAAAAACGGTTATTAATGATCCCACTGCCCAATAGAGAAAGTAAATGAAAGAAAGATCTAGCAAAAAGTATTTGAAAGAATAACATCAAATGATAATCACTGTTTACCTTACCAGACGTTTTTTTGGTCTTTTTTTTTTTTTTTTTTTTTTTTTTTTTTTACATGTCACATAATCTAGAAATGCGTGGATGAATCTAAAAACATATTTAGTCAAGATAGTAGATTAGTGTCAGTACAAATATAAAATACGAGAAAGAATGTTACTTTTCGAAATGAGCAAATTTTTTATACTTGACTATTTTCCTGAAAATAAAATGTGTAAAAACTAACTTGACTGTGCAGATTTAACAATGAGCATCTATCAGGAAGATAGGTCAGACATGCCAGTGATACTGACAATTTACTGTTAAAATGGCCGTTTCCTCTCTCATGTTCACGTTCACCAAAGCTTGCTAATTTTAGCTTAAGTGTTGAGAGAGAGAGAGAAAAACAAGTCAACTCATCCAATATATTTATTTAAAATAAAAGGCAAATCTTGTTCTCTCAATTTAAAAACACAATTTGTTGTAATAATTCTTATAAAACATAGTTTTGTCAACAATGGTCGACTGAACTTGTTTTGTTTCAATGACTTTTGTTTTGTTATTATTAGTTACTTTGTTCAATAAATGATTTTTTAATTAAAAAAAAAGTTTCTTAACTGAACTGTTTTGTATTAAGAAAAGAAAAAAGAAAATTATTTTAGAATTAGGACAATACAAATTTTTTTTTAAACTGACAGAACAAAAGATTTTTAAAATGAAATAACAATTAATTTACAGTATTTACAGTAGTCGGACTATTGTCCTCATCTTTGTCGCCATATTTGTCACTTTTTATCCAACGATTGTACTGGATTCTCTCTCGGACAAGGGCATGTCCCGCTTTCTCAGCGACCCGACGAGCTCTCCTTGAATTGATGGGAAGTCTTGGTGCCAAGCCTGAAGGGATGAGTTGTAGGTCTCTGCATCGGTGTAGGAATGTCAGATGGTTCGATATTCGTGCCAGTTTCTGGTAGGATTTTTCAATTTTTCTCCATATTTTTGGTATATCGGGTCCGTACCGATCCTTCAGAGTCTGTCTATATTTCTGAGATGAGGTATTATGTACAGTATTTACATTAGTCGGACTATAGCGACAAAGATGAGGACAATAGTCCGACTAATGTAAATACTGTACATAATACCTCATCTCAGAAATATAGACAGACAAAAAATTTAATTTTAAAAATCTTTGAATTTGTTTGTTTTGTTTTATGGCATATCAACCACAATGGGTCATTTAATGCCGACAACTTTTTTTTTATTGGTAATATTTTTGTTTTGTCAAAAATCTATTTCTGGTAATATTTTTTTCCTCAAAAGTGTATAGCTGGTAATATTATTTTCAAAAACGTATTGCTGGTAGTTTTTTTTATTTCTTCAAAAATTTATTTCTGGTAATAATTTCTTTACAAAGTATTTCTGGTATGAAAACTTATTTTTACACTTTCATAATGCTTTTTACCTCAGTTTTGGGGTTAACTATTTGCCCATAGCTGGGTCCCTAACAGGTGCTACCAACCCAGGTCAGGGTGGACCTGGGAACACCAGCAATTAAGAGGTGGTTCCATGCTCCTCAAAGCCTCCTGATCAGAGTTCTTGCTGTTGGATGCGATTTATCGTCTTACCCTGGACGTGGATGTAGTTTATCATCATACCCAGGACGGTCTTTGAATTTATTGAATGAATAGCAAAAAAAAAAAAGGAAAAAGAAAAGTTGTTCTATCAATTTAATTGATTCAGTGTGATTAAAGTTGATGCAATGCAAGATATATCAGAAAATTTAAACTGGGGAACAATGTCGACTGCTTCATTACGGATCTGAACAAAGCATGTTGTGAAAGACATGCTACAACGTGTTTGGCAGGAGTTGTACTATCAAATTTACGTGTATCATGTCACAGTTGATGTGCATATTGAATATTTGTGAAGTTTCGTGAAATCGGTTATAAAATCTACATCCCTGTTCAAATTATAATAAATCATTTATTTACATTATTTACATTATTCAGATTATTGTCCTCATCTTTGTCGCCATATTTATTACAACGTTTCAGCCATTGTATGATCCGGCCTTTTCAGGTGGTTGGAATGTCGAACTGAACACTTTATTTCGCTCACTGGGATACACTGTTCTAGTTCCATGTTTAATGGATGTCAGTTATCTCCGGTTAATTCCCCTCACCAAGTTCTCCACCACCGTAACCAGATATTGACCTCACACTCTTTGGGTCTTGTCATTGCCTTTTTAGCTGTTGGTTCAGACATTCTTACAACTGTTCTGAAAAAAATAATAAAAATAATAAATACTATATTTCTATAAATTAGAAATATCAAATTTATTATCAAACAATATTGTGTAGTGATCTATTAACATAAGAATAATTCTTTGTATGAATAAAAAAATTTATATTACATATAGTATCTGTCTATATTTCTGAGATGAGGTATTATGTAAACTATTTACATTATTCGGACTATTGTCCTCATCTTTGTCACCGTATTTATTACAACATTTCGGCCGTTGTATGCTCCAGCCTTCTTCAGGTGGTTGGAATGTCAAAATGAACCCTTTATTTCGCTCACTGGGGTAGACTGTTCTAGTTCCACATGCCATGTTTAATGGATGTCTGTTATCAGTTATCTCCTGTTAATTCTCCTCTGCCTTAACCGGGTATTGAACTCACATTCTTTGGGTCCTGCCACTGGATCTAACCAACACCTTTATCCACTGTGCCATGTGTCCTTGAGGACATCTGTGTATGAATTTCTGGGTATTATAAACCTAATGTCTTCAGCAAGCATTTTTTACCAGTGCTCATATTGCAATTTTTGCTGTTATCATTACATGTTTTTACCAGAGCTCATAATGCAACTTTTGTTGTTATTATTACTTTTCTCTGGCACTCCTTATTACTGGTTCCCATATTGTATTCATTTCTATGCTGGGTCAGCTCAGTCGATTTTTGTGGCCTAGCATATGTGCTGATTCTTTAAGTTTACGAAATTTTCCAATGGTGTTCCTTGTCTAACTACCTGAAGAAGGCCGGAGCATACAACGGCTGAAACGTTGTAATAAATATGGCAACAAAGATGAGGACAATAGTCCGAATAATGTAAATAGTGTACATAATACCTCATCTCAGAAATATAGACAGATACTGAAGGGCCAAAATGTTGTAATAAATATGGCAACAAAGATGAGGAAAATAGTCCAAATAATGTAAATAGTGTACATAATACCTCATCTCAGAAATATAGACAGATACTGAAAGCTCGAAACGTTGTAATAAATATGGCGACAAAATGAGGACAATAATCCAAATCATGTAAATAAGGTACATAATACCTCATCTCAGAAATATAGACAGAATATGGCTTTTGTTTTCCCAGGTCCACTGCTGATGTACTGATGATAACTGTAGAAAGTCTGTCAAGCACTACATAAGATTAATGAAGCTCAGGCGGTAGCGTTGGACATCTCGAAAGCTGTCAACAGAGATTTGGCATGTAGGTCTTCTTCAAGCTGAAAAGCTAAGGTGTCTCTGGACAAATTTTTGAACTGATCCAATCTTTCCTATCGAATCCTAAAATGAAAGTAATCCTGGATGGCCACTCTTTCAGTTCCTTTCGTACTAAAGCAGGTGACCCCAGGGCTCCATCCTAGGTCCTACTTTGTATTTGATTTTTATTAATAACCTTCCTGATGGTATCAGCTCTCAACTTGGTATCTATGCTGATGGCACTCCTATCTCGATAGTAAGCCTAACCAGTTTGATAGGGTCAAAATGGCAGCTGATATCCAAAACAACCTTCAATCCATTGTTAACAGAGGCAAGGAATAGCTTGTTAATGTTAACATGTCCCAAACTAAACTGCTGTCTATTAATCATGCTGACCGCCAAGGGAGTGACCTGTTGCACCTTATTACTCAATTTCTCAGCTGACATGAAGTGGAAAGACTAGATCAACTTCTAGGAATGTAGGTTCACTGTGTCTTGCTGAACAGTTTGTCTACCTTATATATCGATAAGTCTACCATCCATCTCTTCTTGGAATATTGCTGCCACATTTGGTCTGGTGTTCCTGCTATTTATCTAGAGCTCTTTGATGAAATCCAAAAAAAGAATCAGCAATATTGTTGGCCCTGATCTGGCATCTCAGCTTCAGTCACTTTCCTACTGCTGTGCCTTTTCTATAAATATTTTCATGGTAATTGTTTGGATGAGATCTTTGGTACTTAGACGCTTTGAATTTAAGTACAGTACCAGAGTGGTGACAAGGTCTCACCAATTTACAGTTGCGCTGGATAGATGCAGCCGTAAGTTCTATGCTAATAGTTCCTTTTCTTACACTTCTCACTTATGGAACTCCCTTCTGGCTCCATGCTTTGCAGCCAACTTTAATTTTCAGAAATTTAAATGCAACGTCAATCATTATCTACTGTTCTCTTGATTACTCTTCCTCTTTTCCTGCTCCCTAGAAATGTTTCTCTTTCTAATTATTCCACATCCAGTAACCCCTTGTGTCTCAGTCACTTTAATGGGGTGCTTGGGGTGAATTTGATTAAAAAAAGAAACTGGTATTATAAATAATGTAAGATTTTTTTTTAATAATACCTCTTTTTTTTTTAAATATCTCTTTTTTTATTAATACATCTTTTTTTTTTAATAATACCTCTTTTTTTAATAATACTTCTTTTTAAAAAAATACCTTTTTTATTAATACTTCTTTTTTAATAATACCTCTTTTTTAAAAATACCTCTTTTTTAATAATACCTCTTTTTAATAATACCTCTTTTTAAAATACTTCTTTTTTAAAAATACTTCTTTTTTAATAATACTTTTTAATAATGCCTTGTTTTTAATAATACCTCTCTTTTTTAATAATACCTCTCTTTTTTTATAATACCGCTTTTTTTTAATAATACCTCTTTTTTTTAATAATACCTCTTCTTTATTCACAGATACCAGTTGCAGCAATGAAACCAATAACCTCATTTGATGGCCGTGTCATAAATATTGAATAATGAAACTAATCACCAGTTAAATAGTGAATATCAAAATAAATATCCAAGAGGAAGAATGATTCCAAAGTTGATGTGTGTAACTTGAGAATAAAGGAACAGTTTTCTTGCAACATGCTGAGATTCATTTTACAATGTCTATAAATAAAATAATAATTGGAAAATTTCATTAAAGATAAACTCTATCCATGTGCGGAGTGTTGATATGTCAATTACCTGCAACTCTCACATCAGTATAAACATGCATACACACACTGGTGAGAACCCATATTCTAATAAGCTGTGTAACTCTTCATTATCACGGAGTGCTTATTTAAAAGCATATATTCAAACAAATGTTAGGAAAAAAAATGACTCTTGTGAAATGTATGGAGAAGCACTTTCAGAAAGTTCTAATTCAAAAACACAAATGCAAACTCCTACTAAAGATAAATCTTATTCTTGTGACGTATGTACGTCAGCATTTTGCAAACGTTCAGATTTAAAAACACACATGCGAATACACACTAAAGAGAAACCATATTCTTGTGAAGTATGTGGATCAGCATTTTCGCAAAGTTCAAATCTGAAAAGACATGTACGAACACACACTGGTGAGAAGCCATACTTTTGTGAAATGTGCAGATCCTCTTTCTCGCGGAGTTCACAATTAAATAGTCACATGCAAATACACAAAGGTGATAAACCTTATTCCTGTCAAGTCTGTGGATCAGCATTCTCTTTGAATTCACTTTTAAAAATACATATGAAAACACATACTGGAAATAAACCTCATTCATGCAATCTATGTGGATCAGCATTTTCACATGATTCACATTTAAAAAGACACATGCGGGTACACACTGGAGAGAAGCCTTATACTTGTAAAGTGTGTGGAGTATCATTTTCTCTAAATTCAACTTTAAAAAATCACATGCGAACACATACGGGGGAAAAACCATTCTCCTGTGAAGTGTGTGGATCAGCATTTTCACTGAATTCACATTTAAAAATGCATATTCGAATACACACTGGGGAGAAACCATTTCCATGTAAAGTGTGTGGATCTGCATTTTCAAAGAGTTCAGATTTGAAATCACATATACGAATACACACTGGTGAGAAACCCTATACTTGTGAAATGTGTGGACTATCATTTTCATTAAGTTCAAATTTCAAAAGACACATGCGAACACATACTGGAGAGAAACCATATTCCTGTGAGGTGTGTGGATCAGCATTTTCTCTAAATTCAATTTTAAAAAGACATATGCAAACCCATACTGGAGAGAAACCATATTCTTGTGAAATGTGTGGCTCAGCATTTTCCCATATTTCTACTTTAAGAGTACACATTCAAATGCACACTGGTGATAAACCATATTCCTGTGAAATATGTAAATTGTCATTTTCAGTGAATTCACATTTAAAAGTTCATATGCGAACACATACAGGGGAGAGACCATTTTCTTGTAATACCTGTGGATCAGCATTTGCTCGAAATTCAGATTTGAAAGCTCACCTGCGAATACACACTAAAGAAAAACCTTACCCTTGTGAAGTATGTGGATTATCATTTGCACTAAGTTCAAATTTGAAAAAACACATGCGAACACACACTGGTGAGAGACCATATTCTTGTAATGTTTGTGGGTCACCATTTTCCCTGAAATCAACTTTAAAAAAACACATACAAACTCACACTGGAGAAAAACCATTTTCTTGTGAAGTGTGTAGAACGGCATTTTCTCGGAGTTCAGGTTTAAAAACACACATGAGAACACACACTGGAGAGAAACCGTATTCCTGTGAAATGTGTGGAGCAGCCTTTTCCCTTAATTCAAATCTAAAAAGACACATGCAAACACACACTAAAGGGAAACTTTAACTGTGCAAACTGTGAACTGATTTTGAAAAATACACATTACCTGTGTGGAGAGAATCACTTCTTTTATAAAATGTAAAATTTATGTGAAAATATGCCAACATGATCATATTTAAACACACTCGAAAGAAAATATTGCACAATTTGTGAAACTTTATTGAAAATAGGCATTTAAAAATGGTAAACATTCTTTTAATGTGTTTCTGAATATTTATTTTCATGCGAATCAAAAGAAAACATGCTTTTTTGTTGCTTTAAATTGTAGGAATAAAATCCAAACAAGAATCTGCAATGTTATTTGTTCTGATCTGGCATCTCAGCTTTAGTCCCTAATGTAGCTTACTTGTGCCTTTTTTGTAAATTCTTTCATAGTAATTGTTCTGATGAACTTTCTGCTATGGTACCTCGGCATTATGAATTTAAGCACAATACTAAATTTGCGGCAAGGTTTTATCATTTTACAGTTGAAATGGCTAGATGTAACTGTAAGTTGTAGGCTAACAGTTTCTTCTGTTGCACTTCTCGCTTGTGGAACTCGCTTCAGGCTTTTTACTTCCGAGTCAACTTTGATTTTCAAAAATTTAAATGCTATGTCAATAATTATCTTTTGTCTTCTTAGTAGATTTTGCATATTGTTTAGCACGCAGTAATCTTTTGTGTCCTGGTGGCTTTATTGTCTTCCTTGGGGTGAAATGATTAAAAAAAAGTACCCTTCAGCCTTCTTCAGGTGTCTATTGATGCAAGTAACCTTTACCATATTCTCTAACACTCAGTAAATCCTTTCATCTTAGTGGCTTTATTGCCTTGCTTAGGGTGATTTTAAATACAATATCATTTGTTATTTTTTACCACACTGATTTTTTTCTAGAGTTTTCCCCACGGTCACTGCATTTTTGAGGGCACAAAAACATGAACACCTACTGTTTTAAAATTGTTATAACTTTCTTTGTATTGTGCATATAGATTTCAATCTTTGTATACTATTAAAAGAATGAATGAGTAATATTTTGATGTAATGCATTATGTTTTGCATTATGTAATGCATTATGTAATGCATTATGTTTTGCATGCATGTTTTGATGTTGAAGTCAAAAAATAATTGTTACACAAAAATCACATACATTAAGAAACGCATTATTTGAACTATTGTCCTTATCTTTGGACAAAGATGAGGACAATAGTCCGAATAATGTAAATAATGTACATAATACCTCATCTCAGAAATATAGACAGATATTAAGAAATACATAAATAATTCAACATACTTTAACTTTTATTACTTCTTGTGGAGTTATGGGGGTGCAATAAAAAGCAAAATTGCTAAGAAGGCTTTAATTTAATAAAAAACGTGACATGTTTCCTGGTGCTTACATATGAGAAGACACTAGCATTTGTTTGCTGTTTCTTTCACCTGACTCATATTCATTTGTCTTATTGACAAATAAAGTTATTATTTTGTTGATTATAAATAGACAAAATAATTCACCTTCAGAAAGGCTATCAGGTATATCGATGGTTGCCAGTAGCTTCCCTAAAATTAGTCAGACATGGATGATAGTAGCTGCTAGTGGTCATCACCGCTTTACTCCATATCACTAGTATCATCATCTTCAACCACTTCCCTGTCAATGTCCATTTGAATAAAGCCTTTAATATCATCATCGAAGTCCTAATCAAAGAAAAACATCTGAATAATGGCTTTGTTGGATATTGATGTGGATGTTTTTGTTTACAATAATATTGTGAAAAAGTTAATGTGGGTTTAATCAGTGTTAAACTTTGTGTGGTGTCGAGAAGAATTCAAAATGGCACTGGAAAACAGAAGTTTAGAGGCAGTAGTAGGCAATTTCCAGCTTACAATACTGGAAATAACAGTTGACAAGTGTTTATTTGTAGAAACCGTCTCAAGGTGACAGAATGCACCTAAAGTAGAAAAGGGAGATAATCCTACTGTACCAATTGTCGCCTGCAGCATTCTAATGGTTAAGGATTTGCTCTGTGTTTTTTTTAACACCTGTAACAGGAAGTAAAGACAGTGAATAGAAAAAAAAATTCAAGTGTCTATATTTCTGAGATGAGGTATTGTAACTATTTACATAATTCAGACGGTTGTCCTTATCTTTATTCAGGTGTTTCGGCTGTTGTAGCTTCCATAAAATTAGTCAGGCATGGATGATAGTAGCCGCTAGTGGTCATCATTGCTTTCCTCCATGTCGCTAGCATGTTTATCATCTTCAACCACTTCACCATCAATATCGACTTGGGTAAAGCCTTCAAAATCATCAGCAGAGTCCTAATCAAAGAAAAACTCCTGAATAAAGGCTTTGTTGAATATTGATGAGGCCATTTTTGTTTACAAAAAAAATAACATGGGTTTAATAGATGCTACACCTCTTGTAGAGTCTAGAAGAATTCAAAATGGTATTGGAAAATGGAAGTTTATCCTTGTTCCAAAACAGTAGTAGGTGATTTCCAGCTTAAAATAGCGGAAATAACAATTGTCAAGTGTTTATTTATAGCAACCGTCTCAAGGTGATAGAATGCCCCTAGAGTAGCAAAGGGAGAGAATTCTACAGCGACTATTGGTGTGGTAAAGGTTAATGCTGACACAATTTTTAGAATAGTTTTGTAAGAATAGAATGTATTTGTAAAAAAACAGTTTGTAGATCAGGTTTTATTAATGTATTTTTGTAAAGTGTTTTTTTTTTTAGAAGGCTGTCAAATGTATTGCTGGTATTTTTACTATAAAAATCCACTTTTACACTTTCATAGTGTTTTGACCCCAGTCTGAGAGTTAACTATTTGCCCACAGCTGGGAGACTAAAAGGTGCTACCGCCTTGGGGTCATAGTGGACCTGGGAACAACAGCAATTAAGACATGGTCCCATGATCCCCATAACATCTCTGATCAGAGGCCTTGCTGCCAGATGTAATTTATCGTCATAACCAGGAAACAGCAAAAAAATTAACATGGGTTTAATCGATGTTATACCTCATGTCAAAATGGTGTTGGAAAACAGAAGTTTAACCTTGTTCCAAAGCAGTAGTAGGCAATTTCCAGCTTAAAATACCGGAAATAACAGTTAACAAGTGTTTATTTATAGCAACCGTCTCAAGACACCAGAATGCGCCTAGAGCAGCGAAGGTAGAGGATTCTGTTGGAAACAACTTTTGCCTGCAGCCTGGTAAAGGTTAAAAGTCTGTTTTCATCGCCCCGATGACATAATGATTAGTTGCATGGAACAAGAAATTGTTGAGCAGGGTTCAAATTCTAGTCAAGTTTGTTGCATTCACTTTCGCGTTCTTCAGCTTTGATTGACAGTCTAGGAAGTGAACCGATTTGAATTCAAAACTAGTTGGGCAACTCCATTCCATAAAATCCTATTGTGACGAAAGACGTGACTTACCTGAGAATTCGAAACGAGCGCGAACGTGTCTTGCCTGCAAAGAGATGATAAAAAGAAATATGGCCGCTATTGAAGATGCAATTTATGCGCGCATATCTCGTCCAAAACGAGGCGATATTTGCACACATGCAAACTTTGGCCGTAGCATTAAAAGCGGGGGTGCCGGCAGCATGAGATGAAGGAAGTCATTCGGCAGACAGTGTGCAATAAAGTTGGACGTACGGATTGACAGACGGACAAAGAGGAAGTCGAAGTAGGCGCGGCTGAGTTGGTGTCTGTTTCACAAATGCCCAGTGTAACAGCTGAGAAAGGGAGCCACACAATCTATTTCTTTGAGGCGACCGAAGGAGAGGGAAAAAAATAGCTGGCCTGCCAGCGACTGCACTGCACTGCACTTTTTGACACCCCTCTCATCTCCATTTTTTTCTACACCTATATGCTGTAGAAACCACAGCAACAATGCATAGTGTGTAGAGATCCGTGGCCCTATATTCTTGAGTATAAATTCAATTTTTCCTCCCCAAGTAATGGATTGAAAAAGTGTTTGTTTATAGTAACCATCTCAAGGTGACAGAATGCACCTAGAGTAGCAAAGGGAGAGAACTCTATGGCGACACTTTTTATCCTGCAAGCATGGTAAAGGTTAATCTACAGGTGTAGCCGGTTCTCATTCTATTGTACCTCGGTTTGTTTTATCTTAGTATTGCTCGTTTATTTTTCAT
Organism: Acanthosepion esculentum; assembly: GCA_964036315.1. NCBI lineage: Eukaryota > Metazoa > Mollusca > Cephalopoda > Sepiida > Sepiidae > Acanthosepion > Acanthosepion esculentum. The sequence continues at coordinate 6,739,314 of OZ038479.1, read as the reverse complement.
CAGTTTCCACCACGACTACCTTTACTACCTTACCCAGGGATTGAACTCACAATTACTGCACCACCAAATTCATGAACCAATTTTCTGCTTTACTAGAGATACTCATACATAGACAATTGTATCAGAAGAAAACGATATAGCAAAGAAAACGGCGACTTACCTCGTCAAACCAAGCGACAGAGCGTGCGTGTATCCTACGACGGAAAAGAAAATTACTTACCAAAAAAAGGGGCACATATTTCGCTTGACATGCTGAAGACGGAATATTTAAATTAAAAAACAAGTCCGTCGCAGGAGTCGCTATAAAAGTATTTTGACATGCAAAAATTAGGCGTCCTCTCCCAGTCAACGAATGGAAAAAATGCTCACCCAATAAAAGCAGTTGGTGTTCTCGAATCGAGGCGACATGTCGGGTATTTTGGCTACCGTGTTTTCGGCATTTCTTTCTGTCCCCGATATTCGAGTCTGAACTTACAATGATTTATTCTCTGTGTGGTGGAATTAATCTGCGACAAAAATTTCTTTTGCTTTTCAGAATGCTTACAGAATAACCTACCCTTGTAAATTAAATAAAGGGTTCACTTCAAAATTCCCCGGATAAGCAGACCCCAGAAAAGGCAAAATGCTGTGATAACAACGAAGATGGTGTCAGCATTCAATGTGACCCTCACCCAAGATTTCCACTGACTGGCCAATGATACCCCTCCCTCGTTGCAGTGTGATTCTCAATCTCTTCAGTGTGTATTGAAATTTTGGAGAGGGCACGATTGATGCTCACAAGTTGGCTCAATGAAAGAGACACCATACCAAAAAATAACATGAAATTTAATAGAAGTAGATAGATTTGCCTATCGTCCGGTTCACACTCCTTCCCTGTTTTTAAAAAGAGTAGATGTCCATCCATTGTTTCCTGTTTAGGATTGGGTTTCTGTTTTTTTCTAAAAGTCTATTTCAGATCCATACTCCTAACGCTTGTTCTTTCCTACACTAACATAACTCTACACAGTATTCCTCTAACTTGAGTGGCCCTTGGGCCTTGTATTGGGTGAATATTTATTAAAAAAAACCTGTTTCCCATATTATATGTAGGTGTTTATTCAGGGTTTCATCTGGGTGGGTATGTAGGTAGTACTTGGAACAACTTCTGCCTTGTCATCTCCCCCAACTACCAACTCTTCGCCCATCTACTCATCCCAATGTGATGGCTGACAACATAAAAATGGAGGCTTCAGAACCATCTCCCATCAATGGCCGTCCAGCACTCTCCCAAGCATGACTACCAATATGGACCAGAACTTGGATATGACCTATTTCCGGTTTTGTTGCCACTTGATCTCTGAAAATCTCTGTACCCTCCAGTTCTCACTCCACCTCTCCACCCACCTTTTGAACGGGGGTAGTGATTTATCCCTTGTTTCCTGTTTAAGATTGGGTTTCTGCTTCCTTCTAAATTCTACTTCCACGCTAGACTTGTAGCGGAACTGAAAGGCAGCAGTCTGTGGGTTCTGCTGAACTGACTACAGTTCGCCGTTCTAAGAGGCAACGAGTGGCATGCGTAATATGCAAGCAGAATAGCGGACGCTTACACAAATGTAGCAACAGTCCCTGGAAAAAATGAAATTCTCCTTTTAATCCGGGTATGCTGTACCCCACATACTCAATGATCTTTTAGCATCCCGCTACCACCTTTTTTTATCGACATCAATTTTTGTACAAAAAGTGGATCACAGAGCTTATTCAGCTTAATGTTTATTTTCAAAAAAATTTTAACTTCTAATTGGTCACTTAATATTTAAAAACATCAAACTAGTTCTTGACCGGACCAAAAAAATGATTCCGCCAAAATCTTTCAAGCCTCTGTGAGCCTAACACGTGACCAAAGTTAGCAATAAAATATGAAACGTCTCTTTCATCTTCAACAGTGAGCTGATCGGAATCCTTTGAACTCGTCACATAATTCCAGGCTTTAGGTAAAGTTCCTTAACATGATTCCAGCCTGAAAGAACACTGACTCACACAGCAATATTTTATCACGAACAATCAACTCAAGTTTTCTCCATTCAACTTGATACACGAATCTTTTTCATACGCTTTCAAGCTCAACGTTAATTATTGCAATTAACATAAACACAACTTGTTAAAATATTCTGTAGTTGAAATAAGTGGTTTTTAACTTAAAAAACACTTATTTCAACTACAGAATATTTTCTTCGAACAAGTGAAAGCAAATCAAAGAGCGACAATTCCGTAAACCTTAAAGTAAGTCGTAAACAATATTTCTCTACTTTAAGTACAAACTTAAACTGTTTATTTTTTTCTTAAATTACAATAATACCCAAACAACAACTTATAATCTATCAAACCAGAACTTTGGCAACATTTCAATCTCAACATAAAAGGACGTTTGAATTTTTTAAAACCACATCCAGTTGTTTGTACCACTTGAACCACATCCAGTTGTTTGTACTCTTGTTTATGTAAATATTTTATTCATTCTTGTGTAAAACTGTTATATCTCATGTTGTTCTTATTATTCTATGTTTGTTAAATACTCAAATTTAGTGTGAGAGGAAATTGTTAATTTCTTCATCACGCAGCCTAATTTACTCAACAATCTTTCATCAATATAATTTATTTAATCCATTAACACAACCTCCACAATCTTGCCAGTTTTTCTTTCATCAAAGTATTATTAAAATTCTAAAAAGAAAACACTAAAAAAAACATTTTCCAGTGAATTAGACGATTGTTATATAAAAATAAAAATAAATTAAATTTCCGAATTTACTGCTAAAAAAAAAAATCTGTTTAAAAAAATAAAATTGAACATGGTTCCATTATAAAACTCCTAAAATCCTACTATATATTAATAAATAAATAAAAAATAATATTTATTTGGCTTTTTCTCTGGCTTTAAAAAAATTTAATTTGACTTTTTATACATTTGGCTTTAAATAAAAATCTTAACCTGGGTCAAACAAAACCCTTTTTTATATACGGAACATAATTTTATGTAACACCGGTTAACGACTTTCTTTGTTTCTGTTTTGTCATCAGTTGAAACTTTCTGCATTTCTTCATATTACGGTTTTTGGTGACATTCTCGACTTGAAATTGTTTTTTTTTCTTTTTTGAATTCGATGAAAAATACAGAAAATTTATAGATTGACTGGAAAAGAATTCAAGTTGTTCAAATATACAGACGACACTTTTAAAAACAATTATCGGTGTTTCCATCATTCTCATTACAATTCATATTTGAAAGGTAAGTCGGAAAACACCCATAATATTGAATATTTAAACATTAAGAAAGAAAAAAAAACATATTTGATGTTTCTTTAGGCTTTTACATATTTTTTTTGTTGTTGTCACTTACATTATTGCTAAAAAAAAAGAACTCGCCACAAAAATTCCATCTTGACAATCGCAAGGACAAAGTTCCCCCTTTTGGTCGTATGGTAGGTCATAAGAATAAAAATACATTTCTTGACAATGAAAAATTCTTACAGATTGATATTCATTTTTGTAAGCAAATGACTAGTAAATTTCGAATAAAAAAAAAATATATATTTATCACGGTCAAGCAGATGACTCAGACTTTTCTTCAATGAATTAAAAATAAAATAGTGTCACAAAATAAAAATATTTTTTTTTTATAATGGTCCCAAAACGCAAGAGTGGTGATGGTGCCAATTTGGATGTACCAAAGAGAAGCCGTAAAGTACTTCCTTTAAGTGAAAAGGTAAAAGTTCTTGACTTAATAAGGAAAGAAAAAAAATCCTATGCCGCGGTTGCTAAGATTTACAGTAAGAATGAATCTTCCATACGTGAAATTGCGAAAAAGGAAAAAGAAATCCGTGCTAGTTTTGCGGTCGCACCTCAGACAGCTAAAGTTACAGCCACAGTGCGTGATAAGTGCTTAGTTAAGGTGGAGAAAGCATTAAATTTGTGGGTGGAGGACATGACGCGGAAACGGGCTCCACTTGATGGTAACATACTGCGCCAGAAAGCCTTGAGTCTGTACGATGACTTTAGCAAAGGATCGTCCGAAACACGTAACAACAAGCCGTTTACTGCGAGCAAAGGCTGGCTGCACAGATTCAAGAATAGGTTTGGACTGAAAAATATAAAAGTTACCGAAGAGGCAGCGTATACCGATGAGGAAGCTGCTGCCGCATTTCCGGCAGAGTTAAAGAAAGTAATTAACGAAAAAGGATACCATCCAAAGCAAGTTTTCAATTGTGATGAAACCGAGCTGTTCTGGAAAATGTCGAATTTCAATCATGAAAATGCTGCACAAGCACCAGGGAATAAGACGTGGAAAGACAGATTAACTTTGGTACTATGCGGCAATGCCGCAGGCCATATGATAAAACCGGGTGTAGTGTACCGAGGAAAGAACCCACGTGCCCTCAAAAACAAAAACAAAAATCATCTGCCTGTGTTTTGGCAACATAATCAGAATGCATGGGTGACAGCCATCTTGTTTTTGGAATGGTTCCATGACTGCTTTATCCCAGAAGTGAAAAAATACCTAAAGGACGAAGAGTTAGAATTTAAAGTTTTATTAATCATAGACAGTGCGCCTGGCCATCCGGAATCTGTTTGCTATGAAAACGAAAATGTTGAGGTTATATTTTTACCTCCAAATACAACTTCGTTACTCCAACCTCTTGACCAAGGTATCATTTGGTGTGTAAAGGACACGTACATTAGACTCGTGTTTGACTGTATTCGTTCAGCGATTGATTCAGATCCCAGTCTTGATGTAATGCAATGCTGGAAATCATTTACTATTGCAGATGCAATAACATTCATCAAAGCAGCTATGAATGAATTAAAACCAGAGACTGTAAATGACTGCTGGAAAAACTTATGGAGTGAAGTTGTGAACAATTTTAAAGGCTTACCAGCTATTGATGGGGAAGCTAAGAAAATTCCTCATGCAACAAGAGAAGTTAGTGGAGAAGGATTTGCCGATATGTTTAATGAAGCTGTAGAAGGTCATCGAGAAGTGCTGACAAACGAGGAATTGGAGGAACTTGTTAAGTCATCTACGGAGGACGATGAAGAAGCGGAAACTGAAGAGGAACCAGCAACATGGACATTACAAAAACTTGCTGAAGTGTTTCGAATTGCACAGACCTTGAAGGACAAAATTATGGAATATGACCCTTGGATGGAACGCAGTATTAAAGTCACCCGGATGATCACCGAAGGGTTACAGCCCCTACAGCAACATTTTGATGAGTTAAAAAGACAACAACTTCCTCTTACAATGTCCTTCCAAAAGGTTTCAAAAAAGAAGCCGGCAACTAACAAAGATCCACAACCATCGACATCATCAGTCACCGACCATCTTTCATCAGAAGGTCAGTTGTAACCTAACCCTCTGTCACAATGCCTATCCCATTCATTTCATCATGTAGGCATTGTATCATCACCCCAAGAAGAACAACCAAAAAGGGTGAGTACGTTAAAATAATATATTTTTAAAGAGAGAATGAAGAGTTACTACATTCACATAACTTTTGCCTTGATAAAGTACCTGAGAGGACAAAACATGTCAGCTAAGATAAGTTTTTCTTTCATCTTTATTCATATCGTCCTTTTACAGATATACTCTATCTGAAATCTTACGCATAATTTTTATGGCAGGTAATTTGCAGTCAAATTCTAATGAAAATATCCTGAAAAGTTCCATTGAGGTGTAAATTTACATGTTAATTTGGAAAATAACAATAAAAGTTTACGGAAATCTACTGTTTTGGAGTTATCAACAATAAAAGTTCAGACACATTCATATCTATTCGTGTTGGGTTCGTCCGCCATTAATGACGTTTACATACTTTTGCTCGAGTAGTCATGTGTGGAAGCTTACTTAGTTAACAGCCTTTTTAATCATCTTCCTATCTTCTCACTCGTCTCGATTATTGCGCAAAACCAAAAGAAGTCTTTAGACATTTTTGAAAGTGAAGCTTGTATTGAATTATTTTTTGGTAAATTTAAGTTATTAAGAAAAGTGATGACATTTTTTTTTTTATAGTGAAACTTCTTTTTTTTTTTTTTTATAGTAAAGCATTTTATAGTGAAGCTGTATAATAATGTTTTCTTTGTTAAATAATAATAGAATAAATAATAAAACAAATTTACACTATTTACATTATTCGGACTATTGTCCTCATCTTTGTTACCATATTTATTACAACGTTTCAGCCGTTGTACACTCTGGTCTTCTTCAGGTGGCTGGAATGTCAAACTGAAACCTTTATTTCGCTCACCGGGGTAGACTGTTCTAGTTCCACGTACCATGTCTAATGGATGCCAGTTATCAGTTCTGTTAATTCCCCTCTCCAAGTTCTCCACTGCCATAACTGGGTATTGAACTCACACTCTTTAGGTCCTGTCACTGAATCTAACTAACGCCTTTATCCACTGTGCCATGTATTCTTGAGGCAGTGGAGAACTTGGAGAGGGTAATTAACAGGAGATAACTGACAACTGACATCCATTAAACATGGCACGTGGAACTAGAACAGTCTACCCCGGGGAGCGAAATAAAGGGTTCAGTTTGACATTCCAACCACCTGAAGAAGGCTGGAGCGTACAATGGCCAAAATGCTGTAATAAATATGGCGACAAAGATGAGGACAAAAGTTCAAATAATGTAAATAGTGTACATAATACCTCATCTCAGAAATATAGACAGATACTGAAAGATTACAACAATAATCCGAATAATGTAAAAAGTGTACATAATACCTCATCTCAGAAATATAGACAAAAACAAATTTAACCTTAAATTTGTTCTTGTTATTATTATTTAATTTTTAGCTTTATTTTTATTTTGTAAATAATCCTGCTCTTTTTAAATTTTGCACAAAGTTTGTGCATTGCATGTACATTAATCAAGACAAGTGAAGCTTCTGCACGTGACTACCTGAGGCAAACATGTGTAAACAACACCAGTAATGAATGCGTTGCTGTGGACACAATGCGAATAAGTCCAGACTTTTATTGTCGATAACTCCGGACCAGTAGATTTCTGCATACTTTTACTGTCATTTTCAAATTAAGCATATAAATTTACACCTAAAAGAAAATTTTAATTACAATTAGTGTGAGGGGCTTACACTGCAAATTACCCTTTATTGCAATATAACTGTTTTATTTTATCAAATTGGAACAAAATAAATGACTGTTTTGAACCAACACTTTAAGATAGCTTAACATAACTCGGACACATCTTGCTTAGTCTACTAAACGTTTGTCTATCGTCCGGTTCATTCTCCTTTAAGCGTTAGATCCACACTATACTTCTAGCATCTCTGAGTGAACTCTGAAATTAATTAAACTTTGACCTCTTCAAGTCTAGAGTTGTTATCTTCCCTGCATGTCCCCAAAAACTTCACTTCTTTACACTCATACAACACCACACAGTAACCATCTACTTTGAGTGGCTCTTGGGCCTTGTATTTACATGCTAATTTGGAAAATAACAATAAAAATTTACGGAAATCTACTATTTTAGAGTTATCGACAATAAAAGTTCAGACTCATTCATGTCGGGTTTGTCCGCCATTACTGACGTTGTTTACATACTTATGCCTCGAGTAGTCATGTATGGAAGCTTACTTAGTTAACGGCCTTTTTAATCATCTTCCTATCTTCTCGCTTGTCTCGATTATTGCGCAAAACCAAAAGAAGTCTTTAGACATTTTTGAAAGTGAAGCTTGTATTGAATTATTTTTTTGGCAAATTTAAGTTATTTAGAAAAGCAATGACAAGTGTTGTTTTTTCATAGTGAATGCTATTAACTATTAGAGCCAACACAACATTGCCTGCAATCCAGTAGGGGTTTAATTCTATCATGGGTTGGCAACCTTTTGGACAGTGAGGGCCAATCAGCTATGGCAGTGTCTAGAGGAGGGATATGAAATTAAATATTATGTAAAATTGTATGTTAACAGAAAAAAACAAGAAATTTAAGACAATTTTAAATACAAACTGTAACTCAAAACAAAGCAATTTTGTTCTTAGATTAAAAGCAGTCGGAATCCAAGCCATATCTGAAATTTTTCGCAATGTCAAGGTGCGTAGCATGATGCTATCAAGGTGGCGGTCTGATCTTTCTAAAATTAGGTTGAGGTTGCTGTTTGAGCTGATATGATGCAAAACCCAAAATCGGCAATGAAGAGAGTGCATCATTGAAGAGCATCCTTGATGCATCTGAAATGTATGATGCAACTATTATACATTTTGCATTATTTGCGATGTTTTTATATTTTTCGCTTGCCAATACATATTTCATGCATGTAGAAGTCAAATGGCTGCCTTCTTGTGTCTTGTTGGAAAAGCGAGCCAGCTAATTTTACCTCATTTATAGGAGAGTACCTAATGCACCAGGTGGGTTGGTCCATTTTGCTAGAATGGACCTGCCCAATGCATTTGCATGAGTGGTCTCTATTCCCCCATATATCTCTCCATTAAATGACTCAGGGCTAGTTTTCAACTTGGTGGCTACGCCTGTCTACTTGTGCGTCAGACCATTTGCAAGCTAACCAATATTCTACAATGTCGAAGTCAGCAGTGGATTTGGAATTAAATTTTGCTTTCAATAAGTCATCATCTCCAACTGATATCCTTTTTCCATTTGCTCTGCTTCTGTTCCGTAAGGAATGCCAAATAATTTAAATATTTATATTGTCAGAAGTCATCAAAACAGGAGGAAAACTCTTATATCAAATATAAGCAAAACTCTTGCCAATTTTAAAGTTTACTTACTTTTAGTACCTGCAACGGAAGCCTGTTTAATGATCAGTCATCAATGCTGTCAAATTTCTTTTGCATTCTTCACAATGCTAGTTTATGGCAAGCCATTGACTAATGATTCACTAAATTGGCAGGATTTTTCATAAAAAGCCTGGGGGCCGGATTAAACTCACTGAGAGGCTGGATATGGCCCGTGGGCCAGAATTACTGACCCGTGTTCTATCACAATAAAAATATGAGTTAAAGGATATGAGAAGATATTTTTTAATCAGTCAGGGACAGGTCTGTTGAATAAGTCAGAGCTGGATACCTACAAGTGTCATTCAAAAATTTCTAAGTCCCACCTAGGAGGAGTTGGAGAAACAAGATCTTTTACATTATTTTTCAATAGAGTCCCCCTTTAGTATCTGTCTATATTTCTGAGATGAGGTATTATGTACACTATTTACATTATTCGGACTATTGTCCTCATCTTTGTCGCCATATTTATTACAACATTTCAGCCATTGTACACTCCAACCTTCTTCAGGTGATAGGAATGTCGAACTGAATCCTTTATTTCACTCACAGGGGTAGACTGTTCTAGTTCCTCAAGGACACATGGCACAGTGGATAAAGGCGTTAGTTAGATCCAGTGACAGGACCTAAAGAGTGTGAGTTCAATACCCGGTTAAGGCAGTGGAGAATTTGGAGGGGGGAATTAACAGGAGATAACTGATAACTGACATCCATTAAACATGGCACGTGGAACTAGAACAGTCCACCCCAGTGAGAGAAATAAAGGGTTCAGTTCGACATTCCAACCACCTGAAGAAGGCCGGTGCGTACAACAGCCGAAATGTTGTAATATGGCGACAAAGATGAGGACAATAGTCTGATTATTGTAAATAGTGTACACAATACCTCAACTCAGAAATATAGACAGATACTGAAAGGCCGAAACGTTGTAATAAATATGGCAACAAAGATGAGGACAATAGTCCAAATAATGTACATAATACGTCATCTCAGAAATATAGACAGATACTGAAAGGCCAAAACGTTGTAATAAATATGGTGAGAAAGATGAGGACAATAGTCTGAAAAATGTAAATAGTGTACATAATACCTCATCTTAGAAATATAGACAGATACTGAAGGGCCAAAACGTTGTAATAAATATGGCAACAAAGATGAGGACAATAGTCCGAATAATGTAAATAGTGTACATAATATCTCATCTCAGAAATATAGACATATACTGAAGGGCTGAAACGTTGTAATAAACATGGTGACAAAGATGAGGACAATAGTCCGAATAATGTAAATAGTGTACATAATATCTCATCTCAGAAATGTAGACAGATACTGAAGGGCCGAAAGTTGTAATAAATATGGCAACAAAGATGGTGGTAAGAATTCAAAATGGATTATTCCTTGGCAATCCCACCAGATTGAAACAAGAACCTTTTGCCCATGAAGTTCCCTTCTCGGCTGTGGCTGGAGTCCTTCCTCTTTACCAAGTCACTATCTACGACGCTTAACATTTCAATAAAAGATCCATTTTTCGTCGCCAGTCACAAGTCTATCCAAAAAAGGTGAAACAAGTAGGTGAGAAGAGCAGATGTCAATTCAGGATTTGAGATTGTTTTCAGACAATTCATGAGGCACCCATTTTCTAAGTTTAGGAGCTTTTCCAAGTTGTTGAAGGAGACGATGAACAGTTGTATGGTTTGAACTGAGAACCACTGCCAATTCCTCAACTGATAAAGCAGGATTTTCAAGAAGCTTTTCATCAAACTCAACTGGACTTTCGGTTTGATCTTCATCTTCAAGGGTGAAATCTCCACCTCTGAATTTTGCAAACCATCTTCTGCAACTTCTTTCATTCACACATTCCTCTCCATAAACTGAGTGAATGTTTCTAGCCGCTTCGGCTGCTGAGTTTCCTTTCTTGAACTCATAAAGCATTATGTGCCTCAAATGATTCTTGGGTACTTCCATGTTAGCAGGGTTTTAATCAAACAAAATTTAATTTTATTGTTCTCTGAAATAAAATTTGATCAGTTTAAATGCATCTAAACATAAAAATAATGTTCAGCTCCATTAGACATTATAAAATACTCTTTAAACTTCATTCATTTTAACAAAAAGTTAAAATTTGGATAGAACTTATGGGATGACCTAATAAATATATTTTTACTAAGATTTTCTAAAAAGAAAAAAATTCTAAAACAATTTCATTCATTTATGAATAAGTCCTGAAAATTTAATTAAAATTCAACAATTATTTGATTTTTTGCAATAATTTCACTGCAAAAAATGACTATTCTACTACTCTTTGGCCACTAGGCTGACACAAAAAGCAAGATTTTTAACCAGAATTTTGAAGGTTTTAAATAGAATAATAATAAAAAGAATATAATTTAATGATAAAAAACTTGGCTGCTTCGGCTTCAGTTGCTGGTCAAAACATTTGCAATTTCCCATAGATCAGTTCCAAACAGGTGTAGTCCTGGGTATGACAATTAAACTATATCTGTCAGCAAGGCCTCTGGGAGTTTTTGCGGAGCATGGAACCACCTCTTAATTGCTGTTGTTCCCAGGTCCACCTTGACCCGGGGTGGTAGCACTTGTTAGGGGATCCCAGCTTCTGGGCAAATAGTTAACCCCCAAACTGGAGTCAAAACACTATGAAAGTATAAAAATAAATTTTTGTTTTAAAAATACGAGTAATACATTTTATCTATAGTGAAAATTATGCAATTACATTCAAAATATTTAGTTGAAGCTATAAAATTGTTCAAAATATTTAGATTTCAGCATTAAATAACCCATAGAGATGTTGATATGCCGCTAAACAAAATCAGTGAAACAACCAACATTAAGGAACTCTTTCATGGCATTAATCCATATAATATCTTAAAGAAATCTAACAAAACTACAACATAAAACATACATATCACCGCCTCTAATAATTATATCCACACAAACATGTATATGCAAAAAAGCTGCGTATCATCTACCATCTACTCAATTGTGAAAGCAGAATAACATATATTTTTTATTTCTTCAAAGCTCTCGTGGAAATTAAATTCTGGCATTAAATGATCCATAAGGTGTTGATATGCCATTAAATCAATCCAAGCAGGTTTTCACTTTTCAGTCCAAAAGCATCTCCATGGCCTTGTGGGTGATGAATTATTTTCCACCCTACAACCCCTTACCCACATCTATTTCTAATCTTCACCACTAAGACGAGCTATGCCATGCACATTGGAGAGAACTGCCTTCATTCCCTTCACATTCCATTGGTGAGATGTAAGTCCCCCTCAAATTGCTTCTTCCAATAAACCACTATTTTGCAGAACTGTATCCCCAGAGGATGCTTCCCTGATTGCTACGATCTTAACAAGTCTAAGGTTTATCATTATCTTCCCCATATATCATCATAAATTGTGACTCTCACCTCTTACTCTACAATTCTCTACTTAGAGTGGCTCTTGGGCCTTGTACAGGGTGAATATTATTGTAAAGAAAACAACAGGACACTACTGTAACAGTGCCACTAACCAGCAGGATCTTTTGAGGGTAAAGATTTATTCTTAGAAATGTTGAGTGGAGAGCAGGTTTATCAATCCAAATAAAGCCACATTTTTTATCAACACTAAGCCCATCAGTATTAAAAGGGTTATTTTTTAAATAAGCAAATATTTTTGTTGTAAATTCTCAAAAACAAAAAAATTATAAATACACTTTCATTATATGTTTAGGTTTTATTACAATTCTAATCATCACTTTTGAAAACAATAATCATCAAGGTGAATGATACACAGAGAAGAACAAGTGCCTAATATATTCATTCAGCATCAATTCCTGGCGCTAACAGATACATACAAAAAACACAGAACAATAAGTTACAAAACAATTAACAAGACAACTTAAAAGGAATAGAGGAGGGTCAAATGCTGTATAGCCAAACGAAGTAAGATCAGTCCGAATATTAATCAGCTTTTTACATTGCCCTCATCTTTGTTGCAATATTTATTACAACGTTTCTACTGGGGTAGACTGTTCTAGTTCCACGTGCCATGTTTAATGGATGTCAGTTATCTCCTGTTAATTCCCCTCTGAAAGTTCTCCACTGCCTTAACCGGGTATTGAACTCACACTCTTTGGGTCCTGTCACTGGATCTAACCAATGCCTTTATCCACTGTGCCATGTGTCCTTGGAGACACCTGTGTATGAATTTCTGGGTATTATAAACCTAATGTCTTCAGCAACAATTTTTTAGCAGTGCTCATATTGCAAAAGGGTTCGGTTAAACATTCCAACCACCTGAAGAAGGCAGGAGCGTACAGTGGCCAAAACGTTGTAATAAATATGGCGACAAAAATGAGGACAATAGTCTGAATAATGTAAATAGTGTACATAATACCTCATCTCAGAAATATAGACAGATTAATCAGCTTAGTATCAACTTATTAATCAACTGTTGAAGTCCTTAATCATAGATTATTTAAGGTAGAGTGCTGAAAGGGTGCTAGCTACTCTACGACAAAACATTGCCAAGGAGTGAAGGTAGTTAAAATAAAAGCGAGTCATGGGAAAAAGCGTCTTTTCTAGATTTTATTAAAATACAAATCTGGGCTCTTCAGCTTTAGTTGCCAACCAGTCTAGGAGATGAACAACTCTGAATTCAAAACTATGTAGCCTTGCTGAAGCACATAAAGGATCGTCATTTTCACAAAGACTCTCTCATCCCAACTATGTTCAGCTTCCATTCATTCAATTTTTTTATCAAAAAATATCAATTTTATATGAAAATAGAACTTATGTTGTCTATGACTTTTCCTTTCTAAACAAAGCGTACTTTTTAAAAAATGGCCCCTTACAACTAAATGTTATAATAGAATCAAATATAGTATATTTCTCTCGGATAAATTTACAAAATTAGATTTAATATGATGACCGATTATGGATTGTGAGGCAATTGAAAAACAGCATTTCTGTACTTGAGTGTTTGGCTTAGGAGTAAATCTGAAATAAAACAAAGTAGGTATTCTGTTTCACAAGATCTTATGCTGAGAAAATATTTTCACATTAATGGCTACTATATATACAATATTGGATAGCATGTTTGGTACTTATCTATATTTCTGAGATGACGTATTATGTACACTATTAACATTGTTCAGACTATCATCCTCATCTTTGTTGCCATATTTATCACAACGTTTTGGCTGTTGTACACTAACACCAAAAAGCTGTAACACGAGGGGAAGTGGAAAAATAAGGTGTGGCTGACCACATATGGAGAGAAAAGAGAGATCACTGCCCTCTGTGGGATCAGGTTGAAATCATAGACAAAGAACATCATTGGGAAATTCGTAAACTTAAGGAATCAGCACATATGCTAGGTCACAAAAATCTCCTGAGCTGACCAAGCATAGAAATGAATACAATATGTGAACCGGTAATAAGGAGTGCCAGAGAAAAGCGATAATAACAACAAAAATTGCAATATGAGCTCTGGTAAAAACATGCAATGATAACAACAAAAATTGCAATATGAGCTCTGGTAAAAAATGATTGCTGAAGACATTAGGTTTATAATACCCATAAATTACACAGATGTCATCAAGGACACATGGCACCATGGATAAAGTTGTTAGTTAGATCCAGTGATAGGACCAAAATGTGTGTGAGTTCAATACCTGGTTAAGGCAGTGGAGAACTTGGAGAGGGGGATTAACAGGAGATAACTGATAACTTAACATCCATTAGACATGGCATGTGGAACTAGAACAGTCTACACCAGCGAATGAAATAAAAGGTTCAGTTCAACATTCCAACCCTTTGAAGAAGAGCGTACAATGGCTGAAACGTTGTAATAAATATGGCAACAAAGATGAGGATGACAATCTGAACAATGTAAGTAATGTTTGGTACTCTAAAATCTATTTCATTGAAGGAGAGGAGGCAATTTCTCTTTGCATTTAGATTCATTTATAATTTTGTTGAAATTAAATATTAAATTTTTTATTTGTTGTTTTAACTTTATGGAAGCCCATCTTAAGTACTAATTTCAATCACAAATACAAGGTGTTCCTAAAATTTCATGTGCACTTTAAAAAATTTATAACTTTATTTGTATTTGCAATAGAAATAATCTGTAAAAATGTTATAAAGTTTAATGTACCTAGTTTTAAGTATAGCTAAAATAACTAATGTGATTTCAGGCATTACTGTAAATCAGTTGGCAAATGTTTTCCATGAACTGCAAAATCGTATTACCCTTTGTATTGCTAATGATGGAGGACATGTGGAAACTTAAATAAAATTTCAATAAAACCTTAAAAAATATAGATTTACTTCTTTCTAATCCTTTTTACAAATTATTTCTATCGCAAATACAAATAAAGTTATAAATTTTTTAAAGTGCACACAACATTTATGGATACCCTGTATATATCCAACTGATTTAAAATCAAAGTCTACCATAAATACAAATGTATTATGTTTCTGATAAATATTTCTCTGTCAAAATAATCAGGTATACACAAGCCTGTTGAAGTGTAAACTCTTAATCTGATTGTATTTATTTGTAGAATTATTCTCATTTTTGTTTATTGTATATATCTTTTTTTCTGTTTTCTTCACAGAAATTCCAGTTTGAAAAAAAAAGATTTCTAAAAAAAAAACTCATTTCCAAATGTGAATTTGCACAGATGAAACATTCATTGTTGACCCAAGATTAGAAAACATGAAAAAATACCTGCAAAAAAATGTTTCTCAAATTTCATTGTGTGAACGTTCAAAGTTGCAAACACACACTGTAGGGCAGGGGTTCCCAACCTTTTTTACATGGTGGCACACTAATGAGTTCTTTAAATTTTCACGGCAACCTATCACAAAACATAAATATTTTCCACTCATAAAGCCTTTTTGCAATAATAAAAAAACAAAGAATATTATATAAGAAGAATTTTTATTCACATAAATCAACATATCCTGTATTCAATATCGGGTATCAAATAATAATGGTGAATGTCAGTGGGACAGTTGTGCCTGGTGCTTCTTGACTACTGCTGCAATATTTGGGCAAATGTGAGAGAGACATACTCTTAACTCTTCTTCAATATTTTTAAGTCTTTCACGTTTTTTTATTTTTAATGTTTAGGTAAGAAAATCCCAGTTCACATAGGTACGAAGTTGAGAATTGCAGTAAGATTTTGATGGCTTTTTTACTTAGAGTTAGATACTCTTCCATAACAGAAATCCAAAAGGCGTCCAATGGCAGTTGTGCGTACTTCAATTTGAGACCACGATCACTGGAAAGGTTGTTAATTCTTCCTCTTCACATAACTCAAAATTGAAAAGGTCGATGACTGATAAATCTAGAAATTCGTTGATTTTGAATTGAGCGGTGTCATCATGATTAAGAAATTGAATGTCTTTATTAAACAAAATGAAATTAAATGGCTTCTAGGTATTATCTTTTCACGGCACACCAGTAATCATTCCGCGGCCCAGTGGTTGGGAACCACTGCTGTAGGGAATCCATGTTCTTGTAAAGTGTGTGACGCTTCCTTTTCTTCTTTTGATTTGACACATGCAGGTGCACAACACTAGAAGAACCTTATTTTTGTGAGATGTGTAGCTCTTCTTTTTCAAAAAGTCAGTTTGGGTTCGACGCATGAGAAACACTGCTGAGAATCTATTTTCATGTGAACTGTGTAGATCATCCTTTTCCCAAAAGACAAATTTTGGCTCAACATGTGCACTGGGAAGAAACCATCTTCATGCAGAATCTATCAACCATCCTTTTCACAGAAATCAAATTTGGTTCAACATATGCAAATACGCACAGGTAAGAAACCCAAATTCTTGTGAAATGGGTAGCGCTTCCTTTGAACAAACGTCATACTCGACACAACATAAGTGTACGTACTCAGGAGAAATTTCATCTCGTATATGTGGCTTATTCTTTTCAAGAAAGTCCTTTTTTGGAACAACATATTCAAACGCACACTGGAGAGAAACCACATTCCTGCAAACTGTAGATATTTGTTTTCTGTAAAGTGTTTAACATATGCAAACACACACTGGAGAGAAACTATATTCCTGTGAACTGTGTAGATCTTTGTTTTCTATAAACACACACTGGAGAGAAACCATTTTCATGTGAAGTGTACAGATCCTGTTTTTCACAACAGACAAAGAACATACTTGACACAACATAAGTGTACACACTCAGGAGAAATTTCATATGATGTATGTGGCTTATTCTTTTCAAGATAGTCCTTTTTTTGAAAAAATTTGAATACTCACTGGAGAAAAAATATGTTCCTGTGAACTGTGTAAATCTTTGTTTTCTGTAAAGTGCTATTTAGTTCAACATATGGAAACACACACTGGAGAGAAACCATATTCCTGTAAACTGTGTAGATTTTCTATAAACACACTGGAGAGAAACCATTTTCATGTGAAGTGTACGGATCCTGTTTTTTCGCAACACACACTCAGGAGAAATTTCATATGATGTATGTAGCTCATTCTTTTCAAGAAAGTCCCTTTTTGGGATAACATATTCAAACACTCACTGGAGAAAAACCATATTCCTGTGAACTGCATATATCTTTGTTTTCTGTAAAGTGCTATTTAGTTCAATATGTAGAAACACATACTGGAGAGAAAACATTTTCATGTGAAGTGTGCGGATCCTGTTTTTCACCACAGTCAAATTTAATATAACGTTTGCAAATAGACTCTGGAGAAAAGCCATAATATTGTAATAAATGTGGGTCTGCATTTAGAGTCTCTTTAAGTTTGTAAACACATTCAGTTTCTTGCTGTGGACTAAATATGTTACGAATTAACAACCATAGACGTTTGCTTATTTTAAATTCTCATTTAGAAGAAACTATATTATAATGTGCGGATATCTTGTTGAGACAATATGCAAATGAACTGATTTACTAATTACAATTTTTTATGTTTTGGTTCAAATTAATATAAACCTAAGATAAGCCCTATTTTATAAAGAATTTTAATGTATCAGCTCATCCCATAAGTTCTGTCCGAATTTTGAATAAAGAAAACAAGTGACCAAATGTTACATTTAATTACAAATTCAATCAACAATGTATTTTCCCTGATTATCTATGACTTCCTTCCATCTATTAACAAGCTCACTAATTCCATTACTGTAAAATTCTTTTGGCTTTGATTCAAAGAACTCACAAATGTCAGTTTTAACCTCTTCCTGTGTTACAAAAGCTGTTTCTTCCAAATGATTCTGTAAGCTACGAAACAAATGGTAGTCTGAAGGAGCAAGGTCGGGAGAATAAGGTGGATGAGGAATTTTCTCCCAACCAAGTTCTTCAATCTTTTGTGACGTGATTCTTGCTGTGTGTGGTCACGCATTGTCCTGATGAAACATCACCCATTTTTGATTCACTAGAGCAGGTCTTTTTTTCCTCAAATCTTGGTTCAAACGCTCTAATTGCTGACAGTATATTTGAGCATTAATTGTTGCATTAGGTGATAAGAATTCAAAGTGGATTATTCCTTGGCAATCCCACCAGATTGAAAGAAGAACCTTTTGCCCATGAAGTTCCCTTCTCAGCTGTGGCTGGGGTCCTTCCCCTTTACCAAGCCACTGTCTACGACGCTTAACATTTTGATAAAAGATCCATTTTTCGTCGCCAGTCACAAGTGAAAAGGTGAAACAAGTAGGCGAGAATGGAGAGAAGAGCAGATGTCAACTCGGGATTTGAGGTTGTTTTCAGACAATTCATGAGGCACCCATTTTCCAAGTTTAGGAACTTTTCCAAGTTGTTGAAGATGATGATGAACAGTTGTATGGTTTGAACTGAGAACCACTGCCAATTCCTCAACTGATAAAGCAGGATTTTCTTCAAGGGCTGCTTCAAGAAGCTTTTCATCAAACTCAACTGGACGTCCGGTTCGATCTTCATCTTCAAGGGTGAAATCTCCACCTCTGAATTTTGCAAACCATCTTCTGCAAGTTCTTTCATTCACACATTCCTCTTCATAAACTGAGTGAATGTTTCTAGCCGCTTCGGCTGCTGAGTTTCCTTTCTTGAACTCATAAAGCATTATGTGCCTCAAATGATTCTTGGGTACTTCCATGTTAGCAGGGTTTTAATCAAACAAAATTTAATTTTATTGTTCTCTGAAATAAAATTTGATCAGTTTAAATGCATCTAAACATAAAAATAATGTTCAGCTCCATTAGACATTATAAAATACTCTTTAAATTTCATTCATTTTAACAAAAAGTTAAAATTCAGACAGAACTTATGGGATGACCTAATACATATTTCATACTGTTGTCTTTTAACCATAGAAACGACTGGATGTTTTGTTCTTTAAAACGTATGAATTTTATTGTTAAAAAAAACAAGTTTATGCAAAAGAGAGCAAAACTAACGCAATATCATTCAAATGATATTTTTGTTCAAATTTGCTATTTTAACCTTTACCACACTAATTTCTTTCTAGAGTTGTCTCCTCTGCCACTGCATTTTTTTTAAGATGCAAAAACATACTACTGTTTTAAAATTGTTATAACTTTCTTTGTATTGAATTGCAAAATAAAAAAAATACATTAAAACATACATAAATAATTCAACATACTTTAACTTTTATTTCTCCTTGTGGAATTCTAGGGGTGCAATAAGAAGCAAAATCAGTCAGAAGTCTTTCATTTTGGCAAAAAGTGATGCCTTCCCTCATGTTTACATACAAGAAGACATAAGCATTCGTTTGCTCTTTCTTTCACCTGACTCATTGACAAATAAAGTTATTATTTCATCGTTTATAAATAGACAAAATAATTCCCTTTCAGAAAGGCTATCAGGTATAGTGATGATTGCTAGTAGCTTCCCTAAAACTAGTTAGGCATTGATGATGTGATCTATGGGCAACCATATCTATAAAATTCAGCACATTTTTACACATGCAAAAAGAATCCAGAATTCTTTTAAAAAATATTCAGGGAGTGTCAGATTGTAATGAACTTTGCAATATATGATTAGTAAATACAGTTTTACTTCATAACACTCTTTCCAATTGAAACTGAATTATAAAAGATTTTAAAATATTACAAATTTTTTAAAAAATGAGAACAAATCTTTTAAAATTTAGCACCATTTTTAGAAAAGTGTTATAAAAATGTAAATATCTTTATTAAAAATCTCGCAAAAAGCTAATCTGAAGTAAAGTCAGTAAGAAGACTTTCATTTTGTCAAAAAAGTGGCGTGTTTCCTCATGTTTACATACGAGAAGACACTAGCATTTGCTTCCTCTTTCTTTCACTGGACTCATATTTGTCTCGATGACAAATAAAGTTATTATTTCGCCGTTTATAGATAGATAAAATAATTCACCTTCAGAAAGGCTATCAGGTATATCGATGGTTGCCAGTAGCTTCCCTAAAATTAGTCAGGCATTGATGATAGTAGCCGCTAGTAGTCATCATCATTTTCCTGCACATCACTAGCCTGATTATCATCTTCGACCACTTCACCATCAATATCCACTCAAGTAAAACCTTCAAAATCATCATCAGAGTCCGAATAAAAAGAAAAACTTCTGAATAAAGGCTTTGTTGCATATTGATGCAGCCATTTTTGTTTACAAAAAGTCACAAAAAATTAACGTGGGTTAAATCAGTTTTACACCTCATGTAAAGCATGGAAAAATTCAAAATGGCGTTGAAAAATGGAAGTTTAACCTTATTCCAAAGCAGTAGTAGGCGATTTCCAGCTTAAAATAGCGGAAATAATATTTGACAAGTGTCTATTTATAGCAACCTCGAGTAGCAAAGGGAGAGAATTATACAGTGACAGTTTTTGCCTGCAGCATGGTAACAGTTACATTCTAAATAAGATTTGGTAAACATGGACTTTTGTACCAGCAAAAAAATGGAATGCAAAAAGGACAGTCTTTTTCCTTGACACTAATGTTATTTTAACTACCTTCACTCCTCAGCAATGTTTAATGTCTTAAAAAGAAATGATTAGAATTGGAATAAAGCCTATGATGAAAGTGAATTTATGCATTATTTTTGTTCTTGAGAATTTACAACAAAAATCCTCAATACTATTATATTATTTATTTGCAAAAATAATTTTATTTACAACACTAAAAACTAATACAATTAAAACTAATGAAATGCTGCAATATTTATCATTTGCCAATTTATAAAAAAATGTGAAATTTTAAAAAAAATTTTATAAACATTTACTGAATTATTAAAATGTGTGAACCAACTATAAATAAATCCTTATTATTTATCAGTATCTGTCTATATTTCTGAGATGAGGTACTATGTACATTATTTACATTATTCGGACTATTGTCCTCATTTTTGTCACCATATTTATTACAACGTTTTGGCTGTTGTGCGCTCAGGCCTTCTTCAGGTGGTTGGAATGTCAAACTGAACCCTTTATTTCCCTCACTGGGGTAGACTGTTCTAGTTCCACGTGCCATGTTTAATGGATATCAGTTATCAGTTATCTCCTGTTAATTTCATTAAAATGGAAAATCACTGTAACATATTAAAACAAAAAGAACAAAGAAAATGTTTAAATTCACTTTCATATGTTTAGATTTTATTACAATTTTAATCATTGCTTTTCATGACAATTAACATTGCTAGCAGTAGTTAAAATAATAGTGGTGTCAAGGGAAAAACTGTACTTTTGACAGGCCGCTTTTTTTTGCCAAAGAGTTTTTGTTATCTATTAAGGTACCGTATATTCAGATATCTGAGGAAAAATATTTGTTACGTTTACTAAACTTTAGACCATTATACCATAAGAGAAGAGTTTACCATATATACTCATGAATAAGCCAACTTCATGTAGATTGGTTTGGTTTGGTTTTACAGCATATCAACCTCAATGGGTTATTTAATGCTGACAACATTTTTTGGATATATACGTATGAATAGAATATGTATTCTTTGGTTTAGATTGGTTTGGTTTATTTTGTTTTCTGGCATATCAACCTCAATGGGTTATTTAATGCCGACAACATTTTTAGGGTAGATTCGTATGAATAGAATATGTATTCTTTGGTTTAGATTGGTTTGGTTTATTTTGTTTAACGGTATATCAACCTCAATTGATTATTTAATGCCGACAACATTTTTAGGATAGATTCGTATGAATAGAATATGTATTCTTTGGTTTAGATTGGTTTGCTTTATTTTGTTTTCTGGCATATCAACCTCAATTGATTATTTAATGCCGACAACATTTTTAGGGTAGATTCGTATGAATAGAATATGTATTCTTTGGTTTAGATTGGTTTGCTTTATTTTGTTTAACAGTATATCAACCTCAATTGATTATTTAATGCCGACAACATTTTTAGGATAGATTTGTATGAATAGAATATGTATTCTTTGGTTTAGATTGGTTTGGTTTATTTTGTTTTACAGCATATCAACCTCAATGGGTTATTTAATGCCGACAACATTTTTAGGATAGATTTGTATGAATAGAATATGTATTCTTTGGTTTAGATTGGTTTGCTTTATTTTGTTTTACGGCATATCAACCTCAGTGGGTTATTTAATGCCAACAACTTTTTTTTTTTCCTAATAATATTTTGTTTTGCCAAAAATCTATTTCTGGTAATATTTTTTTCCTCAAAAATGTATAGCTGGTAATATTATTTTCAAAAACGTATCACCGGTAATAATTTTTTTTTTAAATGTACTGCTGGTAATAGTTTTTTTTCTTCAAAAATTTATTTCTGTTAATAATTTTTTACAAAGTATTTCTGGTATTAAAACCTATTTTTACACTTTTATAATGCTTTTTACTTCCGTTTCGGGGTTAACTATTTGCCCATAGCTGGGACCCTAACAGGTGCTATCACCCCGGGTCAGGGTGGACCTGGGAACACCAGCAATTAAGAGGTGGTTCCATGCTTCCTCAAAACCTCCTGATCAGAGGCCTTGCCGTTGGACATAGTTTATCGTCTTACCCTGGACACGGATGTAGTTTATCGTCCTACCTAGGATGGGATAGCAATGGGTTTGGGCAGTTTGATCAGCTGATAATAATAAACTACACCTAGCTGATCCCACCAAATGCAGAGCAGAAGCTTCAAATGATGGATATTTGGCTTCGATGAATGGCCGGGCTTACCCCACAATCTTCTACACTTAGGGTATCCACTTTTCATCACCGGTCATGATACAATGCAAAAAACCTTTCCTTTTCTGCTGTTGAAGCAGCTGTTCACACATGACACCATTCGATATCTTTTGGCTTCAACTTGTACAGCACCCAATGTCCTTGCTTTTGAATCATTCCTAATGCTTTCAAACGTTTTCCAAACTGTTGTGTGATCAACACCTAATGATTCTGCAAGTTCAGCTTGCACCTGACATGAGTCTTCATGAAGTAATCCCCCCCAATTCTTTGTTTGCAAACTTTTTTGGTGCATTAAAGTGGTTTTTTTATCTCCTATGAAGTATCTAAACCAGTCTCTGCATGTTGTTTCTAACAGAGCATGGTCACCGTAAGTCTCAACAAGAATTCTGTTTGCTTCAGCTGCAGATTTCTTTTGAATAAAGCAGTGCAGTAAAATTCCCCGCAAGTACACTTTCTTTGGCACAAAATCCGACATGTTTAACGCTGTGAAAAACAAAGTTGTTTACACTTCGGTGAAATGACATCCACTGAATTTCAAGCTTGTTTATAGTACTTCCTTATAGATGCATTACCCTCTGAAACTACATGCATGCAGTCCTGGGAACGCCATCTGTTGGAAAACAGCAAGAACTTTGAGGTCCTAATAAAATACCGAATCATTTGCCACCAGTGCCAAACCTACATATGAACTGTAGTCCAGAGGTCCCAAAACTATAGGGGTTTCTAAGGGCCCTCAAGTTTTGTGCTCCTGATGAAACTAAAAAAAAAAAAAGATATAGAGATCTTTTATTTTCAGATTTAATGGGGCTCTTTTGATTTATATTTTGGCCCTTTTGCTAATGACTTTGAATCTTAGAAGTTCAGTGTAATACAGGCCCTTCATTCTAAATACATTTTTGTAGGTTGTAATGTTCAGATAAAATTAAAAAAATGTCATGAAGTTGCTTAATGAAGTAAATTGGATGTATCATTTAAAAATATCTTTTTTTATAGGTGGGGGTCAGGACAACATTCATAGTGAATTCTATTAGCCTAGGAGCCTCTTAAGGTCTAAATCTTGCCCTGGTTGATGATCCAAATGTGGGTTGGAGACAGGATTCCTAAAAAATCTTGGTCTTTAAATTGACTTAAAATCCATCCGTTCATCTCCTAAGGATGTGTAAGAAATCATATTGTGGCATATGGCAAGAATTCTTCTTTGGAATTTCGGAAATTTTAGAAGCCCATAAATCTTGCCATATGTTTGACGTATATCAAAAACAAAGTTGTTTACGTTTCGACGAAATGACATACACTAAATTTGAAGCTTGCTTATAGCATTTCTTTATAAATGCATCACCCTCTGGAACTACACTTGCATGCAGTTTCTGGGAGTGCCATCTGTTGGAAACCAATAAGAACTTCTTCAAGGTCCTAATAATGAAACATTTTGCCTTTCAAGACAGGTGAGAGAAAGAGGCTTTGAAGTCAGTCTCTAGTGATATTTCAAAATTGGCTGAGATTCCAGGACATGAAACTTCTGTAAAGTATAAAATGGGACACTCTGGCTATTACAAAATCAGTTTCCATTATGCCAAAATTTTAGGAACATCATTCATTTGCTTGGATCTTTTTGACCAATTCAGTTGTTTCTATTGCATTTTAGTATATGAACAGAATTGAATATATGAAGAAAAGAGTTCTAGATTTCATAACTTGATGGCGATATACAGTTAAAAGTTTTGCAGGACTACAGATGGTAGTTTGACTGGCATTCTCTACTTTTGTAGCAGTATCTCATTTATTGTTAAACTCCCAGCCTTCAGATATTTCTCTTCATTCGGTATTACCAACCAGGTATAAAATATATTTATGTATTCTACAACGTCTGCAAAAATAGGCAAACATTTTCATGTCCCTAAGGTCAGGAATCCCTGAATAGTAAATTGGTTCTTCTATGCAGTATTTGGTCAGTTCTAGAATTGCATGAGTTGTATGATGCAAAGCTCTGAAGGTTTCATTTGTTAGCTTCCCATTATTTCCAAGAATGCTATTCCAAGATTCTAACCAGTTGCAGAATACATTGAGAAATACATAATTTACCAGGTAATATATACATCCTTTTAACTTCTCTGCAATATTTGGTCAGTTCTAGAATTGCATGAGTTGTATGATGCAAAGCTCTGAAGGTCTCATTTGTTAGCTTCCCATTATTTTCAAGAATGCTATTCCAAGATTCTAACCAGTTGTGGAATACACTGAAAAATATACAATTGCCATCATTTAATTTAAGTGGATCAGCAAATTTATTAAGTCGCCAACCTTCATATGGTGTTTTTATATTCAGTATTGTCTGCCAAGTATAAAATATT
Source organism: Acanthosepion esculentum (assembly GCA_964036315.1). Classification (NCBI taxonomy): domain Eukaryota; kingdom Metazoa; phylum Mollusca; class Cephalopoda; order Sepiida; family Sepiidae; genus Acanthosepion; species Acanthosepion esculentum. The sequence continues at coordinate 6,714,007 of OZ038479.1, read as the reverse complement.
TTTATGTATTCTGCAACCTCTGCAAATTTGGGCAAACATTTCTGTTTCACTAAGGTCAGCAATCCCTGAATAGTGAATTGGTTAAAAATTTCCAAAACTAATGAAACATTTTGCCTTTCAAGGCTAATGGGAGAAAGAGGCTTTGAGTCAATTTATAGAAATATTTCAAAATTAGCTGAGATTTCAGGGCATGAAACTTCTGTAAAGTACAAAATGGAGCACTTTGGATATTACTAAATCGTAGTTTCCATTATGCCAAAATTTTGGGAACATCATTCATTTGCTTGGATCTTTTTGACCAAGCCAATTGTTTCTAATGCATTTTAGTATATGAACAGAATCGAATATGAAGAAAAGAGGTTGCCAGATTTCAAAGCAACGACAAACTCGTGTATACGAGACGCAGAAGCGAAAATCGCATCGCAGCTCGTGACGTCACACATGACCACGCGAGAATGAAAACAAGAAGTATTAAATATAAAACTTTGTCTATATTATTTAATGAAACATGCATCAATGAAAAATTGCTGCCTAAATATACATAATGTATATAGATATAGATTTATATCGTAAAGGTAACAAATCCACTGGTATATAATCCAAGTGGATCCTAGTAATATAAAATACTAAAACTGATCCACAAACTAAGTTTAATGTATTTATTATTACAGAGCAAATAATTAATAAACAATAAAATCCCAAATCATCTCATATGGGGAATAAACTATTTCAACAAATGAAGATATCAGTTTTCTGTCTTCTCAACTCTGGTGTGGACTAAGTTCATGTCAGAAATAGAAATTTAACTGTAAAAGCTAAAAAAAAACAGTCAGAAAACTAATACAAAATTTATCTATGTCAATATTTCATGATATATATATATATAAAATTTATATATATATATTTACATTTATATATATATATATATATATATATATATATATATATATATAAATATAAATATAAAAGGAAAAAGTTATGAATTTTGGATGTAAAATAAACAGAAAAAAAGGTGAAAAAACCAACACACATACACATCCAAGATCACGCCATAACTCTATATATAAATTATCATGGACATATATATATATATATATATATATATAAAAGACATTTTTATGTTTAACATTCTTTTTATAGATACAAGTATTTAAGTAAATGCTCTGTTTATAATAAACAGTATTAAATAACATTTACCGGCCTGAATGTCCGAGAAATTTTCATAGAAAATATTCGTCCTCCGACAGGATTCGAACCTGTATCCTATACGGAACCGTCATATAGCCTGATGTGCCTTAACCGATTTGGCCACAAAGGATCGTTCGGTTGGCAAGGTCGAATTTACTGCTTATAAACTTCAATCTTCCATGAAGAATATATATATATATATATATATATATATATATAAAAGTGAACATTGAAGTCAACACTTAGAGGCGACAGTCTGTTTCATGCTAGACGCAATCGTCAGGCCATGAGTGCTGTTATTTTTCTCAGCTATTTATAGATACGGGTCAGTGGTGCATTGTGGGTAGTCTATTTTGGCGGTTATTTTACAGGAAGTCATTTATTTATTTATTTGGGTTAGATTATTTTGCTTGTTTTTATTTTTTTATTTTTATTTTTATTTTTTATTTTTATTTCTTATCTTATATATTTTTTTTTTAATTTTTATTTTAATCAGTATTTTTATTAACGTAGTAAAAATTTGTTTATATCACTTATTTAATAGTTTTGTTTTGATTTGGGAAGATAAAGCAATTTTGGGGTTGATTGTTGTAGTTTGTTCTGACTATTATTTTGGCGGGAACAGTTTTTAATTTGTTTATTACTTCATGTATTTATTTGGATTGATTATCTTTATTTATTTTTTTTTGTCTAAGTTAACTTATTGGGATTAGTTTATTTATTTATTTATTTATTTGGATGAATTTAGATTAATTTATTTCACTTGTTTTTTATTATATATATATATATATATATATATATATATATATATATATATATATATATATATATATAATCATCCCCCTGACTTTTGCAATCATAGGGCAGATCAGAATGCAGAAGCCACACTAACTCTTTTTCACAACGGCCTATCAATGGCAGCATTAAACAATTCTGATATGGCTACCAGAATTGCTGATGGCTGCCGTTGATATTGACGTTGTCCAACCAGTTTTTGCGTTGACACCCTCCCCTATGTCCAACTTTGCAGGTTCCTTGTGTGATGGTCTTGCATTGTATCCAAAGCGCACCATTTTTCTCTGTTTGACAGTGGCAAGAAGAGGTTCCTGGTGTCCCACAAAACTTTCAACCCTGTTCTGCACAAACTCTTTGATTCTTTTTTCCCAACAGAAAATGCCAAGGAATATAATTATTTACCCGCTGCCCCATGCAGCAAGATGTGGCACAAGGCCGAGTTTAAAGTGGGGTATCTGAGCCCGTATGCTTGGGCAAAAATTAACTATAGACCACGTCAAAACGGAGTCAGTTTCCCGAGGAGACTCTGCCCTTCAGCAGAGCCTCGTCTGGGCGATACTCTCTGACATAAGCCAGAAATATAATTGCACAATCATATCTGAAAAAGACAGTTTATCATAGATCGTTGCTGCTGGCAGTGATGGCTGTCTGGTGGTGCAGATGATGATGGCTGGCAGGAGCTGCTTCTGATGGCTGGAACCCTGGGCCAGCTGTCAGCTGCTGGAACAAATGTGACACTTTCTTCAGCCTAGTCATCTGGGCCACAAAGTGGGGCCAATATTTATTGGGTTCAACGTGGGGAACCGTTACACTCAGGCTAGGTACGAAAATTGATCAGCCCCTGCAACCAGAAATTGCATTGGCATCAGTATGACTACCAATACACTCTCTGGTGCAGTGGTCAGGTGCAGCCTCTGGCAGGCGTTCCCCAGGACTGCGCACCTGACAGCTGCATCTCTGTCCACAGACAGAGCCACAATAGATGTTGCACTTTACCCAAAGACTGAGTGATGAGAACCCCTCCCCCATGATGGGGAGGATTATCATCACTCAGTTGCATCTCTGTCTTTGGGCAGAGTACAGCTCAGTTGTGGCTCTATCTGTGGACAGAGATGCAGCTGTGAGATGCCCAGTCCTGGGGAACGCCTGCCAGAGACTGCACCCCACCATTGCACTAGAGGGGTGTATTGGTAGTCATTATTGATAAATAATGAATTTTCTGAAGAACGTTTTTCATTTTTATTATTAGGACCTTATAGTGAACAAAACGGCGACTTACCTCGTCAAACCAAGCGACAGCGCGTCACGTGTATCCTGTGACGGAAAAGAAAATTACTTACCAAAAAAAAGGGCACGTATTCTGCATGACATGCTGAAAACGGAATATCTAGATTGTTATTTATTGTGTCTTTGATACACAATTGCGGCACAGGAGCCAAAAAGAGGAGGGGTAGAGGCTGGTCGTCACTAACTATCTTATACCTAGCTAATCCGATTCACGACCCATTCACTCATTACAATTTGCCCATTCACCATAAAAACTCGTCCATCACCAATCAATCCTTCATGCACCATAATACCGCATTCTCTCAAGGGGGTCCTACAAAACACGCCCCATGCCATCAAAATCTGCTGATGCTAAAATTTATAATTAAAAATCTATGGATGACTAAAACAAGAGGGGAGGGAGATGAACCCAATAACAAACTAAAATATTAACACAAAACAAACTAAACATAACTGATGTTAGTAAGAACGGAATATTTAGATTAAAAACAAGTCCGTTGCAAGAGTCTCTATAAAAGTATTTTGATATGCAAAATATTTGGCGTCCTCTCCCAGTTGTCGATGAATAAAAAAAAATGCTCGACCAATAAGAGCAGGTGTTCTCAAATCGAGGGGTGGATTGATGTATTTTGGCTACAGAGGTCGTCGGAGAGTGAGTTATTTTTCTGGCTGGTTGCGTGCATTGGGATTTGTGAGATAGTATCTGCGAATCGAGTTTTCGGCATTTCTTTCTGTCCCGCCGATATTCGAGTCTGAACTTACAGTGATTTGTTCTCTGCGTTGTGGAAGTAATCTGCGACAAATATTTCTTTTGTTTTCAGAACGCTTACAGACCTTGAATAAGTTCTCACTGATTTTTCATGAAAAGTTATTTCTATTTACAAAAATGAGAAAGAAACATATCACTGAAAGTATTGTCGATTACTAGCCGCTTACTTTTTCCCATCTTTCTGACAGCATTTGAATTCCACAACAGAGAAACGACACATCTTTTGAGGCTGACCACAAGTCGACCCATTTTTTGGCATCTTCATAAGAATTGTAGAGGACCGGGGGTGAAGATGAGGATGAAAATCTCTGGACTAAGACTTCCTGCTGGCCGGTCCAGCTACATAGTAATGTTGGACTTTGATGGAGTCCAAAGAAGATAAATAAATAAACAAGACCGATATACATGTATGCAACAAATATATATTAATAACAAATAGATTAATACACGAATTACAAATACATTGAAGACATGAATAAAATGTTACAGTGTCTGTATGGAAAGTTGTGTGTCTGTTGAGTTGAATGTCCGTACGGGTGTGTATTTTGTTTTAGCGTGTTCCCAGAATATGGGAAACGCTGTTGTATGAGAGTTCACATATTGGTGTAAGTGCAAAAGGGAAAGTTTTATATATCTCGCCTCACGCACGAGGTTTCGGCCCGCGGCCTAAGTCGAGATGGTTGCTCGCATGTGCGCATAAGCAGAGAAAAGAGAAAGAGAGAAGGGTGAACAAGTATTTATACATGTGGGAGAGAGACCCCTGTTGAAGGGTTAGGAAATGAGGAGGAGATAACCCGATAGAATGAAAGTGCAGCTCAGCCCGGCCATGTGCCATCGATCGATTGGAACAAGTGATAATTGAATGGTTGGTTGGTTGGTTAGTTGGGTTTTATGGCATATCAACCACTGTAGGTCATTTCATACCAAATTTATATATATATATATATATATATATATAATAGAAATTGTTAGGAGGATTTGATAATTATAATTAAGTAATTCATTGAGTCTGAAAGAAACCTCAACAGAATGCAGAAAGCACTGGACAGCTGTTTCGTCCTATATTTGGGACTCATCAGCAGTGCGCATCCACTACCAGGAATTGAAACCCGGACAGTTGAGTTATGAAGCAAACGTCATAGGCCGGTTGGAACAGTTGGTATGACGTTTGCTTGATAACTCCACAGTCAGGGTTTCAATTCTCGGTAGTGGATGCACACTGCTGATGAGTCCCAAATATAGGACGAAACAGCCGTCCAGTGCTTTCTGCATTCTGTCGAGGTTTCTTTCAGACTCAATGAATTACTTAATTATATATATATATATATATATATATATAATACATAATATGTAATATCTACATAATACCTCATCTCAGAAATATAGACAGATACTGAAGGGCCGAAATGTTGTAATAAATATGGCGACAAAGATGAGGACAATAGTCCGAATAATGTAAATAGTGTACATAATACCTCATCTCAGAAATATAGACAGATACTGAAGGGCCGAAATGTTGTAATAAATATGGCGACAAAGATGCGGCAATAGCCCAAATAATGTAAATAGTGTACATAATACCTCATCTCAGAAATATAGACAGACACTGAAGGGCCGAAATGTTGTAATAAATATGGCGACAAAGATGAGGACAATAGTTCGAATAATGTAAATAGTGTACATAATACCTCATCTCAGAAATATAGACAGATACTGAAGGGCCGAAACGTTGTAATAAATATGGCAACAAAGATGAGGACAATAGTCCGAATAATGTAAATAATGTACATAATAACTCATCTCAGAAATATAGACAGATACTTAAGGGCCGAAACATTGTAATAAATATGGCGACAAAGATGCGGCAATAGTCCCTATAATGTAAATAGTGTACATAATACCTCATCTCAGATAGATAGATAGAATGCGATGGACAAATTGTCGTCTAAATGAAGCCAAAAAAAATGAAAATACTACTGGCATCTCATTTTAAAAGATATATTTATCAAAATTACACAAAAATATCTTGAAATACTAAAGAGTAAATTTACCCAATGAAATCGCCATTGGCTTCAGTCCTGGCCTCAAAACGACTTTGGAATCCCCTGCAAGTTAGTGAATGTGGCCATAATTCTTGCTTTCAGTTTATCTTTGGTGTTACAAGGAGTTTTGTTAGTCTCTTGGTCAACTGCGTCCCACAATTAAGTGGGCGGTTACAATCTGGGGAGTTAGGTGGCCAGATGTAAGGGATGATGTGGTTGCAAAAAATTGTCTGACAGCCATGACTGGGTTTCTTTTGCTTGTGTGGTATGGTGCAGTGTTTTTTTTGTTTTTGTTTTTTTTTCTTTCAGCAGCCACCCTCTTGATCCAGGGCCACCTCAAGGCACTTGATGTAGGCTTCCGCGTTGAGTCTGAGGCTCTTCAGGAAGATGAATGGAGTCTTAACGTCGCCATCACTATTGATCACTCCAAACGCCTTCGTAATCACCATTTGATTCATACAACTGAATCCTCTGCACTGTCCTCAGATTGAACCCTCAAATTCTCTTAAATGTTTGTATTAGCACTTCCGGTTCGAATGCCAAGCAGTACAACATGCTGTTTCTTCGGAATAAATTGCATAATGGTGCTGCTTTTCTCACAGACATTGCCCAACTGACTCTACTATGCAGTTGACAAAAATAAAAAACAACGCGCATGCGCGAAATTAAAAATATAATATGGCAACAATTAACCCAACACACCGTGTATGTGTATATTGCCGTCCCTAGCCGTTTCCATAGTAACTAATATTGCAAGAGACCATACTTAATATATATATATATATATTAAAGAACAAAAATTTACATACAGTTGTGGCCAAAATGTTCAGAACGGCATTGTTTTCGTTAGAAAAATAGGTATAGGTTTTTATCAAAGTTGTTTTATATTCTATAATTTTCACAGACAATAAATACGATATTAATTGTTATTGTCTGCGAGTTTGGTGTAATTTGAGAGGATAATAGAAAAGTTATGAATGATTTAGTGATTTACTGCAAAACCATGGCGGCCAAAATGATCAGAACGGTTGAAAAAATAACAAAATAAGCAAAAATGACAGAGAATACTGGAATTATTTAATATTTAGTGTGAAGCCCTTTAGCTTCAATCACACTTTGACATCTTCGACTGCGTGAGGAAATTACATTTTCAATTTCTTGTTGGGTGATCTTATTCCATTCTTCCTGAAGGGCGTTCCATAATTGCTCGGTTGTTTTAGGATTTCTGGCTTTCGAACGTTCTCCTAGAATATTCCACACATTTTCAATAGGATTGAGATCTGGGCTTTGAGCAGGCCAATCCATAACAATAACCTTTTCAGCCTTGAGGAAGTTCATGACCACCTTAGCCTTGTGACATGGGGCATTGTCCTGCATGAGTATGGGTGGTCGCTTAGTTGAATTTCTCAGCACAGGCAAGACATGACCTTTTACAAGTTGTTTGTAAACTCCTGCATTTACCTTTCCATGTAATCGCACCAAAGGGCCCACACCATCTCCAGATATCATCCCCCAAACCATGACACTTCCTCCACCGAATTCAACACTAGTCTTAAGGCATTTAGGCGACAATTTTTCACTTACTTTTCGACGAACGTACCTTTTCCCATCTGAGCCAAATAACATAAACTTAGATTCATCACTGAAATGCACCGTTTGCCATTTTTCTTGAGACCACAACACATGTTCGGTTGCAAAGGTAAGACGACACTTTTTATTCTTGGAGCTGATCAGTGACTTCACAGCAGGGGCTCTTGCTTGTAGGTCATGTTCAACTAAACGACGAGACAGTTTTTCGAGATAAAGTTTTCTTCAGTACAATGCTCAATTCCCGAGAAACAGCAACAGTAGTTTTAAATCTGTCATTTTTAACCAACTTTACCATTGCACGATCTTATATATATATACATACATACATACATATACAGGGTGTCCATAAAGTTTGTGTGCACTTAAAATAATTTATAACTTTATTTGTATTTGCGATAGAAATAATCTGTAAAAAATGTTATAAAGTTTAATGTACCTAGTTTTAAATATAGCTAAAATAACTAATGTGATTTCAGGCATTACTGTAAATCAGTTGGCAAATGTTTTCCGTGAACTGCAAAATCGTATTACCCTTTGTATTGCTAATGATGGAGGACATGTGGAAACTTAAATAAAATTTCAATAAAACCTTAAAAAATATACATTTACTTCTTTCTAATCCTTTTCACAAATTATTCCTATCGCAAATTCTATCGGTGTCGGGTCCGGTATGACTGGTTTCCTTCAGGGGAAGTTGATTCGGTTGTATCGGCGAAACGAGTGTAGAGTTGGTCGGCGGCGGTAGGTGGTCGACTGCCGGATGGGAGAGTTGGCAGTAGCTGGTTGGTCGAAGACGCACGAAGGTTCTTTGGATCGGTTAGGACGAGTCCCTAAACAGGGCCGAGTCGGGGTAGTGTTGCGCCTTCCAGGGCGGATCGACCGCATAGACGGGATCGCGCCGAAGGAGAGCACTTGACGTAGGCGAAATCCCTAAACAGGGCCGAGTCGGGGTAGTGTTACGCCTTCCAGGGCGGATCGATCGCGCCGAAGGAGAGCACTTGACGTAGGTGAAATCCCTAAAGAGGTCCGAGTCGGAGTAGTGTTACGCCTTCCAGGGCGGATCGACCGCGTAGATGGGATCGCGCCGAAGGATAGCACTTGGCGTAGGCGAAATACCTAAAGAGGGCTGAGTCGGAGTAGTGTTACGTCTTCCAACACAATTTATTTACACATCTTTGAAGTCTACCTCTAACTCTTCGACAAACTTTTTGCACAAGTCTTTTTCGGTATTAATTTCTTGAAATGCATTTGTTATGTAATTTTTCAAATCACCGACACTTCTTGGTTTTCGACTATAAACTTTGTCCTTGAGTACTCCCCAAAAGAAGAAATCCATTGGGGTCAAGTCTGGTGAAGGTGTCGGCCAATCAATTGGACCTGTTCGGCCAATCAATTGGACCTGTTCGGCCAATCCATTTCCCAGGAAATGTTTCATCAAGATACTCAGTTGTAATAACCGATACATAAACCTATTCCACATACAGTACACTTACTTTTGGGCCACCCTGTATATGCTTTCTGTTCAGGAGCAGCTTTACAAAACAATTTTCAAATGACAATACGACCCGGCGTCAAGTACCTGTTCCTTCCAGTCACCCACGTCATTACCACACGAGCCACGTACTCGTAACTGACCAAGGCTTTTTTTTTATCAGTTTAATTAATTAATTAATTTAAAAAAATAGACACTCGTTTAAAATTTGACCAAGAAAAGAAAATGTAAACTTTTCATAATGACAAGCAAAAATAAGATACTTTTTTTTTCACCGTAGACAAATGATTGACTAGCGTTTTTTTTAACAATTTTTTTTTTTTTTACATACTTTGACCGCTAAAAAAAGAAAAAGAGCGTTCGTAGCATGATGAAAAAGACGCCAAACTTGACAAAAACAAAATGTTATCGTCTAAATGTTTGTTATTATTAAGAGGAAAGACCAAAGTTTTTTTTTAATTATTTAAAAAAAAGTTTCCTTCTTTTTAGAACATTCTAAATTTTGATTTAAAAAAAAACCTTGTTTCTCTTTGTATCACCGGAACTATAACATATACAATTTTTAGCACGTTTTTTTGTAGTTTTTTTTTGTATGACAGACATTAATTTGGAAAATCTTGCAAAAATAAAAATAATCGTCGGATGTTAATGAAACTTTCAGAAAGTGGAAATTGTTTTTGCGGTTACACATTCTTTAATTTTCTTTGTCTTTCGAACATTCAAGACGGCATTGTTCAATAATTCGACAAAAAAAACAAAAACAAACCCAGCATAGCCATAACAATAAACATGATGAAAATAGGCCCCGAACTTAATAAAAACTAAGTTTTATGGTGAAAAAGTTTATGTTATTAATAATAGTAAAGACCAAATTATTTTTAATTATATTTTTTATGCCTTTCTAACATGAACTTTTTGTAAAAATCTTTGTTTTTTTACGTCTGGTCGGGTAATATTTTTTTTTAGCATTAGTTTTTTAGCGCTTTTTTCAATTGAAACATACATTAATTTTGGAATTCTTGCAAAAATCAAATAATTGTCGGATTTTAATGAAACTTTTTCAGAATTTCTTCATAAATGAATGAAATTATTTTGGAAATGTTTGTTTTTTTACAAAGTCATGGTAAAAATATTTTTAACTAAAATTAAATTACAGACGTGCTATAAAGGATTTAAAAATGTAAAAAAAAAATAAATAAATACTTTGGTTTTTCCTCTTGAACATTTAGACAATAAAAAATTTGTCTGGGGACATTTTTCATCAGGGGGTGCACTTTTTTAGCGAAGTAGTGAAGGTACCTAAATTTCCAATACTAATCTTTGGTCCCCACCCACACCCGCCGATGTAAGAAAAACAAGATTTTTCACAAAAATTTTGAACGTGCTAAAAAAAAAAAAATTAATAAAACAATAAAAAAAAAACTTTGGCTTTTCCATTACTAAACAGGATAAACATTTTGACAATAATATATAACATCAGACAGACTGTTTCGCTGTATCACAGCTCGTCAGTGTGGTGAGACATCCGATTGCCTTGAACAGGATCGAATCCCACTGTTATATATATATATATATATATATATATATATATATATATAT
>OZ038479.1:6678245-6698245 GCA_964036315.1 Acanthosepion esculentum | reverse complement strand
TGCATTATTTCCATTATTCAGACTGTTATCCTCATCTTCATTGCCATATTCACAATGACACATGGCCCAGTGGATAAAGACGTTGGTTAGATCCAGTGACTAGATCCAAAGATCTGTCTATATCTCTGAGATGAGGTATTATGATTACTTGCATTATTTACATTATTCAGACTGTTATCCTCATCTTCATTACCATATTCACAACGTTTCAGCTATTGTACGCTCCAGCCTTCTTCAGGTGATTGGAGTTTTGAATTGAACCCTTTATTTCATCCACCAGGGTAGATTGTTCTAGTTCCACATGCTATGCCTCCTCCGTGTGTCTCAGTTATTTTCATTTAACTCAACTCTCTAAGCTTTGGTTCACCACTGGATCTAACCAACGTCTTTATCAGTGGTGAATAAAAACTTGGAGAGACACCCGGAAGAGGCATGGCACGTGGAACAAGAACAATCTACCCTGGTGGATGAAACATATTGCAATAATTTAAATATAGTCTTTGAAGTTTTACTTTTTGTTTTAACTACAAGTATTCACGAGGAACAAAAGTAATATACAACAAATTTACACATTAAAAAAAATGTTTGTGAAGATTTTCTTTATTCTTAATTTTCCACATCTGCTTGCGGCTAAATATACAAAAGATATTTCATTGAGATTTCATAAAATTAAGAAGTTAGGACCTTATCTATATCTATAAAAGGCAGGATGTGTGTGTGTAACGAATGCACGGCCGCAATTTTTCGACGGATTTGCGCCAAAATTTACATGCACATGCTCCAAGTTAGCAGAAAGGCCAAGACCGATTTTGCATTTCCCAACTCCCATCGATAGTGGGAATAATCAATTTTTTTCATGCTTCTACGGCAGTTTTCTTGTAGTTTGCAGCCATCTTCTACTGGCCAGGGTGAGAGCGTATAGCTGGCTGCCACGAATAGACAGGAAGATTCTATTGGCCAGCGTGAGAGCCAACAGTTGACTGACACGAATGTTAACTAGCATGCTAGCATGCAAAAAAAAAATTGATATCTGCATTTGTCACAAGTGGGAAAAATTCAAATCTGCATGGCACTTTACTCTAATTGGCTCATTTGCTTCCTTAAACTCAACGTTGATTCTGATTCCGCAGAACTGGGTTGGGTGTGAAAACGTATTTGTTGTTAACATTCTTTATTCATTCAGTTTTTCCAGTTACGTGTCCTTTTTTAAAGCTGATCGTTTTGTGTTCATTTTGTTTAGTTCTTTTTTCGTAACAGATTTAATGTTTAGTATAGAGCTTAGAAAAAATTCGCAGTGTGAGATAGGCAAGAAGTAAGGCATGTAGCAACATCAGCACAGCAAAGGTCACTTCTTTAAAGGCAAGGAAGGGCAAAAATATTTTAAGTCAAGTGATAGCGATTGCTGTCTGAGTCGTACGATTTTTTAATCAAGCACGGGCAATGCCGGGCCATGCTGCTAGTTTCTTATAAAATAAACGTTTCATAAATGAATAGTTACTGAAATGTTTATCGAAATTTATTTTTTAGTGGATTTTTAAAAAATCGGATGTCATAGCATTTAAAACTAAACATTGTTGAGCGGTAAAGGTAGTTAAAATAATAGCGGTGTCAAGGGGAAAAAAAAGTCCTTTTAAAACCTTATTTTTTGTGGGTACAAAGGTTGAAGTTCGCTGAAATAGTAACAACATATATATTTCTACTGATGAAAGGTCAAAATATAACACCACAAAAACAAAATCAAAATTTACATTTTTTATTGTAGGCAACTGTATCAGAAGTAAACCCTATTTCCAATACAATTACATCACCATATCACATATTAAAATAGGGCACCTCAAGGTGGTGTAATGGTTAACAAGCTTGTCTCGCTAGAACACTTACTGCTGAGTAGTGAGTTTCATCCTCACTGGGTGCCCACTACTTTCGGCCTTGTGCCACATCTAAGCTACGCTTGAAAAATCACTGTAACATATTAAAACAAAAAGAACAAAGAAAATGTATAAATTCACTTTCATACGTTTAGATTTTATTACAATTTTATTCATTGCTTTTTAATACAATAAAAATTAATGAGGAGTGTAGGTAGTTAAAATAAAAACAGTGTCAATGGAAAAAGCAGCCCTTTGACACGTTTTTTTTTTTTTTATTATATTTCTTAGATGAGGTATTGTCACTATTAATATTGTTTGGACTAATGTCCTCATCTTTATTGTCATATTCATGATGTTTCGGACATTATACACTCAGGCCTGCTTCAGGTGATACACATTGGAATTTTAAACCTGAAACATTTATTTCATCCACTGTGGTAGATTGCTCTACTTCCACATGCCTTGCCTTCAAGTTGACATGGATGAGTATCTGCATCTAACCTCAGATTATTTACGTGGGTGTGAATTTTATTTAGTGTCTTTTCGAAACTTGGCACGAGCAAAACAAACTCAAAGATTTGGATTAAAAAAAAAAGATCTCGGAATGATGTAGAAGTTCCTGAAAATTTTTTAATCCTTTAATAGTCAGGTGTGCTTTAGTTTAATTTGTTATGTAATTAGATGTAGGTAGAAAAAAAATGAATGTTGATAAGATGCCGAGGGTCATAAAGTACTGCCTGGAAACCTCCCAACCAAGCTTCCCCCTGTTTAGGGGGTTCAAAATTAGTACACACAGGCCAAGACTTGACTAATGAAAATTTAAAATATAACATGAAAACAAAATAAAACTTCACATTTTTATTGTAAGTGTATCAAAAATAAATCCTATTTTTAACAATTACATCGCCACATTAAACATATTAAAACAAAAAGAATAAAGAAAATGTATATGTTCACATTCATATGTTTAGGTTTTATTCAAATTTTAATCATTTTTAAAACAATAAACAAATCATTGTTTTTTAAAACAATAAACAAATCATTGTTTTTTAAAACAATAAACAAATCATTGTTTTTTAAAACAATAAACAAATCATTGTTTTTTAAAACAATAAACAAATCATTGTTTTTTAAAACAATAAACAAATCATTGTTTTTTAAAACAATAAACAAATCATTGTTTTTTAAAACAATAAACAAATCATTGTTTTTTAAAACAATAAACAAATCATTGTTTTTTAAAACAATAAACAAATCATTGTTTTTTAAAACAATAAACAAATCATTGTTTTTTAAAACAATAAACAAATCATTGTTTTTTAAAACAATAAACATTGCTTAGTTAAAATGGAAACAACATCCCTTTGACACTTTTTTTGTTTATATTTCTTAGATGAGGTATTGTCACTATTTACATTGTTTGGACTATTGTCCTCATCTTTATTGTCATATTCATGACGTTTCGGACATTATACACTCAGACCTTCTTCAGATGTTATATGTTGGAATTTTATATTTACAACATTCCAAAAACTTATACAATCAGAACTAACGCAATTCAGTATTTATCATTTGCCAATTTATAAAGAAATAAATATGAAAACAATTTTTTTATTCATAAATTTATAAACATTTACAAAATTATTAAAATATGTGAACCAACTATAAGGAAATCCTTATTATTTAGCATTTTATAAAGTTTGAATCAATTGGCAATTAGCCACTGTTTTGTCAACTATTCCAATAAACATAATAAATAGTGTAAATAAACAATCTAATAAATAAATAGTGTTTATTATTTTTGTTGTCAGTTCTCAAGAAAAAGTATAAATTCCCTTTCATATGTTTAGGTTTTATTACAATTTTAATTATCACTTTAAAAAATGTAATTATCACTTTTTAAAACAATAAACATTGCTAAGGAGTGAAGGTAGTTAAAATAATAGCAGTGTCAAGGGAAAAACCATCCTTTTGAGACACAGGTTTTTTTCTTTTTTTGTAGGCAAGAATGTTGCCCATCCATGGATAAATCCTTTTAAAGACTGCCTCTTCTTTCAGATAATTCTTTGAATACTTTTGTTACTGAATCAAGACAAAAAGGGATAAATTCTATTTTGTGTCACTATTTTTCAAGAGTTCAACCTGAGCTATTATTTTGCTTATGCCATTCCCCAAAATTAACAGTGGGTGGGGGCTTATTAAGTCCAAGAATTCACTTCTGATAATTCAGCTCTCCAAAATGTTCTGTTGCGAAGAGGAAAGATATCCTAATGTCCAGGATAGGGTCCCGGTTGATGTCACTAATATTAAATATTATCATGGGAATGGAGGTATCTTTACGGCCACAAACAATCAGCTTCTGTTGGTGCCAAAAACACCAATCTTCTGCATTGTAACGCTGTTAAAAAAAAATCATATTGAACAAATCTGGAGCTGCCTCGTAAGACATAAAGAAAAAAAAACACTATATAAAATACACAGTTTTCTATCCATAATATTGAATGTTAAATTATTTAGCAGTTTAAAAAGAAAAATCTCAAGTTTGTGGCGGACTTCACCACATTAATTTAACTTAGATTAGGAAACGAAACTGATGTGAAGAAAATAGATTAAGCCAAAGACATCATTACACATAAAACTTGTATTTAACAAGATGTACAACCAAGGATGTGAAAGAAAGGCATGAATTGAGTAAAACAAGAGTTGTCTCTCTTTAACTATTATTTGTATTCCAAAATTCACTTAAGGAAAGAAAATTTGTGATAGTTTGATATAAAAAATAAACCCTATTTTTAACAATTACATCACCACATAATATATTAAAACAAAAAAAACAAAGAAAATGTATAAATTCACTTTCATATGTTTAGATTTTATTCAAATTCTAATCATTGCTTTTTAAAACAATAAACATTGCTGAGGAGTGAAGGTAGTTAAAATAATAGCAGTGTCAAGGGAAAAACTGTCTTTTTTGAGACACCTTTTTTTTTCCGTAGGCAAGAATGATGCCCATCCATGGATAAATCCTTTTAAAGACTCTGTCTCTTCTTTCAGTTAGTTCTTTTGTTATTGAGTCAAGACAAAGAGAAATAAATGCTATTTTGTATCACTATTTTTCATGAGTTCAACCTTAGCCATTATCTTGCTGAAGCCATCCCCAAAATAATCAATGGTTGGGGGGGGGGGGTAACGTTAACTTAAAATGGACCATGCGATATTAACTCTAAAAATTTACTTCTCATAATTTAGCTGTACGAAATGAGCAAGTCATCGCTCAACCATGAAGAATTTGGAACAGGAGAACTGTAGTCCATACAGATGTTGGAAGACATCTGGCATAAATTGACTGAAGGAAGAAAATGCAGAAAGGCATACCCCCAGTATTTAAGTGCAGATTTGAATTAGCTCATTTTGATATATGCTTCAATTTGCTTATCTAAAAACTGTCACCCTGATGGGCTTAGTGTTAAAAAATAAAGTGGTTTCTTATGATGATAAAAAAAATGTGGCTCCACTCAACTTACCTAATAACAAATCTTCACCCTCAAAAGATCCTCCTCGTTAGTGGTGCTTTTACAGTAGAGTCCTGTTTTTATTTTTTTTACAATAAGAAGAACAAAGAAAACGTGCACTTATATATGTTTAGGTTTTATTAAAATTCTAATTTCTACTTTTTAAAACAATAAACATTGCCAGAGAGTGAAGGCAATTAAAATAATAGTGGTGTCAAAGGTAAAACTGTCGTTTTGCACACGACCTTAGTGCATGCATGTTTGTCCAGGTTTGCCAAAAATGTCACTATTGTTATATTGTGTTATGTAAAGATTTTGTATTTATCAACACATTTTCTTTCAATCATTACTTGAGGCTGATATACACCCAAATCATCTATACCAATATATAGTGTGAACAGATGTTTTAATAAGATAACTCACTCATACGGAACTGATAACCTCCTAACCACTATGATATACACCAGTCATTTAATGCAGTGCTACTCAAAGTGTGGTACGGATACCGATGTCTGTATGTGAGCTATCACCTGCAGGTACATGGAGAGTTTCCAGGAAACAAAAAAAAGTAGTCATGTTTCACACCATGGAAGATTCCCGGAAGATCTGACCTGCTTTTAGCATTTTCATTTTAAACTATTTACATTATTTCGGATTATTGTCATCATCTTTGTCGCCATAGTTATTACAATGTTTCAGCCATTGTATACACTGGACTTCTTCAGTATCTGTCTATATTTCTGAGATGAGGTATTATGTACACTATTTACATTATTCAGACTATTGTCGTCATCTTTGTCGCCATATTTATTGCAACGTTTCAGCCATTGTACGCTCTGGCCTTCTTCAGTATCTATCTATATTTCTGAGATGAGGTATTATGTACACTATTTACATTATTCGGACTATTGCCGCCATGTTTATTACAACGTTTCGGCTATTGTACGCTCTGGCCTTCTTCAGTATCTATCTATATTTCTGAGATGAGGTATTATGTACACTATTTACATTATTCAGACTATTGTCGTCATCTTTGTCGGCATGTTTATCACACAACAAAAATTGCAATATGAGCTCTGTTAAAAAACATGCAATGATAACAGCTTAGTGTTCTTAAAAAAAAGTGGTTTCGTATGATGATAAAAAAATGTGGATTTATTTGGGTCAATAATCCTGCTCTTCACTCAACTTTCCCAATAACAAATCTTCACCCTCAAAAGATCCTCCTTGTCAGTGGTGCTTTTACAGTAGAGTCCTGTTTTTTTACAGTAATATTCACTAGGCCCAAGAGCCACTGTGGGTAGAGAATTACAGAGTGAGACGCACAGTAATGGTTCATTGGAAGAAGCAATTTGAGTGGAACTTACATTTCAGTAATGGGATACGAACGGAATAATGCAGAAGAATTGTCGTCCATACAGCTGTTGGAAGACATCTAGTATAAACGGACTGAAGGAAGAAAATGCGGACTTGCATACCCCCAGTATTTAACTGCAGATTTGAATTTGCTCATTTTGATATATGCTGAAATTTGCTTATTTGAAAATTAACCCTTGTCATCCTGATGGGCTTACTGTTGATACAAAAAAAAATTGGTTTTGTATGATGATAAAAAATTGTAACTTTTTTTAAAAAATTGGAATCATCTGAAGCAAGGCAGTAATGCCACTAAAACACAAAGGGTCAAGGGTTGCGGAAGAATTACAGACACAAACAATAATTATTTACATTATTGGGAGTATTGTCCTCATCTTTGTCGCCATATTTTTTACATCGCTCCGGCCTTCTTCAGTATCTGTCGATATTTCTGAGATGAAATATTATGTACACTATTTACATTACTTCGGCTATTGTACTCATCTTTGTCGCCATATTTATTACAGCGTTTCAGCCGTTGTACGCTCTGGCCTTCTTCAGGTGGTTGGAATGTCGAACTGAACCCTTTATTTCACTAACTGGGGTAGACTGTTCTAGTTCCACATGCCATGTTTAATGGATGTCAGTTATCAGTTATCTCCTGTTAATTTCCCTCTCCAAGTTCTCCACTGCCTTAGCCAGGTATTGAACTCACACTCTTTGGGTTGTGTCACTGGATCTAACTAACTGTTCCATGTGTCTGTGTATGAATTTCTGGTTATTATAAAGCTAATGTCTTCAGCAATAATTTTTTTACCAGAGCTCATATTGCAATTTTTGGGGTCCTATCACTGGATCTAACACCTTTACCTGAAGAAGGCCTGAGTGTACAACGGGCAAAACGTTGTAATAAATATGGCGACAAAGATGAGGACAATAGTCTGAATAATGTAAATAATGTGCATAATACCTCATCTCAGAAATATAGACACATACTAAAAGGCTGAAACGTTGTAATAAATATGGCAACAAAGATGAGGACAAGAGTCCAAATAATGTAAATAATGTCCATAACACCTCATCTCAGAAATATAGACAGATACTGAAGGGCTGAAACGTTGTAATAAATATGGCGACAAAGATGACGACAATAGTCCGAATAATGTAAATAGTCAGAGACATAAAATCCGAGAACATTGTTTATGAGAAATATGTTAAAGTTATGCTAATAAAATTGACCCTCTGTCTCTAAAAGATGAAAATATACGTTTATATGCAATTAGGGGAGGAGAAAGAATAGGGCAAAAATGTGTTGCTGGTAATAATTTTTGCCAAAAAGGTATTGCTGATATTAAAACTTTTTTATACTTTTATAGTGTTTTCACCCCTTTTGGGGGAGTCAACTATTTGTTCATAGCTGGGACCCTAACAGGTGCTACTACCCCAGGTCAAGGGTGGACCTGGGAACACCAGCAATTAAGAGGTGATTCCATGCTCCTCAAAACCTCCTGATCAGAGGCCTTGTTGTTGGATGTAGTTTATCATCTTACCCAGGACACAGATGTCATTGTGTTAATGTTGAAAGTACTCGGAATGAAACAATGTGTATCAACACAGTAATTTCCTCTCTTTTAGTACCAACACCAGAAAGCTTATCCAAGAATATGAACGGATCCTGTTGAAAATAAGCAGACAAAACTTGTCGAAACAATTCAACAAATCTTGCCTCAATATTATTGTCATACCCAGGATGGGGTAAGTAGACTTGCTCCTTTAATCAAAAAGTCACAGGATGTCAGGACTCTTGTCATAATAACAATGTCTTTATAATAATGAATAATGTAATGTTTGATCATAATATAATTATAACTTGCCTCATATTATTTTGCCCTATTCTTTCTCCTCCCCTAATTAAATATGAACGTATATTTTCATCTTTTAGCGACAGAGGGTCAATTCTATTGGCATAACTTTAACATATTTCTCATAAACAATGTCCTCGGATTTTATATCTCTGACGTAATCATTAGCCCCGCCAATCAAAATACGGTAAACCACGAGAGAAAAGAGAAGTTAGCAACTCTTGTGGAATGAAATAAAAATACTAGAGAAAGAACACTGAAGAAGGAATCGGCACATATGCTAGTCTATGAGGATCCCCTTAGCAGGCCTAGTATAGAAATAAATACAATATGGGAGACGTTAATATAAAAAGAATAGCATGGCTTCAACAGCTACTGGAGAAAAGGGAAGCTTCAGTGAAGACTGTCAAGCAGGTAGATTAGGTTTCAGGTTCCTAGATTCTACCTTCAGGATTATCCCACAGGATAATAACCCATGTTATCTAATTATTGGGAATGACTGCTAAAATTCTCCCTCCCTAAATTTATAAACAGTTTTTACATATTTATGCTCTGGTTTCTTCCTAGCCAATAAAAAGCGACAATTCTCAGCCTTAGCCACACATTTTTGTTCTTTCTTTGCTTGAAGTCACTTGACTGTAAATAGTAACAATACTTCATCTCGGAAATATAGACAGATCCTGAAGAAGTATGGAGGATACAATGGCTGAAACATCATGAATATGGCAATAAAGATGAGGACAACAGTCTGAATGATGTAAATAGTCTAAATAGTCACAATACCTCATCTCGGAAATATAGACCAGTAAAGATGAGGGCAACAGTCCGAACAATGTAAATAGTTACAATACCCCATCTCGGAAATATAGACCAGTAAAGATGAGGGCAACAGTCCGAACAATGTAAATAGTTACAATACCTCATCTCAGAAATATTGACAGAAGTTGAAGGTAAATATGGCAATAAAGATGAGGACAACAATCCAAACAATGTAAATGGTGTAAATAATTACAATACCGTATCTCAGAAATATAGACAGAAGTTGAAGGTGAATATGGCAATAAAGATGAGGACAACAGTCTGAATGATGTAAATAGTCTAAATAGTCACAATACCTTATCTCAGAAATATAGACAGATCCTGAAGAAGGCCAGAGCATACAATGATTGAAACAATAATCTGAACGTAAGTAGTGCAACTAATGAAGCTCGGTTTTGCTAAAAGAAATTTATATAAATGTATTATGATTCCTTGCAAATCCTTATCACCAATTTTGGGATGTCACTTGTCACATTTGCTATGTCAAGCGAAAGCTCATTATTACTTCCAAAAATGCTTGTTATATTTGAGACTTCTTAGATGCCAGTACTAATAGTAACGCCTTCCCTTTTATATCCGCACTAGTAACACTTGTTTAAGTAGTAATCGCCATCTCGTCCTTGACGTGGTAGGATGGCTTGTGTGTTTCAATGAACCCCAGAGCTATGTAGCCGAGGGCTTTGACCCTTAGAAGTTCCAACCAAGCTCAAAAGGCCTGTTAGGTGGGAATCAGATGAAAGACACACCCTGGTCCTCCAAGTTGTAGGTTGTACAATTGGCTAACAGCCTACTCACTTAAAAACTAGCTTGTTACAGAAATTATATCTTCAAACAACGACGTAGCCAAGGAAGAGTCCTCCAAAGTGGAGTGTATGTCTCGTGCTGGTGAAATGCCTTCGTGGGACGAGCTGAAGAGCATGATCCAGAACCGCATCCGTTGGAGAGGTGTTGTCGCGGCCCTATGTTCCCCAAGGAATCCACAGACATAAGATGTACATTCTTCCAAGAAGAAATTACTCGTTTATCCTTACACCCTTGTGCAAATTAACAGAAACAAAATGCTTACTATTTGCATATGAACAATACTAGGCAGCCAATAGTCAGTGTGGGTCTGGTACTGGTAGAGCTATATAACACCAGTTTTTTTCTCAGTCGAGACAGGGGCTCTCAATGTGCAAAAACCAGACAAGACAAACAGTATTTTAGGATGAATTTCATTAATTTGAACATGACTTATTATTATTATTATTATTATTATTAATATTATTATTATCTGTCTAATCACTTTATTAAATTTTAGTGTGGAGTATTGTGCAATACAGAATCAGATGTTGAATTCAGACTTTTGAATAAGAGGTTTAACCTTTGTTCCCTGTTTAGGATTGGGCTTCCAGTTCCTTCTAAAATCTTTCCATTCCCTTTCACTCGCGGTAGTTCCTTTCATCTTAGTGGTATTATCACCTTGCTTGGGGTGAATTGATCAAGAAAAATCTCTTCCCAGTTGGATTGATTAAAGGCTGCCTTTGATAAAAAAAAAGCATCTAGAATTGACCAATATTAAGAATATTATCTTCCATTAAGGTAGCACCAGATCTCTTTACAGACTATTCCTGGGAATGACGATAAACTACATCCGACAGTAAGATCACTGATTGGGAGATTGGAGGCTTTGAGAAGCTTGGACCCACTTCTTAATTGCTGTTGTTCCCAGGTCCACCCTAACCTGGTGTGGTAGCACCCATTAGGGTTCAGGCTATGGGCAAATAGTGAACCTTCAAACAAAAACAAAACCCTATAAAAGCATGAAGACACATTTTTTATAGTAAAAATACCAGCAAAACATTTTTATACAAAAAATTTACCAAAAATATTTATAGTAAAAGATAAAAGAACTTTTTTCATGCCATTAATCCATATAATATCCTACAATTTCTTAAAGAAATCAACTTGTATTCTAAAATATAGCCATAACAAAACTACTACATAAGACACACATATCACCATTTCTAGTAACCATGTCCCCACATCATATGTACAAAAATTTGAGTATCATCTACCCTGTATTCAACTGTGAAAGCAGAATAACATATATTTTTATTACTTCAAAGCTCCCAAGAAAATTAAATTTCAGTATTAAGTGACTCATAAAGAGTTGATATGCCGTTAAGGAAATCAAATCAAAATCTATGCAGACCTGGTAGAAATTGGTACGGCATGGTGGGTATGTCCTACTACACTTTTCATACTCCCCATGACCTTGTAAATTCAGATTACCATTTCTTTTGATCCCTACAAATTTCTTCTAATGGGAAAAACTTCAATTCTCTGGAAGCCTATAAAGACCGCTGAGACCAGTTCCTTACCCAGAAAGATACCAAGTTCTGGGAGGATGGAATTCTGAAGCTGCCTCAAAGATAGTGATGAACATTTGTTCCGACATTAAATAATCCATAAGTAGTTGATATACCATTAAACCACTCAGATCAAAATCTTTGAAAACCTGCTAGAAATTAGCACAGCATGACTGGTATAGTGATTTTTCAAGCGTAGATTAAATGTGGCACAAGGCCGAAAAAAGGGGGCACCCAGTGAGGATCAAACTCGGTACTCAGTCGTAATTGTTCTAGTGAGACATGCTTGTTAACCGTTAAACTGCCTCAAGGTGCCCCATGACTGGTATATCCTGCTACACCTGCAGTACTCCCCCTGATCTTGTACCTTCAGATTACCATTTATTTTAATCCTTACAATATTCTCTTTATGAATCTTAAATTCCCTTGAAGCCTATAAAAACCATTTAGACCAGGTTCTTGAAGGACAATATCATGGAGCTTTATGGACATTATTCAGACTATTATCTTCATCTTTGTCGCCATATTACAACATTTCGGCCGTTGTATACTCCGGCCTTCTTCAGGTGGTTGGAATGTCCAACTGAACCCTTTATTTCGCTCACTGGATTAGACTGTTCTAGTTTCACGTGCCATGTTTTAATGGATGTCAGTTATCAGTTATCTCCTGTTAATTCCCCTCTCCAAGTTCTCCACTGCCTTAGCCAGGTATTGAACTCACACTGTTTCAGTTCAGTCACTGGATCTAATCAACGCCTTTATCCACTCTGCCATGTGTCCTTTCAGAGGGGAATTAACATGAGATAACTGACATCCATTAGACATGGCACGTGGAACTAGAACAGTCTACCCCAGTGAGCGAAATAAAGGGTTCAGTTTGACATTCCAACCACCTGAAGAAGGCCAGAGTGTACAACGGCTGAAACGTTGTAATAAATATGGCGACAAAGATTAGGACAATAGTCTGAATAATGTAAATAATGTACATAATACCTCATCTCGGAAATATCATGAAGCTACCTCAAAGATGTCAAAAGGTCATGGAACAAAATGGCGTTTATATGGTTGAATAAATCTATGCATGAATATCTAAATGCAGGTCAGTGTTATTAAACTGCACAGCAATAAACCACAATGTCACTTAAGCCGTGCGTGCATGATGGACCCTAAAAGTTTTCGTTGTGTTCATATTAGAATCCTAATCATCAGTGGATCCCAATTTGAAACAAATTCAAACTTGATTCTGACTCATTTTAAAATCTGATTTTTGTTTATATAATCTTTTATTTTAATAAATTCATTAAATTGAGTTTTAATACCTTTATCCGTATTTTCCCAGGCATTTACTATTGTTGAGACTTTGACAATTCATACTCTGATTTTGTTGTCTTTTGGATTACCATTTATTTTTATTAATACATTACAATACAATGGGTTGTAATGTTTTTATTCAAAATCTTCATGAAACTATAAAAAAATTAATTTTATTGTTTTACGGCATTTCAACCACAATGGGTTAATGCCGACAAAATTTCCTTTATTTTTCAGAAATGTATAGCTGGTAATATTTTTTTCGAAAATGTATAGTTTGGTTTGTTTTGTTTTGTGGCATATTAACCTCAATGGGTTATTTAATGCTGATAAGATTTTTATTTCTGGTAATATTTTCTTTTTTCGAATATTTATTGTTGATACTAATTTTTTTTAAAGTATTTCTGGTATTAAAATCTATTTTTACACTTTCATAGTGTTTTGTGAGATCAACTATTTGCCCATATCTGGGACCCTAACAGGTGTTGCCACCCCAGGTCATGGTGGACCTGGGAACACCAGCAATTAAGAGGTGGTTCCATGCTCCTTAAAACCTCCTGATCAGAGGCCTTGCTGTTGGACGTAGTTTATTGTCTTACCCAGGACGGTTGTCTTTCGGATTACCATTTATTTTTATTAATACATTACAATACAATGTGTTGTAATGTTTTTATTCAAAATCTTAATGAAACTATAAAAAAATTAATTTTATTTTTTTCTTGTAAAAATGTTAAAATCTCGTGCATACGAGATTTCCGACATCTTTTGCTGTCATCGATGATTCATCTGTTGACATGGCACTTTGTAACTGGAATCACTTTAGGTCGTTATCTTTCAAATTTATTCACATTGGTGCAGATTTTTATGTGAGATTAAAGGATAGTTTTAATAAATATCTTTCAAATCTGCCAATATTTAAATTCAAAAACATTTAAATTATTTAAAACTCATTTTTCTTAGGAAATCACTGGCGTTATTTTTACTATAGCATTACACATTTTAAAGAATTTAAATTTTTTTTTTTTTTTGCCAGAATCAATTTAACTAACCAAACCCACAATCCTAGAAGAAAAAATATCAGTGTTAAAGGGTAAATATATATATATATATATATATATATATATATATATATAGTCAAACCTAATGAGCTAGACAAACCTACTAAGGTTTCACTTAGGCAGATTAGGTAACTATACTTGTCTCGAAAAGCCTTCGAATTCTTGATATACCAATAGTTGAATCAATCTCGAAGGGAAAAAAAGTGTTTCGAAAAAGAAAGAGCCAGGAACATGAACGTCTGTCGAAAATAATCACACAGATACATGTTCAAGGGCCAAAGAAAAAACCCTGATATGAGTAAACAACTAACTAAAGAGCTCGATACAAACGTAGAGCAGACCTAGTCAAGCCTAATGAGCCAGACAAACCTACCAAGGTTTCACTTAGGCAGATCGTCAGTTGACCTTGACGATCTGCCCAAGTGAAACCTTGGTAGGTTTGTCTGGCTCATTAGGTTCGACTATATATATATATATATATATATATATATGATGACAATTGGAAAAATCTTAGATTTTGCCGACGCGTTTCGTCTTTCGACTTTTTCAAGGCAAAAATGAAATTTTAATATCTCTGTTGTTATATTAAAAATCCAAATTTAAAAATATAACTGGGAATTTAACTGTATTATCGGCATGGGAAAAAAAATCTCTTACTATAAAGGTAATTTACATTAACCAGAAAAAAAAGCTTGGACAGAAGTGTCTTTCTTTTTAAATTTGGATTTTTAATAAGAGATTTTTTAACAAGAGATATTTCGATTTCATTTTTGCCTCGAAAAGGTCAGAAGACAAAACGCGTCGGAAAAATCTAAGATTTTTCCAATTGTCATTTTATACCAATCTGTCTTGTCCACAGAAATGATCTGGGAATTTAACTAATATATATATATATAATATATATATAAATAGATGAAGAAATATAGTTTTAAGGTGTGCTATATTTATGGGATAAAGTGCTCAATATCAGAGATAGAGCGTATGTAAATATAAGAGTGAACATTGAAGTCAACACTCTGTTTCATGCTAGACACAATCGTCAGGTCTGACAATTATGTCTAGCATGAAACAGCCTGTCGCCTCTGAGTGTTGACTTCAATGTTCACTTATATATATATATATATATATGATTTTTTGTCTATATAATCTTTTATTTGAATAAAGTCATTAAATCGAGTTTTAATACCTTCATTATATCCGTAATTTCCCAGGTATATGTGGTTAAATAATTGCACTATTTTTCTTCCACTATCTTTCATCATCATACAATAGAGTGGAATCATGATTTTTTTTTTAAATAAGGTACATAGAATATTTTTAGAATAGAAGAATTTATTTTCTTAAATATGGCACATAGAAAATTTTAAAAATATGGTACATAAAATTAGGTACATAATTTATTTTTTTAATTAAGGTACATAGAATATTTTAAAAATGGGTTACATAATTTATTTTCTTAAATAGGGTACATAGAAAATTTTTAAATATGGTACACTAGCAGCATGGCCTGGCGTTGCCCATGCTTGATTAAAAAATCGTACAACTCATACAGCAATTGCTATCACTTAAAATATTTTTGCCTTTAAAGGAGTGCCCTTTGCCATGCTGATGTTGCTACATGCCTTACTTCTTGCCTATCTCACACTGCAAATTTTTTCTAAGCTCTATACTAAACATTAAATCTGTTACGAAAAAAGAGCAAAACAAAATGAACACAAAAGATCAGCTTTAAAAAAGGACTCGTAACTGGAAAAACCGAATGAAAAAAGAATGTTAACAACATTTACTTTTTCACACCCAACACAGTTCTACGGAATCAGAATCAACGTTGAGTTTAAGCAAGGGAATGAGACAATTAGAGTAAAGTGCCATGCAGATTTAAATTTTTCCCACTTGTGACAAATGCAGCTATCGTTTACTTTTTGCATGCTAGCATGCTAGTTAACATTCATGTCAGTCAGCTGTTGGCTCTCACGCTGGCCAATAGAATCTTCCTGCCTATTTGTGGCAGCCAGCTATAGGCTCTCAATCTGGCCAGTAGAAAATGGCCCCAAACTACATGAAAACTGCTGTAGAAACATGATGGGAGTTGGGAAATGCAAAGTTGGTCTTGGCCTTTCCGCTAACTTGGAGCATGTGCATGTAAATTTTGGTGCAAATCCGTCAAAAATTGCGACCGTGCATTTGTTACACACACACACACATCCTGCCTTTTAGAGATAAAATTGGTTACATAATTTATTTTCTTAAATAAGGTACATGGAAAATTTTAAAACATGGCACATAAAATAGGGTACATAGTTTATTTTTTAAATAGGGTACATAGAAATATTTTTAAATATGGTACATAAAATGAGGTTTATAATTTATTTTTATATAGGGCACATAGAAAATATTTTTTAAATATGGTACATAAAATGGGGTACAAAATTTTTAAAATAGGGTACATAGAAAATTGTAAAAATCTGGTACATAAAATAGGGTACTTCAAATTTTTAGATGGTGACATATATTGTCTTTGAAATGCACTTAAAAATACCATGAACATTTGTTTTGACCACATATATAATCATTGTTTTTCTATAATTCCTTTTTCTTTTGTTTTCAGATTCTCCATCTTAAAAAATATTTTATGAACATTCATAATTTGGATATACCATTCCTTTCTTGATGATCTAAAGACAAAATATGGAAAATGACACGGAAAAAACAAAAATCTCTGAAGCCCGTGACTGCAAATCGTCTGATAATTTAAAAAAAAAAATAAAGCCCAAAACGGTAAAGAAACCATACTCTTGTGAAGTGTGTGGCTCTTCATTATCTTGTAAGTCCAGCTTGAACTTGCATATGCGAATACACACCGGGGAGAAACCATATTCATGTGAAATATGTGGGGCTTCTTTTTCACGGAAGTCAAACTTGGTTGTACATATGCGAACACATACCGGAGAGAATCCATATTGTTGTCAAGTGTGTGGCTCTTCCTTTACACAAAAATCAGATTTGGTGGTACATTTGCGTATACACTCTGGAGAGAAACCATATTCATGTGAAGTGTGTGACACTTCTTTTTCACGGACGTCACATTTGAAACAACACATGCGAACACACACAGGAGAAAAGCCATATTCTTGTCAAATATGTGGCTCTTCCTTTGCAAAGAAATCAACTTTGGTGGTGCATTTGCGAATACACTCTGGAGAGACACCTTATTCATGTGAAGTGTGTAGCTCTTCTTTTTCACGGAAATCAGAATTGGTAACACATGTACGAATACATACCGGAGAGAACCCATATTCTTGTGAAGTGTGTGGCTCTTCCTTTTCACGAAAGTCACATTTAAAAGAACATATACGAACACACACTGGAGAGAAGCCATATCTATGTGAAGTGTGTGGCTCTTCCTTTTCATGTCAGTCAAATTTGAGAAAACATATGCGAACACATACTGAAGAGAAGGCATAATGTTGTGAAGCATATGATTCTTCCTTTGCACTGACATGCCTTCACACACACTGGAAAGAAATATTTAATGTATATGATTCTTCAGTATCTGTCTATATTTCTGAGATGAGTTATTATGTACATTATTTACATTATTCGGACTATTGTCCTCATCTTTGTCACCATATTTATTACAACGTTTCGGCTGTTGTATGCTTCAGCCTTCTTCAGGTGGTTGGAATGTCAAACTCAACCCTTTATTTCGCTCACTGGGGTAGACTGTTCTAGTTCCACAGATGTTCTCAAGACAGTAGTCCGAATAATGTATATGATTCTTTTCTGAAAACTTGAAAGGAAAACACCTTTTTTTTTATCATTTCATCCCAAGTAAGGTGATAAAGCCACTAAGATGCAAGCTGTTATGGAGAGTGAAAGAAAATGACAAAATATTATTGAGGAGAATGGATAATAAAAGAATACAATACAAAAAGACAAGATAATGACATTTAAATTTTTACAGATTGTATTTAACAGGAAAGCAAGCAAGTCCTATCGACTTAGAAGTGCAAACGAAGAGACTATTAGAATAGAATTTACGGTTATACTTCTGAGTATATTCAAAAATATTTCTATTCCTCGTTGATGATACGTGGCAAAAGCAAACACGTTTGACTAAATACATTTGAAAATATTCATCAATGTTCAGTGAAAGAATTTGAAAAATCACATGTAATTCTGAATACTCATTATCTTTACAAGAACGGTTGAACTTTTTCTTTTATTGAACATAATGTTTGATGAACATTATGATAAACGCCAACACAGTGATATCACTTTTCTACACATGAACTTTCAGCAAATGCAATTTCTGTTTGAATTTTGGGGGATGAGGAGTTGTCGTTATTTACATTATTTACATGTCAACTATTGCTTATATCTTTGTTGTTATCACAATGTTTCGACCATTGTGCCCTCTGGTCTTCATCAGGTGCTTGTCCATCCAGGTAACCCTCAGGGAATTTCAAACTGAACCCTTTATTTAATCTACGGGTTTATTCCACTATCCGTGTCCAGCAACATATCATCTCGTTCCTATTTTGGACGACTCAGATATTGTTTGCTGTGTTCCCATTATCCAACCAGAAAATACACAGTTGGATTAAATCAGTGAAATTTGTGTTCAATTCCTGGACCAGGCCATGAGTGATTGGACTTGGAAACCGCAAGCAATAACTGAGAAGTAGTGAATATGAAGTAAACTATATGTCCGACAGAGAAGGGGCGTATTCAACAAAATATCGAAAATTGCTCTTTTTCAATGCAAATCATTCATTATATCATACCCAAGTATTTTACAAAAAATTAGAGCCAATTACACAATATTTCAATCTCAATGTAAGTTTATAGTTCGTAACCATGCAATGAGATGAGGTAACATAAACCGTAGATTTGTCTGTGGAATATCATTACATTATTGTTATATAATTATAGTGAAATCATTAAGGTTTTTTTTGTCAAAAGCGTTTTATTTTTCGTCATATATTACTTTAAAATATTCCTTTTTGCAGGTTTTATTTTTGAAATGGAATAAGATCATTTCAAATTTCAGAATTTCACTATTGCCCATCAAAATGATTGGAAGAAAGTGATCTAAAAAGAAAAATGGAAAAGAGAGGTAACAAAGTATAAACGAAATAACCCCAGTTTGTTCAACTAAGGAAACGTAGCAAGTATTCTAAAATTCTGCCAATAACAAAGGAGAAAATGAAAAATACCTAACAACAAATCAAATATACCATTAAAATTTATATTATTTTTATTTATTTGTTATGTAACTAAATACATAATTGTCAATAATATTTGCATAAAACTTGATATTTTCTGTAATAAATTTTTAATGAATGTTATTCTTCTTATTATTTTACTTAAGTGTAAGGAAATCCTATATTTACAATTCTTTACGGCTAACCATGAAAAGAAATATTCATCAAAAAAGCCTAAAACCTTTAAGCACATATTGCTGCAAAATTATCAAATGTTGAATACGCCCCTCCTCCGATAAACTAAAATCTACACCCATAGATTAAATAAAGTGTTAAAATTCCCTGAAAGTAACTCAGTTTGACAATCAACTGATGAAGGTCAGAGGGCAAAAATTTTGTGACAACAAAAATAAAGATAGGGAAAATAGTTCGCGTGTAAAATGAGAATAATAAAAATCTTAAATCGATTTCTCGATGATTATGTTCTCATCCATTTTTTAATTTAAATGTATAATTCACTATGTGATCATGTTTAAGATTAAATTATAAAAATTTAAGAAATCTGGGTCTTGTTTGTCAGTATTTTCAATACAAGAAGCCCTGCTTCAACCTATATACATATATATATATATATATATATATACATATATATA
>OZ038479.1:6665745-6668245 GCA_964036315.1 Acanthosepion esculentum | reverse complement strand
TATATATATATAATGTATATATATAATTAATTATATATATATATATATAATGTATATATATAATTAATTATATATATATATATAATGTATATATATATATAATTAATTATATATATATATATATAATGTATATATATATATAATTAATTATATATATATATATATAATGTATATATATATATAATTAATTATATATATATATATATATAATGTATATATATATATAATTAATTATATATATATAATTAATTATATGTATATATATATAATTTATATATATATATATATTAATTATATATATATATATAATGTATATATACATATAATTAATTATATATATATATATATATAATGTATATCTATTAATTATATATATATATATATATAATGTATATATACATATAATTAATTATATATATATATATATATAATGTATATATATTAATTATATATATATATATATATATAATGTATATTTATATAATTAATTATATATATATATATATATAATGTATATTTATATAATTAATTATATATATATATAATGTATATATATATATTAATTATATATATATATATGTATATATATATATAATTATATATATATATATATATAATGTATATATATATAATTAATTATATATATATATATATAATGTATATATATATAATTAATTATATATATATATATATAATGTATATATATATAATTAATTATATATATATATATAATGTATATATATATAATTAATTATATATATATATATATAATGTATATATATATAATTAATTATATATATATATATATAATTAATTATATATATATATATATATATATAATGTATATATATATAATTAATTTATATATATATATATATAATGTATATATATATATATATAATGTATATATATATAATTAATTATATATATATATATAATGTATATATATATAATTAATTATATATATATATATATAATGTATATATATATATATAATAATTATATATATATAATTATTATATATATATATATAATGTATATATATATAATTAATTATATATATATATATATAATGTATATATATATAATAATTATATATATATATATAATGTATATATATATAATTATATTATATATATATATATATAATGTATATATATATAATTAATTATATATATATATATATAATGTATATATATATAATTAATTATATATATATATAATGTATATATATATAATTAATTTATATATAATATATATAATGTATATATATATAATTAATTATATATATATATATTTATATATAATGTATATATATATAATTATATATATATATATAATGTATATATATATATATAATTATATATATATATATATATAATGTATATATATATAATTAATTATATATATATATATAATGTATATATATAATTAATTATATATATATATATAATGTATATATATATAATTAATTATATATATATATATAATGTATATATATATATAATTAATTATATATATATATATGTATATATATATAATTAATTATATATATATATATAATGTATATATATATAATTATATATATATATAATGTATATATATATAATTAATTATATATATATAATGTATATATATATAATTAATTATATATATATATATAATGTATATATATGTAATTAATATATATATATAATGTATATATATATAATTAATTATATATATATATATATAATGTATATATATATATATATAATGTATATATATGTAATTAATTATATATATATAATGTATATATATATAATTAATTATATATATATATATAATGTATATATATATATATAATGTATATATATATAATTAATTATATATATATATAATGTATATATATATATATAATGTATATATATATAATTACATATATATATATATATATATAATGTATATAATTAATTATATATATATATATAATGTATATATATATAATTAATTATATATATATATATATAATGTATATATATATAATTAATTATATGTATATATATATAATTAATTATATATATATATAATTAATTATATATATATATATATAATGTATATATATATAATTAATATATATATATATATATAATGTATATATATATAATTAATTATATATATATATATATATATAATGTATATATATATAATTAATTATATATATATATATATATATAATAATGTATATATATATAATTAATTATATATATATATATATATATAATGTAATATATAGTTAATTATATATATATATATATATATATAATGTATATATATATAATAATTATATTTATATATATATATATAATGTATATATATATAATAATTATATTTATATATATATATATAATAATTGTCTATATTTTTGGGATGAGGGGCCCCTAATCGTAAGAGAGAACCTAGAATAACAACTTAGGTTTAAATATACCAAAATTCATACACGATCGTCCCAGTGACACAT
>OZ038479.1:6628881-6665545 GCA_964036315.1 Acanthosepion esculentum | reverse complement strand
TATATATTGTATATTATATATATATATACTATATATATATATATTGTATATTATATATATATATACTATATATATATATATTGTATATATATATATATATATATATACTATATATATATATATTGTATATTATATATATATATATATACTATATATATATATATTGTATATTATATATATATATATACTATATATATATATATATTGTATATTATATATATATATATATATATATACTATATATATATATATTGTATATTATATATATATATATATTGTATATTATATATATATATATATATACTATATATATATATTGTATATTATATATATATATATATTGTATATTATATATATATATATACTATATATATATATTGTATATTATATATACTATATTTATATATATTGTATATTATATATACTATATATATATATATTGTATATTATACATACTATATATATATATTGTATATTATACATACTATATATATATATTGTATATTATATATACTATATATATATATTGTATATTATATATACTATATATATATATTGTATATTATATATACTATATATACATATTGTATATTATATATACTATATATATATATATGTATATTACATATATATATACATATACTATATATATATATATATATTACAATACATATAATATATATACTATATATATATTGTATATTATATATATACTATATATATATTGTATATTATATATATACTATATATATTGTATATTATATATATATATACTATATATATATATATATATATTACAATACATATAGTATATATGTATTATAATGTAAATTGTATATATTATATAATATTTTAATATATTTAAATTATTTGACAAACTGTAAAAATTTTACTTGTGACATGTTTTGTTTTTCAGAAGTCTAAAAAGAAAGGCAAGATTAAGAATGAAGGAAGCCTTAATTTTCATTTAATTTTTAAGCCTAAAAAGACAAGATTGTTTGCTCTTGTTTTAGTTTTCTCCACCGAAACGAAAATTAAAAAATACTAGTAGTGTTGGCGCAAGGAACCTAAGAGAGTAATAAAACGAACTTGGCTGTTCTTGAGTAAAAAAATAAATATAGATTTAAAAAAAAAAAAAGACAAGAAGACTGACCGTTCGAAGTAGGGTTGGAATATTGTGGATACTCCAAGCCCCAGATCAAACAGTTGTCAAATTCTTCCTCAAAAACACGACCTGAGTTTATCGTCAAAGATATGCCATTTAGTTTTTCTTACTTAAAAAAAAAAAAAAATTACTTTGTGCAATAATGAAAACAAAATGATGTCTAATTTTTCAAAATGTTCTCTTTTTTTTACAAATATAAATGCGTTTTCGTTACCCACAAGCAATGAAGAATTAATTCTTTTGTTGACATATGTAATTTCCTTTTTCTCACCCCGCTCTTTAATAAGTGAGGCACAAAATTCTCTTCCCTAAAACGAACGCTCACAGACGATATTGTCTGAAACTCAACCATCGATCTGATTATCGCTGTAAATTCTAATCCATCTTATCTTCTTAAAATACAGAAATCAACAAAATTTACACATTGGATCATCTTGTAAGTGTCTGAAGCTTTATTTTACTAATTAACTAAAGCAAATATTAAGAAATTTATTTTTTTTGCTATTACCGCCTGCCTTCATTCAGCCATTATCGTTAAACAGGATGAATAATTGAATAAAGTTTGTTGACATTAGTTTAATAATTCACTTCAGTGTGTACGTTTGCTAATTATTTCCTCTTTATTATGTATAAATACTAACATATTGTAATTACTGTTGGTATCTCCACTTTTTCGGTATCATGACGAAAAATTCCCCAAAAGTTTTTTAATCAAAGTGTTTGTAATTATTAAAAAAGACCGGTAAATTTGCTTTTTAACACCCACGCTAAATATCTCTTAAAACTTTGTAAAGAGCATGATTGGTAAAGTTTGGTTTTATTTCCCGAGCGCTAAAAATCCCTTTTAGGTACCATTTGCTAAAAAATCAGTAGTACAGTGTAACCCGGATATAAGAGAGTTGTCGGGACCGGAAAAGAAGTCTCTTATATCCGAGTTTGGTCTATACATTAACACAGGCTCTAATTTGGGACCAGAGAAAATCTCTTATATCCGGGTCTCTTATATTCGGGTTACATTGTATATTGATAACAATTTCGAAAAAAATAAAATAAATAACTTTCATCATTAAAATATTTATGTTATTATTAAGAGGAAAGAAAGTATTTTTTAAATATTTTTTAAAATTTTTTTCTTTCTAACACGTTTTAAATTTGGGTCAAAATCTTCTTTTTTTTTTGTTAAAACCGTACGACTTGTGGTCATCGCAATTTTTGTAGTAATGTCCCAGTTGTCGCTAAAAAAATGGTATATCCTGATGAAAAAAGGCCCGAAACTTAATGAAAATAAAATTTTATCACGAAAAACTTTGTTATTAATAAGAGTGGAGACCAAGGTATTTTTTAATTATTTTTTGAAAATTTTTATTCATATTTAGCACGTTTAAATTTGTGGTTGAAAATCTTGTTTTTTTTTAGTTAAAAAATTGCATAATATTTAGCACTAGCTCTTTTTCACTTAAAAAACACATGACCTTGGAAATTATTGTAAAAGTCAAATAATTGTCCTAATTTAGTGAAACTTTCAGAACTTATTCCGAAATGACTGAATTTATTTAAGAAATGTTTGTCTTTTAGAAAGTCATGGTAAAAATATTTTTTTTTACGTCTTTTTTTTACTTTACTTAATTTTGTGAGCAGTTTTTATGTATGGGTGCGTTCGCAAATTTTATTTTTTATTTAAATAAAGGAGACGTTGAGGTATATAAATCATAAATTTCCTTTTACATTTTCGGGCCGCAAAGTCCCCAATTTTAGCTCTGAATTTGAAAAACAAAAATGCAAGAAAACTAAGACATTTTTTTAATGAAAATAGCTTTTAATGTTTTTTATAAATAATATATATTAAGGACTTTTTTTTGTGAAGTCAAAATCCTTTTCAGGAGAATAATAAATTTTTACTAGAATTGTTTACTTTTTTTTTACAAAGTGAAAATATTGATAAATGTTTACAAAAATAAAGTACGAGTGCGTTCGCTCATTTTTTTCACTCATTAAAAAGATCTATTTTTATAGATCATAAATTAGAAAGATTATTTACAATCTGAGGGCCGCAAGTTATTTTAAAATATTTGTTATTTAAAAAAATGCATTAAAATTCATCTAAGGATGGGCATATCTAAACCGAAATGAAAATGTTAGAGTTATACCCCCTAGAGTAGACGCATTATAACTTCTCATTATTGTCGCCTCGTCAACTCAAAACATTTCTATTTTCTTTTTTTTTTTTTTACATATAATCAAATTCTTTTTCAGTGAGAGACATACCGCAAACATTTTTTTTTTTTTAATTCAAATTTAGGGACGTTGGGGAAAAATTCTCAGAAAAATATTTCATATAAAAAGCTGGTTAACGCTTGTTTTTAGCAAACCTGAACTGACTGAAGTTTAGTGGGGCTAGGAACCCTCAAAGCAGCTGTGCTAAGAAGAATCTTAGCACAGCTGCTTTTTGAGGGTTCCTAGGTATTTTTTTTTAAATTTATCTTAGCCTAAGATAAATTTTTAAAAAAAATGAACGTAAAATTTTATGTGAAAATAATATTGTTACAAAATTTTTGTCTTAGAAAATTTTAACTATAAATGTATTTTTTCGTAATTTAAATCTTATTTTTAATAAAAATAAATAATAATTTATAAATAAATAATAATAATTTAAATAAATAATAATATAAATAAATAATAATAATTTATAAATAATATAAATAAATAATAATTTATAAATAATAATAAAAAATTTTATTCAAGAATTCTCCCTCAAACGTAAGGTAAAAAAAAAATTGGAATGTATAAACTGGTTCACTTAAATCTAGAACAATTTATGTCACTTTTGCCCTACCGTCCGATAATTTCCCCTGACGTAAGCTGTTGACAGGCTGACATATATCACCTCTCAATCAAGCCAAAAAACCAAGACCCACGATCGGAAAATGTCTTTAAAAAAAATTTCTGATGAAAATGTAAGTAATGTTTCTTTCAAATTGCATTAAGTATACTTTAAATTTTCTGATTTTCTTAAAATAACTTTTGAGAAAAGTATCATTGAATTTTATATGATTTTTAAATGGGAAACTTTATTTTTGTTTATAAAACTAATAAAACTGTCAATAAATGATTGATGTTAGCATTATTCGTCAATTTTGATGACTAAAAAAAAACATGATTTTTAGCTAAGATTTTGGACATGCTAGAAAGGGTTAAAAAAATTTAAAAAATACTCAAAAAATACTTTTGTCTTTCCTCTAAATAATGACATAAACATCTAGACAATAAAAAATATTTTAATCAAGTTTCGAGCCTTTTTTCATCCGGATATGTCACTTTTTTTAGCGGCAATTGTGACATCCCTAATTTTTAGTGTAGCAGTTTCGGGCGAAAACCCGTTAATTTTGAAATTATTGCAAATATCAAATAATTGTCTAATTTAAATGAAACTTTCAGGACTTATTCAAAAATGAATGAATTTATTTTTGAAATTTTTATTTTTAGAAAATCTTAGTAAAAATATTTTTTTTTTTTTACATCTGTTACCCACCCCCATAAATTAATTTCATGTAATTTTATAGAATTTCAAAGAGTGCGCAAATTTTTTTTTTTTATAAGCAGGACTCCTTGGAGAAGTTAAATAATCAATTTTTTTTCCCCCAACTAATGCCAACTTTTTAAAAAATCTGCTCCAAATCGTAAAATAAAAACTGCAATAAACTCTGTAATTATCAAATTAGATAGGCTTTTATTTGCTTTTATAAATAATATACATTAAGGACATTATTATCTGAAGAAAAAAAAAATTCGATGAATAAAGAATTTTTACAACAATTGATTGCATTTTTCTTTTATTTTTTTCTTCAATTTTAAAAAATGTTTTAAAATTCTTTCATGCAGCACATGGGATTGGTTATTAGCTTTTTAAGTGAAGACTATATTTACTAAGTGAAAATTAAAAGCTTAATACAAATAACGCTACCAAATAATAATTAATAATATAATATAATAATTAATAATATTATATCTCAGTTATTTAATTAAAAATGTAATAACTGATAATATAGTAATTAATAAAATTATTTATCATAATTATCTACCATTATAGAGGTAACTACACAATTTAAAAAAAAAAATTTATAGTATTTTATTTTTAAATTATTATAAGAAAGCATCTTCAAAATTACAGTTAACTAAACCTGTCAACACATGCAGCCATCCAATTATTGATGGATACTTGAGAAAAACAAAACTCCGTGGTGAAGAAATGCTTGTCTAGAAAATTTCATGGTGTAAGTAAGTGATGTTTGTTTTAAAACAGATTAATTAAACTTTAAATTTGCTAATTTTACGAAAGTAACATTTCAGAAATCTATATGTTATTTTAGGCGGTTTTTTTAAACCAAAATTCTTTTTGTTTACATTTCTCTCTAAAAAAAGTTAAACATGGCCGTTTCGATTAGTTTTGCGGAAGAATCAACTAAAAATCATTATAATTTCTATTTGAGATACAGTACAGGGTTTTCTTTTCTGGAATTAGAAAATTTAATCCTTTATCTTTCAATTGAAGCTGGGGGAAACTTATAAAAATGATTTTTTATTTATGAAAAATAACTTTTAAACCTTGGATATACCGAATTGTTGGAGGTACCTACAAATCTTTCCAAAATTGTCATATTTCTGTGCAAATTTACTTGCTGAACTCGAATTAACAATTATATTTATGAAGAAACCTACCATTTTGGAGTTATCAATAATTAATAATCGGACTTCTTGTTGGTCATTCATCCCCCATTACTGCCATAATGTTCACTCATTCACTGATGAGTACTTTGTTGGTGTAAGAATAAATTTTGGCCTATTTACTTCTTTTACAGCTATCACTCTTTTGAAATCACTACGCATTATCGTAAAGCATTTTTTTTTGATACATGTAGTTTTATTTATAACAAAAAACTTTAAACAAAAACAAATTAAATAACACAATAAAACCTTTTTTCTGTGTAGAATAGCAATGACAAATTAAAAGAACAAATTAAATAATACAATAAAGCATTTTTTATATTTTAAAATTGAAAATAAAAAAATTAATGCACAAACTTGGTAAATTATTTAATGTTTTTTATTTTTTAATTTGTTCCCTTCTTCTGCATTAATTAAGAAAACCCCACCCCTAACCTTAACACCTAACCCTAAAGATTAACTTTAGGGTTAGGTGTTAAGTTTACTGTAGTGCTAACTCAAAAGCGGTAGGTTTCTTCAAAATTTAATTGCTAATTTGAGTTCAGCATGTACATTTACACAAAATTATGATGATTTGGGAACATTTTAAGAGATATTTAGCGTGGACATTAAAAAGCAAATTTACCAAAGTAATTTTTTTACTTTTTAATCCTTTCTAGCACGCTCGAATTTTTGGTTAAAATTCTGGTAAATTTGCAGTTTAAGCCCCGCAAACCAATTTGATGTAAATTTGCACGCTTATTTCCAAAATTAAAATTTTGCAGAAATCTACTGTTATCGACAGTATAAGTTCGGCTTTATTCTCGTCACGGCTTCAGCCTGGCAGCCATTACCGGCG
Organism: Acanthosepion esculentum; assembly: GCA_964036315.1. Lineage (NCBI taxonomy): Eukaryota > Metazoa > Mollusca > Cephalopoda > Sepiida > Sepiidae > Acanthosepion > Acanthosepion esculentum. The sequence continues at coordinate 6,658,820 of OZ038479.1, read as the reverse complement.
TTGTTTACATACGTTCACCTCACATAGTGTTGCATGGAAGTTTCACTTGTCTTGATTATTGCACATGCAATGTGCAAACTTTAATTTAAAATGAATGCGCGGAATTTTAAAAAGTAACCCGAGTTTGGGGTTATTTGGGGTTTTAAAAAGCATGCTTATTTACAAAATTTAAAAAAAAAACAAGTGCTAAAACGCACTTAATGATAAAATGAACAATTTTAAGGTTGGACATTTTTTAAAATTAAATTTTGAGTTTTAAAAAGCATGATTATTTACAAAATAAATAAAAAACTAGTGCTAGAAAGGACTTTATTAAGTCCTTTTCTAGCACTAACGAGCTACCTTTTAAAATTTGTTTTATTGTTTAAACAAGAATTCATTATTATTACAGCTTCTCTATAAAAAAAAAGCAACACTTGTCATTGCTAATAACTTAAATTTAATAAAATTTTCACTTTCAAAAGTGTCTAAAGACTTCTTTTGGTTTTGCGCAGTAATTGAGACAAGTAAGAAGATAGGAAGATGAGTAAAAAGGCTGTTAATTAAGTAAGCTTTCATGCATGACTGCAGGGCTTAATCTGCAAATTTACCAAAAATCTTGTTTTTCTTAGTCAGCGGCTAGGCCAAAGATAAGTACAGATTTAAAAACACGTTCTTTGGGAAATTCTTGCAAAAATCAAATAATTGTCAGATTTTAATGAAAATTTCAGGTCTTATTCGCAAATAAATCAAATTATTTTTAAAATAATTTTTTAGCAAATTTTAATGAAAATGTATTTTTTTAATCTGTTAAATAGAATTTCCAGAAATTAAAATTCCACCCTAATTTATATTAGTTAAAAGTAGGTACTACCACTACTTCACAATATTTAAGGTTGAAAATGAATTTTAAAAATGAAAAAAAAAACAGAAATTGATTGCAATCAATTCACTATTTTTGACTGAAAATAGCTGATTAGAGTCATCTGTCATCCCAATGTAATTTTCTGTATTAAAAAATCTTCCAAAAATAAAATACCTTTTTGAAACTTCATTTGTGGAATATTAGCTGATTTAAAGTATAATTAATCTGTTTTGAAACAAATATCATTTAGTTTAAAATAATGGATATTTAAAACAAAGAGTAGTGGTGATTACATACTTGTCATCACTCATAAATCACTTAACAAGTGCTTCTACAATTTTATTGTTGTTCTCCAGAGACTTTATCTGTTAAAATTTAACTTAAGAAAATGACAGGTGAATGCTTTTTTTTATATAATCTTTTAGTACTCATTATTAATCCTAAAGATTTATGTTTATATGCATAAAATTAAAAATTATTTTAAAAATCTTAGTATGTGGTGATTTGTATTAACTTTTCAATTTTCACTTAGTAAATATAGTCTTCACTCAATAACTTAATGCGATCAAAGTTTTGAATTTTTAAAAGATTTTTTAATCTTAATAAATTATTATAATTAAAAAACTGAAAATAATTCTTGTAAAAATTTATTATTCATCGGGAAAAAAATTTTTTTTCAGATTATAATGTCCTTAATATATATTATTTATAAAAGCAATTATAAGCTTATCTAATTAAAAAATATCAGTTTTATTGCAGTTTTTATTTTACTATTTGGAGCAGGTTTTCGGGAAAACAGTAACTGTTTGAAAAAACAATGTGTACATTATATTCTCCAAGGAGTACTGGGTTTAATTAATAAAACAAAACTTGTGATCAGAATTTCATTTTTAGAATTTTCATGAAATTAAGTAAGTCTGGGGTAACATAAAAAAAAAAGATTTTACCAAGATTTTCTAAAAATAATAATTTCAGAAGTAAATTCATTAATTTGTGAATAAGTCTTGTAAGTTTCATTAAAATCTAACAATTATTTGATTTTTGCAATAATTTCTAAATCAATGTGTTATTTTACTGGAAAAAAGTTAGCTCTGTTACACTATTGAAGCATAAAAAAAACAAAATTTTGATCGTATTTTAAAAAATACCATTTTCTTCCCTCTTAATAATAACAAACATTTTGATGATAAAACTTTTTTTTTATCAAGTTTGGGGCCTTTTTTGAGTATGCATTTCTACAATATTTTAAATTTAATGTAAATATTATTTTGTTCAAATCAGATTAATTATATTTTAAATCAGCTAATATTCCTCAAATAGATTTTCTGAAAAGCGTAGTTTATTTTTGGAAGATTTTTTAATAAAGAGAATTACATAAATAAATAAATGCTAAAAAGTGACACTGAAATCAAATTTTTTAACAAAAAATCCTTCCAGTCAATTTAAATTAGATTTTGATATGCAGCAAAGTATTTTGCTTATTGGAAATATTTAATGTATAAACTTGAAATTAAAACTGAAATGAAAGCTTCAAGAAAGATTTTTCATTTAGTGGACATGCCTAATTAAAAATGAAATAAAAAATTGAGTTTGTTTTTTAATTTCTAAACAAAAAAAATGTGAAAAATCAATAGGAAAATTGTCAGTATAGTGACATTTTAAAAATTTGATCAGATTCCATTTTTCAATGAAATTTAATCAAACTTTCTGCTTTGTTCAGTGATTACTATGTACCTAGCAAAGAAAAAGCTGTAAAAATGCATTTTAAATCATTTAAATATCTTTGTAGTTAAATTTTGGTTTTATGTGAAAGATAATAGCCTTCTGCTCAGTTCGGTGACTGAATTTGCTGACAAAAGAGAAAACCATTTTAAATTCTCTTAAAATCCAGCGCATGTCCCATGTTTCTTAGAAAGGAGTAAATTTTAAGGATTATTAGATTAAAAATTAAATTTTGCAAAAATATTACTCTGTGCAAAAAATATGGTTTTCCTAACAGGGTATGTTGGGCACGTGGCCAAGTGGTTAACATGTTTGCATTCTAACCATAAGACTCGTTCGATTCTCACCATCGTTTATTTGTCAGGAAGGAGATTTCCTGATGTTATCGGACTGGTGGGGTGGATCCCAGCTAACTGCATCTTTGGAAATTGCCTGAAAATCATACCACGGGTTGACCCAAGCCTTGTGAGTGAAATTGGGTAGGTGGACCACTTGGGGGACCATTGATAGCTTTGCTAGCACAAAGTCACAAATCATCCTGGCCGAGGGCTTGAGCGTGCTGGCTTTGTTCAAATTGTTGATCATGCTAGATAACGCACTCTTTCCCAAAAATTGTAACTAAGGTCTGCTCAACATAGCTGCAGTATAAACCACAGGTGGGCTCTGTGGGTGTTGAATAAACACAAATGTGCCTGAGCAAGCGTCTGCAACAGGGATTGGTTAGTTGCCCTAGTAGACGGGTATCCTTGAATACGAGTGGCCAGGTATACATATACATACATGGTTTACCAATACATTCAAAGGCCATCAAAAATCCAATAAAATATGAAAGATCACACATAGCATGAGGTAAAAGTTGGAGTAAAAGTGTGTTTGTCATGGGGCATAACTTATTTTAGATTTTCATTTTGGGCTTCCATAGAATAAAAAATATAAATATTAAAAAAAAATATGTTCACACTTGAAAAAGGTGTAAAATGGTGTGTGTATATATATATATGTATATATATATATATATATATATATATATATGTAACCTAACAGAAAACTCTTTGTATCACAACACATCTACAAATGTGATCAAGGTAAATTTAGAATTATGCCAATATATCAAACAGACAATTATTCTTATCTACAAATACAAGAAAAAAACTTCACAGACAAATTTAAATCAGCACTAAACAAATCATAATCCCATACACCATATACACATAATGGCTGAACGCACTAGTTGGATAACACATACTCAAATATCTATGGAGAATGACTATATACACATATACTGGCAAAAATTACAATTGGTAAAAGCACATCAGGCTATATGACGGTTCTGTATAGGATACAAGTTCGATTCCTGTCAGAGGACGCATTTTTTGTATGAAAATTTCTCGGACATTCAGGATGGTAAATGTTGTTAACACTGTTTATTATAAACAGAGCATTTACTTAAATATTTGTATCTATAAAAAGAACGTATAAACATAAAAAATGTCTTAAAACACATATATATATATATATATACACACACACACACACACATACAATATCAATTTCATCATTAATGACCAAGATGTGAAAGAATTTTTTCAAAAACAAACAAAATTTTTTGGGGGAAAACAAGATAAACAGTGTATTTTATTGAAACTGAGTATCAGCAAATCTCCATAAAAAAGAATTTTTCAGACTATATTTTAAATATGTTCATAGTTGATGTTTAATTTTTTTTTTTATTTAACACCTCCAGGGATGTAAAAATTAGAAAAAAAACCAATTGCTGTTACAAATTAGCCACAAGTAAAATAACCTGAAAAAAATTCTATAAAAGCTTTCAAAAAAGATTCAATATAAAAGTTGATTTATCAATTTCATTGAAATCTGATGATTCAGAGATTTCTGGTAAATTTTTGCAAAGAGAGTGTACCATTTTTTTTAACATGATTTTGGAGGTACCTGCTGATTACTGAGGAGGCTCTTTTAAAATAAACACCTTGATTGAGGTGAATTGATTTTGTAAGTAGTTTATCTCCATCTATAAAAGACGGGATGTGTGTGTGTGTGTAACGAATGCACGGCCGCAATTTTCGATGGATTTGCACCAAAATTTACATGCACATGCTCCATTTTAGTGGCAAGGCCAAGACCAATTTTGCATTTCCCAACTCCCATCGATAGTGGAAATAATCGATTTTTTCTTTCTTCTATGGCAGTTTTCATGTAGTTTGCAGCCATTTTCTACTGGCCAGAGTGAAAGCCTATAGCTGGCTGCCACAAATGGGCACGAAGATTCTATTGGCCAGCGTGAGAGCCAACAGCTGACTGACATGAATGTTAACTAGCATGCAAAAAAAATCGATAGCTGCATTTGTCACAAGTGGGAAAAATTTAAATCTGCATGGCACTTTACTCCAATTGGCTCATTTGCTTGCTTAAACTCAACGTTGATTCTGATTCCACAGAACTGGGTTGGGTGTGAAAAAGGATTTGTTGTTAACATTCTTTTTTCATTCGGTTTTTCCAGTTACGAGTCCTTTTTTAAAGCTGATCGTTTTGTGTTCATTTTGTTTAGTTCTTTTTTCGTAACAGATTTAATGTTTAGTATAGAGCGTATAAAAAATTTGCAGTGTGAGATAGGCAAGAAGTAAGGCATGTAGCAACATCAGCACGGCAAAGGGCACTCCATTAAAGGCAAGGAAGGGCAAAAATATTTTAAGTCAAGTGATAGCGATTGCTGTATGAGTCATACGATTTTTTAATCAAGCACGGGCAACGCCGGGCCATGCTGCTAGTATTGTAATAAATGAAATTTATGAGGGTTGACTAAAAAGATGAGGGTTATTTTTCAACATAGTCCCCCCCTGGCAGTCCACATACTTCTTCCACCTGTTGATTAAAAAAAGTCATCAGCAGAAGATGTGACAGTTGCAGGATGTCCAGACCGTGGGTTATTATCAGGACTCACCCTTCTCCTCCTAAATGCAGCTGCCCACTTTTGCACTGCTAATAAAGCTGGAGCATTATCCCCTAATGCAGCCACCATGTCAACATGAATGTCCTTGAGAGCTAACCGTCCTGGGTATGACAATAAACTACATTTGCATCCTGGGTAAAACAATAAACTACATCCAGCAACCAGGCCTTTGATCAGGAGGTTTTAAGGAGCGTGGAACCACCTCTTGATTGCTGGTGTTCCCAAGTCCACCCTGACCCGGGGTGGTAGCACCTGTTAGGGTCCCAGCTGTGGGCAAATAGTTAACACCCAAACTTGTGTAAAAATAGGTTTTAATACCAAAAATACTTTGTAATAAAAAAAAATTATTACCAGCAATAATTTTTGAAGGAAAAATTATCAGCAATACTTTAAAAAAAATACCAGCAATACAAACAGCTATACATTCTTTGGAAAAAATATGACCAGCTATAGATTTCTTCAAGGAAAAATATTCCCAGAAATAGATTTTTGAAGAAAAACATTACCAGCTATAAAAATTTGTCGCCATTAAATTACCCATTAAGGTTGATATGCCATAAAACAAAACAAACCAAACTTTGGGAGCTAAACTCTTTTTCTGCAGGTACTTGATAATAACACGATGCCAAATTTTGTCCAATTTTCAAGAGCAGTTGCTACTTGTTACTTTTGAAGTCTTCTTTCAACAATCAGTTTACTGGGAAAGAAACAATGCAGAGTTGCAATTAATGCATGCAAGATTTCACAGCTCTAACATCACTCCTTCATAATAATCAGCCTGTGAACTTTTTAGCCCCACCCTTGTAGATGTATAAAGATTTGATGCACCCGATATTATTGAGATATAAAGTGAATTAATGTAATTATATTTCATGATTTGCTATCTTTTAAATTTATTTTTATTTTTTATTTTTTTACAGATGTTTCATCCACGATATAATTCATGAACATTCATGATTTCGGAGATTTCAATACGTCTCATCTTTTATTGGTGACATAAAATACAGAAATTATGGAAAATGTCTCGGAAAAAAAAGATACCAAGAATTATAATGATGAATGTCAAGTGTCTGATAATTTAAAAAGACACTTAAAATCCCACACTGTAAAGAATCCATATTCCTGTGAAGTGTGTGGTTCTTCATTCCCATGCAAGTCCAGCTTGAATATACATATGCGAATACATGCGGGTAAAAAGCCAAATTCATGTGAAGTCTGTGGCTCTTCTTTCACACGGAAATCAAACTTGGTTGTACATATGCGAACACACACGGGAGAGAATCCATATTGCCAAGTGTGTGGCTCTTCCTTTACAAAGAAGTCAGATTTGGTGGTGCATTTACGAATACACTCTGGAGAGAAGCCATATTCATGTGAAGTATGCAATTCTTCCTTTTCACAAGCATCACATTTGAAACAACATATGCGAACACACACAGGAGAGAAGCCATATTCTTGTCAAATATGTGGTTCTTCCTTTGCAACAAAATCAACTTTGGTAGTGCATTTGAGAATACACTCTGGTGTGACACCATATTCGTGTGAAATGTGTAGTTCTTCCTTTACACGAAAATCAGAATTGGTTGTACATATGCGAACACACACTGGAGAGAATCCTTATTCATGTGAGGTGTGCGGTTCTTCTTTTTCAAGGAAGTCACATTTGAAAGAACATATGCGAACACACACTGGAGAGAATCCTTATTTATGTGAGGTGTGCGGTTCTTCCTTTTCACGAAAGTCACATTTAAAAGAACATATTCGAACGCACACTGGCGAAAAGCCATATTCTTGTGAAGTGTGTGGTTCTTCTTTTTCACAAAAATCATATTTAGTGAAACATAGGCGGACACACACCGGAGAGAAGCCATATTTTTGTGATATTTGTGAATCTTCTTTTGCCCAAAAGTCAAATTGGAATCGACACATGCAGTCACACACTAGAAAGAAATGATATTTTTACGTAGGCTATAAAACGTCCTTTTCATGTGAGCAAGTTCTTAGGATTCATTTCTGAATAATTCAATTTAAATTGAATGAAATTATATTCATACCAGAGAGCAGATATAAAGATTAAACATGTGGGTGGATGGGTATAGCTGAAAATATTTATATTCCCAATACGAGTGCAGGTGGCAGGTATTTGCAGTTAATATTGAAGGTATATATGCAGTTATGAAGAATATAATTCATCAAGTTTGTGTAAACAGACCTTTGGGGGTTTAACATTTTTACCAATTCTTTGTAGAGCATTTTAAGTGACCAATGCATATAGCCCTGAGTATAATGATAAGCTCCAACCCACAGCAAGGCCACTGATTGGAAGGTTAGAGGTTTTGAGAAAAGTGGAACCACTTCTTAATTACTGTTGTTCCCACTTCCAACCTGACACAGGGTGGTAGCACCTGTTAGGGCCCCAGCTATGGGCAAATAGTGAAAACCCAAACAAAAACAAAACACTATGAAGGTATAAAAACACGTTTGTATTGTAAAAATGCCAGCAATACATTTTTATATAAAAAAATTACCAAAAATGTCTATTTACAGCGAAATTATCAACAATAACTATTTATAGCAAAATGACCAACAATACATTTTATATCAAACGTGGGCAATATTTTTCAAACAGTAAGCTGCATACGGCGCATTTCATCATAAGGCAGGTCACACAGCTTTAAAAAAAATCTTTTCATTACAGATACCACAGCCATTTTCCCAACAAAAGATTATCTGCATAAGCATCAGCCTTAGAAATAGAGAAAAGTTGATTTGTTTTTCTTTAGAGAAAAGATTCCTTCTACAGGGTGGCCCAAAAAAATGGGAACTTTTTAACAATCCAATAAAACCAAGAGTGATGGAAGAAAAATATTTAATTAATAGTAATTGAAACCTTAAAACATGCCATTTAAGAAACAATGATGGAATTTTCATTTTTTTTAAAAATTATGTCCTGTAGATGGCGTCCTCCTGTACGAATGCATTCTTGAAATCTGCTGTTGAGATTCCTCATTGACTGCTGCAACATCTCAGCTGGGATACTGTGAATTTCATTCTCATTACTAAAATGGCGAAATGTTTACTTGCTCAAGGTCACTGTCTCGCAGTGTTGCCACTTGCTCATGTCTGGCAATACGCACTTCAAAAATTCCCGTTTTTTGGGGTCACCCTATATAATTTAACCTTTACCACACTAATTTCTTTCTAGAGTTGCCACTGCATTTTTTTTTACGGTGCAAAAGCATAAACACCTACTGTTTTAAAATTGTTATTACTGTCTTTGTATTGTGCATATAGATTTTAATTTTTGTACATTGATAAAATAATGAATGAGTAATATTTTTGATGCATTATGTAATGCATTACGTTTTGCATGCATGTTTTGACATTGAAAACAAAAAAATTGAAACGCAAAATAAAAAACAAATACATAAAAAATACAAAAATACTTCAATGTACTTTAACGTTTCTTACTCCTTGTGGAGTTCTGGGTGTGCAATATGAAGCAAAATTGCTAAGGAGGTTTTCATTAAGAAGACACCAGCATTTGTTTGCTCTTTCTTTCACCTGTCTCCTATTTATTTGTCTTCTATTATTCTAGTTATTATTTCGTCATTTATAATTGACAAAATAATTCACCTTCAGAAAGGCTATCAGGTATATCGATGGTTACCAGTAGCTTCCCTAAAATTAGTCAAGCATGGATGATAGTAGCCACTAGTGGTCATCATCACTTCCCTCCATGTCACTAGCATGGTTATCATCTTCGACCACTTCACTGTCAATATCCACTCGAGTAAAGCCTTCAAAATCATCATCAATCAAAGAAAAACTCCTGAATAAAGGCTTTCTTGGATGTTGATGTGGCTGTTTTTGTTTACAAAAAAATCACCAAAAATTAGCATGGGTTTAATCGGTGTTAGACCCCTTGTAGAATCTAGAAGAATTCAAAATGGCATTGGAAAACAGAAGTTTAACCTTCTTCCAAAGCAGTTGTAGGCAATTTCCAGCATAAAATACCAGAAATAACAGTTGACAAGTGTTTATTTATAAAAACTGTCCCAAGGTGAGAGAATGTACCTAGAGTAGCAAAAGCAGAGAATTTTATGGCAGAAATTTTTGCCTGCAGCGTAGTAACAGTTAAGAAAAGTTCTTCTGATATAGTACTACAGTGTAACCCGGATATAAGAGAGTTGTCAGGACCGGAGAAGAAGTCTCTTATATCCGGGTTTGGTCTATTATATATACATTAACACAGGCTCTAATTTGGGACCAGAGAAAATCTCTCTTATATCCGGGTTTCACGGTTATATGTGATTCGTTTCTAATTTATTCATTTTTTGATAGAAAGACATTTTTTAAAAGAATTATTTATTCTCTATAGAAATATACTTATCATTAACGTTTCTGGTTTCTGAAACAAAAGGTATTTACACTTATGATCTTCCTTATTGAAAATCCCCAATGGTTTAAAATTCCGACAACGTTAACTTCAATGAAATGTTACAAAATTCAATACATGTTTTACTTAATCATTTTTTATTTATGCCGCTATGCATCAGTGAACAAGAACGAAAGCAAACAAACAATATTTTAATAATATTTATGCAAAACGAAACTAGTCAAAACAACAGTAATAAGGGAAAAAGTTCACAACGTACGTACGGTGTTCACACACAAAAAGGGATACAGTCAAGTGATTATAGCGTTTTGACTTCAAGACAAGAAAGAACAAAAATATGGTAGATGAGACCGAAAAGTGGTCCGTTTTATTGGTTAAGAAGAAATCCCAGTATATATCTATGATTTATCTATAAATTTGGGGAGTGAGGATGTTTTATTAACAGTCATTCCAATCAGATTGAAACAAACAATAGTAATGTCAGAACGAAGATTCATCAGAATTTTATGACAAATTTAAAAATATAATTTTGTCATGGTCTTTTTAAGTGTCCAGATTGTTAAACTTCTTCATTTTGGGGTTATTGAATTTAACCGTTGACGACCATTTTTGAATTCTTAAAATGATAAACAACAATAGAAAGTGATAATGCTTTTCTGTACATCTTTATTAACTCTGATTTCACTAGAAATACAAAACTTTAATGGTGTAATAATCTGACTATATCTCTGAGATGCAGTATTATGATTACTTGCATTATTTACATTATTCAGACTGTTATCCTCATTTTCATTGCTATATTCACAACAACACATGGCCCAGTGGATAAAGACGTTGGTTCGGTCCAGTGACTAGACCCAAAGATCTGTCTATATCTCTGAGATGAGGTATTATGATTACTTGTGTTATTTACATTATTCAGACTGCTTTCCTCATTTTCATTGCCATATTGACAACATTTCAGCTATTTTATACTTTGGCCTTCCTCAGGTGATTGGAATTTCAAACCAAACCCTTTATTTCATCCACCAAGGTAGATTGTTCTAGTTCCACATGCTATGCCTCTTCCGGATGTCTCGGTTATTTCACTTATAAGTCCCCAAAATTCACACACAGATGTCCTCAAGGACACATGGCTCAGTAGATAAAGACATTGGTTAGATCCAGTGACTAGACCCAAAGAGTTGTGAGTTCAATACCAGGCCACAACAGTGGTGAACCAAAACTTGGAGAGTGAAAGGGAAATAACTGAGACATCTGGAAGAGGTATAGCATGTGGAACTAGAACAATCTATCCTAGTGGACGAAATAAAGGGTTCGGTTCAAAATTCCAGTCACCTGAAGAAGGCTGAAGCGTACAACAGCCGAAACGTGAATGTGGCAAGGAAGATGAGGATAACAGTCCAAACATTGTCAATAATGCAAGGCTTGATAATCATCTGTGTTTTCATACATTTTATAATTCATATGTATTATCCGTCCTGGGTATGACGGTAAACTACATCCACGTTCAGGGTAAGACAATAAACTATGTTCAACAGCAATGCTTTGAGGAGTGTGGAACCACCTCTGAGTTGCTGGTGTTCCCAGGTCCACCCAGACCCAGGGTGGTAGCACCTGTTAGGGTCCCAGCTATGGGCAAATAGTTAACTCCGAAACTGAGGTAAAAAGCATTATGAAAGTGTAAAACTAGGTTTTAATACCAGAAATACTTTGTAAAAAGTTATTACCAGAAATAAATTTTTGAAGAAGAAAAACTATTTCCAGCAATACATTTTTTTAAATTATATTACCAGCTATACATTTTTGAGGAAAAAATATTACCAGAAATAGATTTTTGACAAAACAAAATTATTACCAGGAAAAAAATTTGTTGGCATTAAATGACCCATTGAGGTTGATATGTCGTAAAACAAAATAAACTAAACCAATCTAAACCAAAGAATACATATTCTATTCATACGAATCTATCCAAAAAATGCTGTCGGCATTAAATGACCGATTGAGGTTGATAGCCGTAAAACAAAACAAACAGACAGACAGACAGACAGACAGACAGATGTATTAGCCACTAACTTATTGTGATGATTTCAAAACATTTTGGAAAAAAATCCATTTATAAAGTTGCTATTATTTTATAAGCATTTTCAAGAATATTTTGGAGTATTTTTTGTTTCAAATTTACTGAATAAATTTTATGAGAAATCAAGTAAGTATTCATTTGTGTCTAAATTTCTGGAATCAGTTTTTGCCATTATTTTCATTCAAACAAATTGTTATCATCACAATCGTTTGATTTCGCAAGTTTACCATTCATCCGTGTGTTGAATGTTATTGCTATATTCATTCTAGTGCTTCTGCTATGTATTTACAGATTCTTGACAAAATCCAAAAATCAGTCTGCAATTTTAGCAGTCCTGACCTAGCATCTTAGCTTCATTCACTTTCTTACTGCCATAATGTAGCGTTATGCTTTAATTTTTTTATTATAAATTGGTTAAAAAAGTAGAAGAGAAATATTAAAATTTGCCATCTATTAAATCATATTCATTCATTATGGCTCTTAATTCGTTGTGGAACATAGGGCCATGACAAACACCTCTCCCATGTTCCAGACGATCCTCAACCCATGTCATGCTGGCTACCCTCCTGAGAGAATGAGAAGGGGGGGGGAATAATTGAACACAATTGTTCAATTTTTTTCCCCCCTACTCATTACACATTTTCTGTTGTTTTTAATTTAACTTAAATCTGCCGTAGAGGCCTGAAGAGTGGGTGCAAAACCAGTTGCTTTGCTTTTAACATGTCTTGCAATATTAAGCTACACACTTTTATTTTTGTAATATATTTTAAATAAAAACAGACCACTTTACGGTTCCATATAATAAATTATTTCACCACAGCCCTTTTAAAGGACTGCGGATCATCAGATTTTACTTCCAAAGGTTGAAACTAAAAATGAAAAGAAATTTACATATTTTTGACGGGCAGTAATAAGTATATATAAATTAAGGAAGTGAAGGGGGGGAGAGAGACATGATTGAGTTAGATGTATTGTCATCCACAGACGGACTGTTTCACTGTATCACAGCTCTTCGGTGTGGTTAGACGTCTGATTGCTTCAAGCTGTGATCGAAAATCAATTGATGATGAAATCAATTTTATTAAGGAAACCTTATGTGGTTTAGGGTATCCCCCCCCCACCGGTACTGTTCATTCGGTCATCCGCAACAAGATTGTGGTCTTCAGAAAGGTCAGACTTTGTACATTTAAAAGGTGCCCTGTTTATCTTAGACTTCCCTGGATTGGATCCAAGTGTGAAAGCATAACTAGGCAGATTTCAGCCAATGTTCGGCGTTGTTTTTTCTTGGCTAAGGTTCATATAGTTTTCCAAACCCGGCCTATGTTTCGTTCTGGGTGCAAGGATGTTCTCCCTCCCCATCAAATTAATTCTATTGTTTACAAATATAATTGTAGTTGCGGTGCTGACTACATGGGGAGAACTGCTCGACGCCTGCATATGAGAATTAAATAGCGTATTCCCACCAAGATCAGGAATCACACCTTATCTTTGAATGGGCGTGTCCCAAATACCTATGGTTCCGCCATATGTGTGCACCCCTTAAATAACAGAGGGTGTGTAGCTAATTTTATTGCTGACTGGTTCACTGTTCTGTTCTGGTCACACTTGTTATTTCATCTTAAGGTGCTGGAGGCACTTTATATCAAGTCCCACAAGCCTTCCCTGTGTAAACAGTGTGAGTGTTTGTTGGGACTCACTGTTATTTGTCTCTAGCTCTTGTGTTCATCCCCTCTTCTCCTTCTCATTACACATTTTCTGTTGCTTTTAATTTAAGTTAAATCTCCCGTAGAGGCCTGAAGAGCGGGAGCAAAACCAGTTGCTTTGCTTTTAACATGTCTTGTAATATTAAGCTACACACTTTTATTTCTGTAATTAGATTTTGTACCTTCAAAAATATTTTCAAATACTTGAAAGTAAGGTTCCTGCGCGAGTTTAATTGATAAATCTGTAAATGCTGGTTGTGTTGAATAGATTGATGTGGCTGCGTGTTGAATAGCATTTAACAATTATACATTTTTGAATTAAGGAAAAACAATGGAAAACCGATTTTTGTTTCAACGATAAAATATATATTAAAATCAACAAATACAAAACATTTTTCTGTAATGTGTGAAACAATAAGAAAAAGTAGTTTCCCTTTATCTCTTAGCTGAAATATTAAATGTAATAAAACAAGTTTTTTGAATAAGAATGTTCAAAGTTCTGTATTAGATAGGATGATGTTTTCAGAAGAACATGTAGTAATTCAGTTGTGGATTATATATAACTAACAGAGCTGTTGCAACTTGGCTTGTTACATAGAACTGATGGTGAATGATATTTAAGTTCTGTGTGCGTGCAGTGAGTAGAATGAATAGTCTGTGTAGACGCGTGTGAGTTACTGAGTTCTGCTTCTACTGTCTATTTTTTGAACGAATCCTGGTTTATATTACTATCGGTAGGCTCCCAGGACAACGTCGGGAGAAATTTCGAGAGAACACAAAAAATATCTGATTGGATGAAAAATTACCCAAAAGCATGTTTGTGAATTAACAGTAGGAAAAATTCAGTGTGGTGAATGCGATCAGTAAATTGTCCTGTGATAGTTAGTATTTATTATTTGACCAATCACAGTTGAGAAAAATGTAGGCGTGGCAAACATAGTAGTAATCACTACAAATTAAATAAAATATTGCAAAATTAAGATCTGTAAAGTGTGAAATTAAGTTTTTCAAATAATGTATCCGCTACCAGGTTTGTCCCTCTTTTATTCAGTTCATGGTTAAGAAGGCAAAATTAGATCAAGGTTGGAGGATTGAATCCGTCTTTATCAAAGATTTTATTCAAAAGCATTCAACCAGAAGCCTGGGTTTTAAGCAGGAATATGAGATTGTGGTGCTCCTGTAGGAATTTAATTTCCTTCTTTGATTGGATAAGGTTCTCAAGGTATTCGGGTTCGGTCCATCAACGTGAGTGTGTTAAATTATTAACTAAGCATGATGCTAAGTTTAAAATATTGATACATAAGAAATATGGAAGTACAGTGGAGCCAAATTTAAATAATATTGTAAATTTGTCTTCCCGTGAACTAACTGAGCTTGAATCGTTTGATCTTGCTCATGGGTTGGATTTTTGTATTCCACCTTCTATGCCTGCATAGCGAAGAAAGCGGGGATTTACCTCGTCAAACTAAGCGACAGCGAGTCGCGTGTATTTTACGACGGAAAAACTGGCGAAAAAGAAAATTAATTACCAAAAAAAAAAAAAAGGGCACGTATTCCGCATGACATGCTGAAGACGGAATATTTGAATTAAAAAAAAAAAAAAAACAAGTCTGACGCAGGAGTCACAATTAAACGTACTTTGATATGCAAAATACTGGAGATCGTCTCTCAGCTGTCGACGAATGGAAAAAATGTTCGGCCGATAAAAGCAGTTGGTGTTCTCGAATCTGGGGAATTTCGGCAATTTTGGCTACCGCGTTTGGTGGAGAATGAGTTATTTTTCTGACTGGTGGCGTGCATTTTGATTAGCGAGATAGTATTTGCGAATCGAGTTTTCGGCATTTCTTTCTGCCCTCGATGTTCGAGTTGGAACTTAGTGATTTATTCTCTGTGACGTGGAAATAATCCGCGACAAATATTTCCTTTGCAATCCCAGGTTACTTACAAGCTATTTCGGCGTTATGACGAACAAGACATTTGACGTCAAGTTGATACCCGAGTTTGATGGTCCAGTGACCGGACAAGCAGTTACTGAATGGATTGAGAGGGCAGAACTTTTTTGTGACCTGTGTGGAATTAAAAAGGTTGAACGTGTTCTTCCTTTGAGGTTGACGGGCGGAGCATTTGCTGTTTACCAACAGTTAAACTCAGAACAAAAATCAGATGTCGAGCAGATAAAACAACCCCTGCAGATTGCCTTTGCACCAGATTGTTTCTTGGCTTACGAGCAATTCGCGGAACGCCGATTGCACCCGAACGAGTCCGTCGACGTGTTTCTAGCCGACTTGAAGAAGCTAGCTGGTCTATTTGGCAGGATATCGGAGCAAGGATTAGCATGTGGGTTCATAGCAGGATTACCAGCGCACGTCAAGCAACTACTGCGCGCGTCTTCCAGGCATGAATACAAACCAACTGTTGGACCGAGCTCGGGCCATAATGAAAGATCAAATTGCAACTGAGGAGATGGTTGTGGCTACCATTTCACCAGGCGGAGCTGATAAACATCCAAACGTTAAACGTCGGGAGAGTATGCGATGTTATCGATGCTCTGGATGGAATCACCTTGCCAGGGACTGCACGGTTCGACGAGAAGATGCCCGTCAGCCACGCAGGTCAATGCTTTGCTTCCGGTGTCAAGAAGTAGGCCACATTGCTTCATTATGTCCAGGGAAAAGAAGAAGGGGACAAGACGTCAGCGCTGGTCTCTTCCCTAAGCGAGTTATGAATGAAGCGCTCCCCGTCTTGATTATTTACGTGAACGGAATTAAGAGAGTGGCACTAGTGGACACTGGCTGCTCACAGACACTCGTGAGTAAGTCAGTCTGTCAACCCTGGCGGATGACGGAGGTGAACGTACCGTAAACGGAAATACTCTCAAATGTTGCGGAGTTGGAAGTATAAAGCTTGACGTGGACAACGCAAACCCCCTCAAAATCGAAGTCTTGGCAGTGGATAGAGAGCTATTGGATTTTGACTTGTTGCTTGGATTCGACGCCATTAAAAAGTTGGACGAACTCCAAATAACACAGTGTGGCGATGTACGGTTTCCCAAGCGTGGAACAGTCTGTTGCGCCGCTATTAAAATAGAAGAACCTGATTTCTGTGCCGAATTCGACCCAAACCGGAAGATATGGGTCGCATCATGGAAGTGATCTGATGGTCGATCACCGGTGACGTGGAAATAATCTGCGACAAATATTTCCTTTGCAATCCCAGTTTACTTACACTATATTTGGCAGTAAGGCCTCTGATCTGGAGATTGGAGGTTTCAAGAAGCATGTAACCAGCACTTAATTGCTGTTGTTTTCAGGTTAACCCTGACCTGGAGTGGTAGCACCTGTTAGGGTCCTAGCTATTGGCAAATAGTGAACCCCCAAACAAAGACACAACTATCAAAGTATAAAAATACATTTTTATAGCAAAATGGCTAACAATACATTTTATCTGTAGTTGAAGGCATACAGCTATGTTTAAAATATTTAGATTTCAGTATTAAATAACCCATAAAGGTGTTGATATGCCACTAAACAAAATCAACCACAACCAATCTTAAAGTTCAGGCTGCCAATAAATTTCTTCATTTCATTAAATGCAATTGTCATATACCATCTTGCAGGATGAAGAGATTGGCACAGGATCAAGCCATGGAATACCTACAATTATCTTCATATCCTATGAAAACCTACTTGTAGATCTAGCAAATACTCTGCCATATCCAGTTGGCACTCAGATTTTTTAAAATAACTGTAGCAAAAAGCTTAACCAGTGATCGTTGTAAAAGTGATTTTGTATATAAAAAGGCCTCAAAGCATTGAAAAGTGTTATTCAATGGCCTAGATGTGTAGGATCAAACTGTAGTATCTGTTACAGTAGCTGGTCCATGGATCCAGCAGGCCTCCTGCTCCTGCCCTCTTTGCCAGAAGCAATGATATGCATAAACTGTTAAATTGTCTTTTCAGGACAACACACTTTGCCAATTAAAAAACTGTCCTTTTCAGGACAACGCTCTTCCGCGACTACAAAACTGTCCTTTTCAGGACAATGCTCTTCAACGCCTACCAAAACTGTCCTTTTCAGGACAACTCTCTTCAGCGACTACAACACTGTCCTTCTCAGGACAACACTCTTTTCACTCTCGACATGAACATGCAGAGATATCTTTTGTTAAGTGCACTTCAATCTTATTTTTGTTAATGTATTTTCTTCAATAAAAATAAACTTGGCAATATATTTTTGTTTGTTATTGTATTCCGCCATACAATGCCTTTTTGTGAGCCAAAATATCATATCCTATGGAAACCAACTTATGGATCTACCAAGAACTCTGTTGTATCCTGTCGGCACTCACGCATTTTAAATACCAAAATCACATTCCCTAAAGATTTTGCAATATTTATGAGATTTCCCTCTCCTCTGTAATTATTACTGGAAGTTTTAAACATCATAAATCGAAAAAACATCATAAATCGAAAAAAAAAATTTTTGTCGAGAGTTGATGTTTCCACAATTTAACGAAACATTATTCTCGTTCAGATTTCACAAAAAAACCATCTGCAATGAACATTTTTATTATCAAAAAATCTTGTAATTTTTCAGTGTAAAAATTCTTCTGGTTCCTGATGTCAAACGAAAATTTTCTTTGAAAGACGAAATTGAAGAATTGCAAAATGTAACTTAATACCATTTTCGCATCAGAAATATTTTTTAAAAAGAAATACATATTTATTTTAAAACAATTACTTTTTTTTTCTATGGAATATCAAATAGGAAATAATTCAGCAATTTGAAATTACCACCTTGGATTATTATTCTGTTAAAAAATCTTCCTTATACTAAATTTCATAAAGGCCTACAGACTAAAAACATATTCATAGCTTATTAGTTATATAGGATTAAAACATAAAGAAAAGCAGTAACTGGATTTTTGTCGTTTTAGTCTTCCGTATTTAATTCAATTTGAGGAGGGTTTTTTTACCTTTTTTTTCTAAGTGGGAATAATTGTTACTTTATGATCTAGAAACTTGACGTCAGTTGGAATTCAATATACCTCGTGTTTAAAAATGTCTTTTTCGCTATAAGCGTAAAATTTATCAAAAGTTCAGTTTAGTTCTTAGAAATGTTTTCCTACGTCAAATTTCTAGACAAGATATTTGATTTTTAAAAGATTTTTAAACCAGTCGATCATTTAAAAAAAAACGATTAAAAATGTGATAATGTTTAAAAAATGTCTTAAAAAAACACGTGAAATATTTTTCTTCTGTTATCTTTCTGCTACGAAATTTGTCCCGGCT
Organism: Acanthosepion esculentum; assembly: GCA_964036315.1. NCBI lineage: Eukaryota > Metazoa > Mollusca > Cephalopoda > Sepiida > Sepiidae > Acanthosepion > Acanthosepion esculentum. Next base: position 6,639,810 of record OZ038479.1, on the reverse strand, counting down.
TTCCCGCATCAAAGGGTTGAGGTTAAAAATTGGGTTGAAGTTTAAAAATTGCGACAAAACGCGAGTAAAACAGCAAGATTAGAGCGGACAAACTCTCTCTTTTAGGCGCGTACGAATAAAGAAAAAACTCTTGTTCGGTGAGTAACAACAAAAGAAGAAAGTGTTTATTTACAATATACAAAAAAAAAGGTAAAGGGGAAAAAAGATGATTAGGAGAGAAAGAAAGGGAAAAGAGAAAATGTTCTTGACTTAAAAAAGGCTTGCTCAAAATATTTCTCTGAGCGCCTAAAGAGTTCTTTAAGCGATTAGATATTATTGTTAAGGTTCAGATAGATACACTCAAACCCGTTCGCAGATAAAGGAATCCTGCAGTTGAGTGAGTGGGTCGACGACAGAAGTCCAGTGGGCTCGTCAGAAGGAGTGGTGAAGGGATGCAGCCTTGGATTGGTCTTGAATAGTGGACCGACGTTCGTTCTTGACAGCCCTTTAGTAGTTCTTCTTTGGTGAAAGAGGCGCTGGAGCTCCCTAATGTCGACCTCACAGACGGTGGGCAGAATTCTCACTGGCAAAATAGGCAAGATTTTTCCAAATTTATTGAGTTTTGGTAGGCTCCGATGGATCGGGGATTTTTCCATCCAAAATTGTTGTACAAATTTCCTGACCCCACTATTGGTCAGAAAACACATTCTTATCTTTGATAAGAATCAGGGCCCTGGGAGCCGGTTTTGAAGGTACTGAAAACAGGTTGGTGTGAAGAAGCTGTGAGGTTTCTCCCAGACTTTGTGGCACCATGGAAAGAATGATGGTGGTGGAATTCCCTTTTGTGTTTTCCAGCTCTCTCGTTAGCCAGAAAATATATTCTTATCTCTGGTAAGAATCAAGGCCTTGGGAGCCGGTTTTGAAATTAAAAAGAGGTTGGAGTGAGGATAGAAAAAATAGCGAGAATGTGAACTTGTGAATTGTTGTTCTCAAATTAAAATTCCAACATTTCAAGTAAAGTCAAAGTTTAACAAAAAAGAAGACACACGTTACGTTTTTTCCCCTGGCACGCCAAAAAAGTATGGGGTATTCAGTCAGGATTTAACTCACTACTCAGTTATTTTTTAGTGAAATAAGCTTGCTAAACATTTCACCACGCCTAGGTGCGCGCCCATATCTGGTCCATAAGGACATTTTATTTTATTTTTTAGCTGCCTCATAAATTGGAAACTAACTTGAAATGTTTTATTTTTAACAAATTTCCAATAATTTTATTCCTAATTTAGTTAAAAAAAAAATGAGGACATTTTTTGATCTTTCGTTTTATTTTTACCAACATTGGGCCTATTTTAACTGAAGGAACGAAATTATGTTGAACACCGTTTTATAATTTTCTTTGTTTTATTTGGCGTCTCAAACACATTTTCATTTCTAAAAGCCGCTTTATTGTGCCATTGTTTTTTAATTACATATTTGATTATCTTAAGGAAATTTTGTGTAAAACTTCGAACAAATCATTCAAATTTGGGGGAAAAAATTTAAAAAGAAAAGGTAAGTTGAAAAAATGAAAACAAAACAAAAATGTATTTAAGAAAATTATCGTCTGTTTTTATTCAAAATTGTGACTTCTGTTAGTTAGAAAATAGAAATCTAAATTTTAAATTTCTTTTTATTAATTAACTTCTGTCAATTATTTTGTTGTCAGAGTTTAATTTTAATTATTTAGAATAAATAATTTTTTTTAAATTTAGTTTTTTTTAGTTTTACTTTTTATTTAAACTTAAAACTCCACGAAATCGCAAAAATAAAATGACATGATAGTATGCTAAAAAAGACGCCAAACTTGACTAAAAGAAAATTTTATCGTCTAAATGTTTATGTTATTATTAAGAGGAAAGATCAAAATTTATTTTAATTATTTTTTAAAATGTTTCCTTCTTTTTAGAACATTCTAAATTTTGATTAAAAAAAAAAAAACTTGTTTCTCTTTGTATAACCGGAACTAGTAAAATAATATATACAATTTTTAGCACGTTTTTTTTTTTGTATGACACATTAATTTGGAAAATCTTACAAAAATAACAATAATTGTCGGAAGTTAATGAAAATTTCAGAAACTATTCACAGATGATCGAAATTATTATAAATATTTTTTTTATTAAAGTCATGGCAGAAATATTTTTTTTATATATTTATTACCCCCCTAACTAATTTTATGAAAACTAGAAATTCAATCGCGTCGGGTTTAGTGATTACAATAGTTAAAAGTAAGGTTGTACCATAATTCACTAAAAAAAAAAACGCACCTTGATGAAAAAAAAAGCCCCAAACTTGATTAAAATAATTTTTTATTGTCTAGACGTTTATGTCATTATTTAGAGGAAAGACCAAAGTATTTTTTGAGTATTTTTTTAAAAATTTTAATACTTTCTAGCATGTCCGAAATCTTAGCTAAAAATCATGTTTTTTTTTAGTCATCAGAATTGACGTAAAACGGTAACTAAAGCACAAGGCTTTGAGGAATGCAAATCATGTTTGTTTGTTTTTTAATTGGACCCCACGTACCTGAAAATCAGCTCTGAATTGTAACATACAAAACTCAATAAAACAAAGATATTAATTAATTTCAAATGCTTTTATTTGCTTTTAGTTGTTTTTATGAATATGAACAATATTTTCTGAAAGCAAAACATTTTTTTGATGAAAAATTAATTTTTAATACAATTATTTGTTATTTCTTTAATTATAATAGATTTTTACATTTAAGTTGTTAAAATATTATAAAATTAGTTAAAAGCCGTATCAGGTTTCATAAGTGTCCTTATAGATAGATCTTTTTTTAACGCGTTATAAACTGTATCGTTTTGACTAATCAGAAGATCTGCAGTAACTAAGAAATGTAATTTTGTGTTTATAATCGGTCTCTAATTATAAAGTATGGAAGACCAACCAGAATACAATTAAGTTGCGTTATTTGAGTTAAGCATTGTTCTCCACTGTTAAGGCCTTTACTTTTGCGAAACACATGTGGAGAAGTTAATTTGATTTTTCAATTTCAACTGAGAAGTGTACCTACAGGTATCAGTATCATCTTATGAAATTTGTATGATCTTATTTTTATATTAATCTCAGTTATAACATTTTTCCATAAATGAAATATCAAAATTAATAATAAAATGAATGGAAATACAAATAACACAGTAAAATGTAATAAATGTACATAAAATTATAGTATTTTATGTACACTTCTGATAAAATTTCATAAGAAAGGTACCTATAAATTAATTAGATTCCTTTCTTATGAAATTTAATCTCACTCTCAACAGTCTTATTTTTTCATTTCTTTATAATATATTTTCCATAAAGCATCGTAAACGTAAAGGTGAAAGCAAGAACAAAAAATATAAAAAATTAGAGCACTGAAAGTTTTCCTTACAAATAACGAGGTAAATAATTTGTTTACTTAAATCTAAATAATTTCACTTCCCTCCATCCGTAGAATGAATTATCTATCCGTAAGCTATCTAAACGTCATGAAAATGTCTTTCGTCACCTGTCAAGTGACGTGAAAGGTTATGACCTGCTTTGTTTTATTTTCAAATTACATCTTTTTGGCGCAGAAGCTAAGTTAAGCTTGGTTCAAAATATTTTAAATGAACATTATAATTTCTGATTTTATTAAAATAAGTTTTGAAAAAATGATAATTGATTTCTAAAAGAATTTCAAAGTGAGATTTTCATCTTTTTTATAAAATGGAAAAAAAAAATACTTTGATCTTTACTCTTTAATAATAACATGAACATTTAGACAATAAAATTTTGTTTTCATCAAGTTTGGTGTCTTTTTCATCATGCTATTCTCTTTTTTAGCAATCTCATGGAGGTACCTATTTTAACAGAAAACAGGCACGAAAATTTTCATTAACAATTTTGTTACACTGTTTCAAAATGCTATAGTCCAAAATTTTTTAGACCAAACTTTACGTTTTTATAAGCATTCTCTGCTTATAAAAACTTAAATTTTGGTCCAAAAAGGAAAAATGGAAGAATTTTCATTTTTGTTTTAATATAAGAATTTTCATTTTTGTTTTGATATAAGAATTATTTTATGATAAACAAAAAATGAAATTATTATTTTATTTTATTTGTTTAGTTTATTTTTTTTTGGTCATTATCAAGGACTTGTTACAAGATTCTTATGTCAAATCAGCCACGCCAAATCAGAGAGGCCAAACGGGGTACACCGGAACGTCCCATTCCTGTATAATATATGATTCATCTAAGCTTATTGAAATATAACCTAAATTTATATAATCTTAATTTTTTGTTTTAATATACAGAGTGTCCCCACAAAATTGACATTTTATACTCTAATAACATAGTCAATTTTCACTTAAATGATCTCAAATTTTAACAAAATGTGTAAAAACTAAGTTGGCTGTACAGTCATATCTCAAGGAGAATCTACTAGGAAGATGGTTCCGTTGTGCTAGGGATAATAACTGTGTTGTTGAAATGGCCACAAAGTTCACTTGACTTAAAAACTTGTGATTTTTTTTCTATGGAGTTATGTGAAAAGACACGTCTATATCCTCCTCTTCTTACAAGCCGAGAGGAATATATCTTATTCAAATTTTGATAAATAAATTTTTTATTGTTCAACATGAAGCCTATTTCATTTTGGGACATGTAGTTACTCAGACATTCACATTTTAAATGCTGTCAATTTTGTGAGGACATCTTATATTTTAAATTTAATTTTTTATATTTAATTTTTCTTATGTGTTTTTTTTTTCAGTTTGGAAAATAATCTTGGTGACTTGAAAGTGAAAAAAATATGAAAAACTACTCAGAAATAAAAGCTTTTTCTGACACCTATAGACATCACCTGTCTGATACTTCAATTTTAAAAAAACACTTCAGTAATCACATTGGAGGTGAGGCTCATGACTCGGAACAAACCTCAGATTCAGTTAACGATAGGCTAACACGTACTGGAGAGAAGCCTTACTCTTGTGAAATATGTAGTTCTTCATTTTCACTTAACTGCAACCTGAAACAACATATGAGAACACACACAGTAGGGAAACCATATTCTTGCAATGTGTGTAGTTTTTCCTTTTCAGCAAAGTCAAAGTTGAACCAACATATGCGAACACACACTGGAGAGAAACCGTTTTCTTGTGAGGTGTGTGGAGCTTCTTTTACACTGAAAGGAAATTTAAACCAACATGTGCGAATACACACAGGGGAGAAACCATATTCATGTGATCTGTGTAGATCTTCTTTTTCCCTCAGATCAACTTTGAAAATTCATATGCAAAAACACACTGGTGTGAAACCATATTTCTGCGAAGTGTGTGGCTCTTCCTTTTCACAGAGGTCAATTTTAGACCAACATATCCGAACACATACAGGTGAAAAACCATATTCATGTGATCTGTGTAGATCTTCTTTTTCCCACAGATCAACTTTTAAAGACCATATGCAAGCACACACTGGTGTGAAACCATATTCCTGCGAAGTGTGTGGCTCTTCCTTTTCACAGAAGGTACATTTGAATCGGCATATGCGAACACACACTGGTGAGAAACCATATTCATGTGATCAGTGTAGATCTTCTTTTTCCCTCAGATCTACTTTGAAAATCCATATGCAAACACACACTGGTGTGAAACCATATTCCTGCGAAGTGTGTGGCTCTTCCTTTTCACAGAAGGTACATTTAATTCAGCATATGCGAACACACACTGGTGAAAAACCATATTCATGTGATCTGTGTAGATCTTCTTTTTCCCTCAGATCAACTTTGAAAATCCATATGCAAACACACACTGGTGAGAAACCATATTCCTGTGAAGTGTGTGGCTCTACCTTTTCCCACAAGTCAACTTTGAATAACCATATGCAAACACACACTGGGGAGAAACCATATTCTTGTAAAGCCTGTGATTCTGTTTTTGCAAATAAGTCAAGTTTGAAGCACCACATGCAATCACACACGGGAATGAAATGATATTTCTACTGACCTGTTGATCTTATTTCGTGAATGCATATTTGGAAGCAAGTTCTCTACTTTGTGAATATTAATTTCTAAACATTTCAGCTATAGCATACACAAAAACAGATTGCACTCTCCAGCCTTGACAGAGTCCAAAAGTGTCTCCAAGTCCTTGTGGGTGACAAATTATTTTCCAACCTCTCTCTCTCTCACAGGTGGGATGTGACAAGCTTCACACTGCTCTACCACTGCTTTCACAGTGCTCGGACGAAATACATTCCTTGGTTTTGCCAGTTCTAACATTCGTGGCAAGGACCCCCCCCATGCCATTTACATTGTAACAAACCACCCTCACTCCCTCCATATTCCATCGGTAAGATATCACACTCAGTGTCTTCCCATGCACCACTGTGGAATCAACTCCAAATAGGATGCTTTCATGACCCCTAAAATCTTAACCTGTCTAGGGTTAACCGTCATCTTCCCCTCCTATCCGTACAAACTGCCTTCTAATATAACCCTCTACTTCAATTGACCCATGGGCCTTGTACATGGTAAACATCACTATAAAAAACATAAAGTGAAAACATTGTATATTACGAAATCCAAATGAAGGTTAACGGATTTAAATGTCGATATTTCTGTTATTTATCTCTAAGTTCAAAAGGCTTAAGTTGCCCATTAACAAACAACATATTACATTATCAGCTTATCATAAACTATAGTGAAAATGCAAAGAAAAAAGTTTCATACACAAAAATGTATTCTCAATAAACCAGAGTTGAGTTTAATTACTGCAGTAACTGAATGTAGGCCTCTGACGAAAACAATAACCAGGGCTCAAAATTGTTATTTCTCCGTGGAAAAATAGTTTGCAATGAAATTTAGGTTCTTTTTTTATTTTACGATGCCAGGACAATATCAAATTTATATTTAAGATTCCGTTTTATTTATTCTAAAAGCAACTTTATTAAAATACAATTTCTGACAAAGTTGAACATCAGACCAGACAAAAATAAGTTATTTTCTATTGGCAATTGTTATTACACTGTAGAGATACGGAAGGTGATTATTTCCCTAGTGGAGATATGTCACATAACTGCTGCATAGTGACATCACTCCGTAATGTGACGAAAGAGATAGTCAATTTCAGTTTGTAGACAGTAACAAAACCAAGAGGCTGCTTTCTTCAGCCCATGGCCAGGATAGAGGCTAAATCTGCCTCCCCAGTAGCTTGCAACCCTATTTCATCTTTGGAATATAACTTCTCTTGATATAGGAAGACACGCCAGCTAGCAGCCCCAATTTGAGGAAACCTAAGACTCACTGTTTCCCGTTCATGGAATATGTTGTTGGCTGGGACCTAGTAGATGAATCCAGCCCATTTGAATCTGGAGTCCTAAACATGGCTTCTCCAGATACAGGAGTATCTCCATATATATGTAAGACCCTGGCTTTTTGTCTCCTTACACTCTGCTTTGCTGTGTAGATATATTATTCGCTGCATAGAACACCTAAGTAACAGCGTTATTATATCACAAATGATATTGGTGCATGGCCGAGGGGTTTGTTTTCTGATCATGGGACCCAGGTTCAAATCTCACCATGGTCGATTTGTCAGGAATGGATCACGGTTGATCCCAGCATGTGGCACCCTTGGAAAGTTCCTGAAAACTATACCACAGGTTGACCCAAGCTTTGTGAGTGAAATTGGTTTGACAGAACTCCTGAAAGCCATCGATAGCTGTGTTAGCACAAAAAAATACAAGTCATCGTAGTCAAGAGCTTGATTGTGCTAGCCTTGTTCAAACTGTAGATCACACTAGATAACATGCTCTCTCCCAGAAACTGTAACTAAGATATGCTTGGCATAGTTGCAGTATAAACCACTGGTGGGCTATGTAGGTGTTGAACAAAAACAAATGTGCCTGAGTGAGCTTCTGCAATAGGGATTGGCTAGCTGAACTAGTAGATGGGTATCCTCAAATACAAGTGGCCATAACACAAATATAATAATGTCTATAACAGGGGAAATATAAATTGGAGAATAAAAGGCTATTTTTAGAGTTTTAATAACAGCACAATAGATTTATACATTTTTTCACATTAGGATAGTGCCAGACCTCACGTTCTGGCTAAGATATATTATCCAACCCACCATATTCACTAAACATTGCTCCTTCAGATTTTCATTTATTCAGATCCTTGCAAAATAATCTCAATGGTAAAAAATTTTAATTCTTTGGATAACATAAAAAAAAAACACTTTAATGAGTCCTTTGCCGAGAAACCACCGAAATTCTGGGAAGATGGAATCTTTAATTTGCAGGAAAAATAGAGAAAGGTTGTGCAACAAAATGATTCATATTTAGTTGAATAAATATTTAATGGCATCATTTTGGTTTGTGTTTTAATTTGCATTAAAAATCAGCATGAACTCTTCGAATAACCCAATACCGACATCCACAGAATGTGCAATTGATTTTCTGAATAAACAACAAAATATATTGGAGACACGGTTTGAATTTGTATTTCTTGCTATAACATTTATTTTCATCTTTCTTTTCCTTGTGAACGTGCAACACTCCTTTTCCAGTTTTTTGGTACACACTGGCATGAATGAGAATAGAGATGCAATGTGGGGTAGTCATTATTTGGCTGATTGGTGGAACGTTCGGTAAGGGCCTTGTTGTATCTTGAGACTCTTGTTTAATATTTTCTCTTTAAATCATTATATATATTTTTTTTAATAAGGCTGGCATTGGTGAAATTAAATTATGTTCCACATCATTAAGGTGTAAGACGAGAGAATTTGAATGTTTATCTAAAGGCATGTCTCTCTTGTGTTCCTGGGTGCATGTTTCTAGATCACATGATGTCTCTGTAGTTTAAATCAGTCTGTATTGCTATGATGTCACTTGTGCAAATCAAGATACCGCTGGTTCAATTCGCTGTCCTTGCTTTCGGAACACGTCACCACGTATATCCGTCCTTCCTGCTTCCTCTTTTCACAGCTTCAACCCTCTTTTATCAGGCCAACACTGCGGTCGACCAACCAATCAGCGTTCTTCGCTTTTATTCTCAGTTACCCAGGCAAATAACCTCCTCCAGTTCGACCAATCAGCACACGACTTGCATACCAAACTGTACAAAAAACCCTCATTACTGCCCATACTGCTAGAATTGCTAAACGGGAGAGTAATGCCATTTTCATGGAGCAAACTTGCTGATGTCATGTGCCGCACGTTATGGTAAGACCCTTATTTTCCTGTGCACCAGATGCAAGCCACTCTAGCTCATTTGCTTCTACGGGGCTGGTCACCACACTCTCCGATGTACATATTGTTACACTGTAGATATTCCAGCACGTAAATTGTATTTTTTTTTTTTGTTCTGTTTTTCATTCTGATTATATCTCCAAAAGTTTTGGAGGTGCCTGTAACAATCCTCATATTAGCAAGTTGAAATGCTGGAAAGTTAGATTATGAATTTCGTATAATTTTTATTTGAAGTATTTGTTTGGTTTTATGGATTTTGTGAGCTCGTTGTTTTGTGTTTAAGATAAAATGCTTTGGGTAGTGTAGAAGTTTGAATCTGTTCTTAATATAATCCTCTTCACTAATGTACTTAGGGCTACATATCCTGAGGGCTCTAAGGTAAAATCCTATAATTATTCCGAATTTGATTCTCCTTGTTGTATGTTGAAATGTTGTATCTTGAGGTCTTTGTTTTAACACGCTGGATGTTACCGTAAAAGACAAAGCGTTCCATTGCAACTTATGCATCCACTGATAGTAATGAGTATTTTTTTATTAAAGAAAAAATTCTCCGTACACTGGATCATTCAGATAAAAGACTTCGAAGAATTCTTTTGATGCAGTCAGATGACTTTACAAGTGGACGTCTTTCATCTGGGTATTCATATTCCTTGGTTGGTTACAAAATTAAGCAAGCTGGCGAGCAAAGTCAGTAGTTGTAGAAATCTACTTCAGATATGTCTATATTTCCGAGATGAGGTATTATGTACACTATTTACATTATTCCGACTATTGTCCTCATCTTTGTCGCCATATTTATTACAACGTTTCGGCCTATCAGTATCTGCCTATATTTCTGAGATGAGGTATTATGTACACTATTTACATTATTCAGACTATTGTCCTCATCTTTGTCGCCATATTTATTACAACGTTTTGGCCCTTCAGTATCTGTCTATTTTTCTGAGATGAGGTATTATGTACGTTATTTACATTATTCAGGCTATTGTCCTCATCTTTGTCGCCATATTTATTACGTTTCGGCCTTTCAGTATCTGTCTATATTTCTGAGATGAGGTATTATGTACATTATTTACATTATTCGGACTATTGTCCTCATCTGTGTCGCCATATTTATTACAACATTTCGGCCTTTCAGTATCTGTCTATATTTCTGAGATGAGGTATTATGTACACTATTTACATTATTCCGACTATTGTCCTCATCTTTGTCGACATATTTATTACAACGTTTCGGCCTTTCAGTATCTATCTATATTTCTGAGATGAGGTATTATGTACACTATTTACATTATTCGAACTATTGGATCTAATCAACGCCATTATCCACTATGCCGTGTGTCCTTGAGGACATCTGTGTATGAATTTCTGGGTATGATAAACATTAGATATTAGGTTTATAATACCCAGAAATTTATACACATTGGATAAAGGTGTTGGTTAGATCCAGTGACAGGACCCAAAGAGTGTGAGTTCAATACCAGTTAAAGCAGTGGAGAATTGGAGAGGGGAATTAACAGGAGATAACTGACATCCATTAGACATGGCATGTGGAACTAGAACAGTCTACCCCAGTGAGCGAAATAAAGGGATCAGTTCGGCATTCCAACCACCAGAAGAAGGCCGGAGCGTACAACGGCCGAAACGTTGTAATAAATATGGCGATAAAGA
>OZ038479.1:6491381-6626381 GCA_964036315.1 Acanthosepion esculentum | reverse complement strand
TCTGAAGATTTCAATTTTTTTAATAATATTTTTCGTTCAATATATGCATATGTATGTGTGTGTGTGTGTATATATATGGAGCATGAATATATGTGTATATGTTTATATTTATATATGGAATATGAATATATGTGTATATGTTTATATATATATATATATGGAATATGAATATATGTATATGTATGTATATAGAGTGCTGTTCGATACAAGTGACTCACCTGATTTTTTTTTACTTAAAAATGTTTTTGCCTATTGTTTTTGGGGTCAAATTAATTTTTAATCTTAGTAATATAAAGACCTCTTGCTGACCACCTAGTAAAAAAGTTTACTCACCCTAAGTTATTTTATTGATAATTATAATTTTGGATAGAAATGAGATTTAGGGAAAAACTCTGTGCAAAAAAAGTGACTCACTTATTTCTTGCAACTAGTAATCTATAGAAACATAACTGAACAGCTTTAAATAAAGAATAATAGAGGTATAATTTATTTATAATAGGTAATATAGTTTGAAATATTTAATAATCTATGGGTCCTCCTTTATTTTGAATAACCTTTTCAACCCTTTTTGGCATTGACTTGATTAGGTTTTGGCAAATCTCATCTCCAATCATTGAATTCCATTCGGATATGAAATTCACAATCAAATCCTCTTTGTTGCTCAACTGCTTTCTCAAAGGGCCTGTACTTTATAATGCTCCATAAGTTTTCTATGGGGTTGAGGTCAGGAGATTGGGGCGGCCCTGTCATAACACTCACCTGCTTCACATCAAAGTATTCCTTCATCAATTTTGATTTGTGACAGGGAGCATTATCCTGCATAAAAATGTGCTTGGTGGGGTCGATTTGCACCCTTTCAGCAGAAGGGAGCAGACAAGCCTCTAAAATTCTCTTGTACTGCTCGCTCCTGAGGGTCTTTTCAATAGGTTTTAAGAAACCAGTTCCACGAAAAGAAAAGCACTCCCAGAACATTATACTGAACGGATGCTTGACAGTACTTACTGCTAAACTCAAAGAGCTTTCAAAGCTTATCTTTTGAATTTAGCTCAACTTTTGTTTCATCAGAGAAGCGAACATTTAGTAAAAAATCAGGTGAGTCACTTTTATCGAACAGCACTGTATATGTGAAATGTGTATGTGCATGTGTATATAAATATATATATATATATATAAATATATATATATATATATATATATATATACCTATATATATATATATATATATATATACCTATATATATATATATATATATATATGAAATATAAATATATGCATATGTATGTATATATATGTGAAATGTGTGTATATATATATATATATATATATATATATATGTTATAATATTTAAATATATATATGTTATAATATTTATATATATATATATTATGTTATAATATTTAAATAAATGATTTTATATATATATATATATATATATATATATATATATAAAATCATTTATTTATTTAAATATTACAACATAATATATATATATATAATAATACATTATATATATATATAATAATATATATATATATATAATAATACATAATATATATATATATATATATATATATATATATATATATATATAATAATATATATATATATAAATAATACATATAAAAATTGCATGCATATATATATATATATATATATATATATATATATATATATATATATATATATGCATGCAATTTTTTACATGTATTATTTATATATTATATATCGGTGGTACTTATTGGAAAGCGCTCAATTCCAGTGATAGAGCTAACATATTTAGTTGGATTGATGTGAGTTTGTGAACCTGGGTTCCATGCTATTTGCGATCGTCAGACAAACTGATTAATTTTTAAATTTTGGATTTATATATGGTTGCGTATATCGGTATTTTTATGGAAGTGGGAGGAAAGATTGTTGTCGGAATGCCACTCACACTTATGCAAACATACATGCACGTACACTCTTTGACGTACGCAGAAACATGCACGCTCACTCACTCGCCGGAGCTCACACAAACATAATCATATGTGAACAGTGTGGGACTGGGCATATATGTGCATCCGTGTGTCGTTGTGCATATACATACACATTTGGTCGCTGTATTCAATGTTGGATTGTGTAGCGAATATTTTTTTGTTTGTTGCGCTGTCAACGTGCAGACCGTTTTTATATTTTGTTTGCTTAATAATGGTTTGAAAAAATTTTGTTTAGGTTTGATTTTTGATTAAAGCATATCTTTTGCATATTTTGTATATATTGTAGCGGAACCCAATACGAACGACAGGTCAGCCATAAAAATATGAAGGATTGCCAATCGGATGTAGCGGACTCAACCACATTTATTTAACTTAGATTAGGAATGATGTGGAAAAGGACAAGTAAAGATGCTGGAGGTCACCATCAAATATTGCAGTCACATGCAATTTATATTTGACGTAAAATAGCACATAGCATAAAATACAAGAAAGAACGTAATGATTCAAAACATAACATTTGAATTTATTTGTGTTTTGATGTACATGCATATAAGCTAAAGGTTTCATATAGTTACGTCTCTTAGATTTGGGAAATATTTGTACCGGAGGTCACAAAGTTGAATTAATTATTAAACTGTAGTTTTAGAAGAATAAAGTTCCTGTTGCATGTTAGGAAATATGAGTTGGAAAAGTTGGTAGAGTTCAAAAGAGTTAAGAGTTTGTACTTGCGTGAATGTTGGTAATGTTCTTTAACGTCTGACCACAAGGTCAAGACGAGAGTTCTTGAGGTTTACATTTTGACAGCAAGGAAGGAGATGAAAGAGAAAACAGAGAGAGAAGACTTACTCATGTTTTGTTTATATAAGGTGGTGTCTCACGTGATAGGCTCCCAGCTCAGTGTGTGGGAAATATTATTCCTTGTGTGTCGGAATTGACAAATCAGTGAGCTAGTTTTGAGGAGATTAGCCAATGAATGTTTGTCGTATGATCTGTATGTATGTATGCGTGTGATGGTGATGATAATCCCCACAATATCTTCATTGATATTTATGTATTTGGAAGTGATATGTTAAATTCATGAATAATGGGTTTGTAGGAAAATAGTGATATAATGTAGTTTTTTACACGTGCTAATAGTGTATATGTTTCATAATATTTTTTCTTAAAAGGATTATGTTCCTTTTTAATAAGGCTGGCATTGGTGAAATAAAATTGTCCCCAAACATCAGGCTGTCGATAGATCTGTAAAACATCCACCTTTGTGTTAAAAAAGGCTTTTCTGCAACATTTTAAACTAAAGGTAATATTTGTTTCAGTTCAGATTAATTAAACTTTAAATCAGCTATTTTTCTCAAATGATGCTTTTGTTGGGATTGTGTGAAGAGGTTACCAGATATCAGAAGGTTTGAATGATCAGAAGGCTTAAAATTGTGCGTGTTCAATAATCCACAACAATTAATAAAAGACAAAAATAATGATTCAAAACATAACAATTGAATGTATTAAGTATTTGATGTACATGTATATAAACTGAAAGGTTTGAAAGAGTTATGTCTCTTTCATTAGGAAATATTTTTACTTGAGCTCATAAGATTAGATTAATTATTAAACTGTAGTTTATAAGAATGAGTATGTGTTGAACATTTGGAATAGTGTATTGTACAAGTTGGTAAGAGTTCAGAAATTGCACTTGCGTGATTGTTGTAAAGTTCTTTTACGTCTGACTGCATGAGTCAAGACGGGAGTTCTTTAAGGGTCACATTTTGGCAGCAGAGGTAAGACGCACGAGTGAGTAAAAAGAGAGCATGACGAAAGAGGGCGAGAATTATTCATGTTTTGGTTTTTATAATCTGTTGTATCACGTGACTGGCTCAAACTTAGTTGGCGCGAAAACAGTCTTGTCGCGTGGAGGTGATTTGATTGGTCAAAACTGACCAATCAGCGAGCTAGATTGGAGGTGATTAACCAATGAATGCTCGTTGTATATTTGTAAGTATGATGGTGGTGAAAATTACAACAAGAAGAGTGCATTTCCCAGTGGGGATTAAACTGGCAGGTGTGGAAGATTCCACACTTTGGAAAAGTATATTTCTGAAAGATTTTTTAATAAAGAGAATTATGCTGTGGTGACAGATTTGTCAATAGAGGCGATTTTAGAGATGTTACTGATAATCAGAAAAAAAAATTATTGCAATCAATTTAAATTCGGTTTGCAGTACAACAAATTATTTTGTTTATTCAAAATATTAAATTTAAAAATCTATTACCGTGGAATTAAAACTAAAATAAAAGCTTCAAGAAACATTTTTCATTTTTCAAAATACATTTTAAACTTTAGGTTTCGTTTTGTTTTTTTAAGGCACCTATAGGTATCTCCAAAGATTCACTAAACAGTGAGTATCATGAAAAAATGCCTAATGAAAACACTGTTTTCATCAAAATATTTAAAAGAAAGACCAAGAGATGTTTTATGTTTTTAAATCCTTTTTAAAACACTCAAAACCTTGTTTAAAACTCTTCGGGTGGGGAAGAGAATTTAATAAGATATTTATTATATCAGTCGTAAATGTTTGTATTACAGGATTTGATTTTGAACTGATAGACGACCTGCAATTTTCTCGTGCGGTTGGAACTCTTCAAAAAGTGAGGCGAGATTTCGAAAATGTACGCAAGACGAAACGAAATCACCTCCAAGCATCGAGCAGATTATTATCACAGAAGTAAATTTAAAATCCTCTTCTATTTCATCTTTTTTCAAATATAAAAATCACCAAAGTTTATGTAATAAATCATCTTGTAAGTATTTCAACCTTTATTTTACGAATTAAAATAGTGTAACCCGGATATAAGAGAGTTGTCGGGACCGGAGAAGAAGTATCTTATATCCGGGTTTCTCTTATATCCGGGTTTGGTTATTTTGTTTTATTAATACAGGCTCTAATTTGGGACCAGATAAAATATCTCTTATATCCGGTTTCTCTTATATCCGGGTTACACTAGTGTAGTGTAATATTATTAACACGCCCTTTTTTTATGATCACTTCATTGATCGTAAAATATTTATTTTGATAAATCCATGTTTAATAAATGGATAAAATTTGTTGATAATACTTTTAATAATTCGCTTCATAAATTTAATTAATATTTTCTTTATTATTATTTTTATTGTGTTTACATTTTTAAAGTGTCGTTCTGAAATTAAAGACCCTCATTTATGGAGAAAAAAAAATTAAATAATTCTGTTACAAAAAAAATTAACTGTAAAATAATTATTCGCTGTATTTTTTAAATTTATTTTATATTTAGAAAGTATAAATTTCAATATTTATATATAGGAAGTATAAATTTTCACTATGTACGGAAGCCTTTTACGCCAAAAAGTATTTTTTGTACCTTTGTTTTTCGAAAATTGGCGCAGACGATTTCTGTCGTTTAAGATTTGTTATGAATTTTTGTATGACACATTTTTTAAATTAGTTTGGTGGGCTTTATTCGAATATAAACATTATTATTTGTTTAGGAAATGTTTTGCGAAAATTTATGAAGTTTTTAAAAATGGAGATCGTGTTTTTAGTTGTCGGCACAGACTTCCTAAAACAAAAATAATTAAAAAATACTTTCGTCTTAATAATAATATGAACATTTTGACGATAAAAAATTACTTTCTTTAAGTTTGTGGCCTTTTTCATTCCGCTATGCAATTTTTCCACGAAAAAACGGAGATAAAACAAACAGTAAAACGCATTTTAAATATTTTTTTAATGTCTTCTTTGAAGTTAAATTTTGGTCTTCCCGTTTGAATATTCAAGGAATCTTATTAAAAAGAAATATACACTCTCTGATAGGATTTGAACCTGCATCCCTATGGGTAGAGGGATTTTCCTTTAACAAGGTTTCTCAAATATTGTTCAAAATTTTAAAAGCACAAAAAAACGCTGTGGAAAAGACTAACCAATGGTGTACAAGTTTGCTTGAAATAGAAGAATATTTCAAGTAAACTTGACCACCATTTCCATTCTTCGCTGTATCCCATGATCCTCTTTGCTCCTAACTTCTGGACATGACAGCAATTCTGAGTGAGTTCTTAGTAAATTTGAGATTGATAAATCCATGTTTAATAATTGGATAAAATTTGTTGATAATACTCTTAATAATTCAGTCCATGAATTTAATTATTATTTTCTTTATTATTCCTATTGTGTTTTTACATTTTAACTGTCGTTAAAAAAGTCAACCTCATTTATGAAAAAAATGAAATAATTCTATTATAAAAAAAAATGATCTGTAAAATAATTATTCACTGTATTTTTTAAATTTATTTTATATTTAGAAAGTTTCAATTTATTATATATGGAAGATTTTTTTGTCCCTTTGTTTTTCGA
This sequence comes from Acanthosepion esculentum, assembly GCA_964036315.1. Taxonomy (NCBI): domain Eukaryota; kingdom Metazoa; phylum Mollusca; class Cephalopoda; order Sepiida; family Sepiidae; genus Acanthosepion; species Acanthosepion esculentum. The sequence continues at coordinate 6,620,022 of OZ038479.1, read as the reverse complement.
AAATTGGCGCAGACGATTTCTGTCGTTCAAGATTTGTTATGAATTTTTGTATGACACATTTTTTAAATTAGTTTGGTCGGCTTTATTCGAATATAAACATTATTATTTGTTTAGGAAATGCTTTGTAATAAAATTTAAAAAAATGGAGATCTAGGTACCTCCAACAATTCGGTATACTCAAGGTTTAAAAGTTAATTTTCATAAATAAAAAATCATTTTTGAAGTTTCCCCCAGCTTCAATTGAAAGCTAAAGGATTAAATTTTCTAATTCCAGAAAAGAAAACACTGTACTGTATTTCAAATAGAAATTATAATGATTTTTTTTAGTTGATTCTTCCGAAAAACTAATCGAAACGGCCATGTTTAACTTTTTTTTCGAGACAAACAAAATAATTTTGGTTTAAAAAAACCGCCTAAAATAACAGATTTCTGAAAGGTTACTTTCGTAAAATTTGCTAATTTATATCTGTTTTAAAACGAACATCACTTACGCCATGAAATTTTCTAGACAAGCATTTCTTCACCACGAAGACTTGGTTTTCTCAAGTATCCATCAATAATTGGATGGCTGCATGTGTTGACAGGTTTAACTGTAATTTTGAAGATGCTTTCTTATAATAATTTAAAAATAAAATACTATAAATTTTTTTTTAAAATTGTGTAGTTACCTCTATAATGGTAGATAATTATGATAAATAATTTTATTAATTACTATATTATCAGTTATTACATTTTTAATTAAATAACTGAGATATAATATTATTAATTATAAATTATTAATTATTAATATTTATCTTAAATTATTAATAATAATTAATAATAAAAATTATTAATTATTATAACATCTATCTCACTCAGTTATTACATTTTTACAACTGAAATATAATTTTATTAACATTATCTCAATAATTCACTTTTTAATTTAATAACTGAGTTATAATTAATAAAAATAATTATCTGTTATCACAAATGATAGAGATAACACTATACTTTAAAATTTATAGTATTTAATATTAATTTATATTTTTTAAGATCCTATTTTTTCATTTTATTCTTTATTATATTTTGATGTTTATGAATTGTTAAAGTTATTTTATTTAATAAATTTTTGAAGTCCTTAAATTTTATTACTTAGGTAATTGTACACTTATTTTACTTAAGCATAATCCAGTACCTCAATATTATATGAAAAAAAAAAAAAATGCTACCATGTAAAACAGTGATAAGACTTTTCGGAATGATTTGTGCCCCTGAAAAGTGCCGTTTTTTTTCTTCAGTTGCATTTACAACCATCATCAATGCCGGGCTGCTTCCAGAAATAAGTCCCGCATAACATAATCAGCGCCAACTTCATATATATCCAATTGACAGTCTTCCTCAACTTTATCTCCACTGAGATAGTAAATCTCATGAAATGGATTTACAAAACTGTTGATAAAGCCAACAAATTCCTTGTTTAGACCGTCAATTGTCCAAATATGTCTGATTGTATAGCCAAGTATGTTACCAGTCAGGATACTGTGTAGGCCTTCTGCATACTCTCCATATTCCATTTGCAAGGAAGCAATTGAAACATCTTGCATTTTTTTAAATGTTGCCAGGATTTTCGTCCTCATCTTAATTTCATCTTTCTTGTCCTTCTCTTTTATTCTCCGTGAAATTTCCTGAAGGAGCTTTTGGTGCCAAACCTTTTTGTTGGTTGGCCTTTCTCTGCTGTAAGTCTAGCATCCAGATCATCAATGAATTCTCTGACTTTATTCCACGGCTTTGATGATATCACTGATGCTGGGGACGTAAGCATTAAGTGCAAGCTTCTTCCTTTCACAGAATTCACCAATGATGCTTTCAGCCAGCATGGTGTGCTGCCTCACTGATGTTAGCACTGACTTGGAAGAAGCTTCTCCAGTAGAAAATGATTTTTCATACTGCCTGCATAACACTTCCACAATCCCTTTTAAGCAGGCAGTTATCATTTCTTCAAATACAATTATTTTGCTGGGCGGAATCAGCAGAGAATCTATCACCTTTTGTCAGTTCATTGCCAAAAAAGTCACTGACAGAAGACAAAATCATCATCGGGGCCTTGGTTAGTACCTTAATTTTTTCTATTACCTCCTTGAACAATGTTCATGGTGTTGGTGGGATTTTTTTGTTTTGCCAAGTCGGTATAGAAAGTACTCATCCAAGGCCCTGATAGCAGCTTTCCAATTATCCCCAGGACTTGAAACTCTACAACAGCCACTTCTTCCTTGATTAAACGCTTCAACCTGGCAACAATCATTCTTTGGATCAAGCTGGAAGATGAATTTTTGTAAATCTTCAAAGATTGCAAAATAATTTGCACCTAGCATAAAAATTATGTGCAGCCGATTCCCTCGGAATCTAGGGAATGAGGACAACGGAAGTCCTTTGTTTTCAATAAAGTCCTTCGCTGTGTTGACCAGCCCTAATTTATTGCTATATCTGAGGGAATTCATTGCCACAATAATTTTCCATGCTAGGCACTCTGTAGCATTTGCAATCTTGGTATGCTGCGTCTCAATATTTGCCAAGACTTTCCTAGTTTTTGATGAAATTGCTTCCAGGGGACGAACGTTGCAGTTCAGTTCAATGATTTTCATCCCCCACTCCTTTTCCAGCATAAAAACTGTTAAATGGTTAACTGGAGCGCGGTCTGTTAAGCAGCATTTGATCTTTGCCCGTATCTGTTGTAAACTGTCATCAACACTTTGGCCAGTAACCATTGAGTCTACTTCAGCCAAGTTGTTGATGCAGTCACAGATATGCTGCTTGTAATCAGCTGCAGTCCCTCCCGGAAGTCGGTCCAATGAGACAGGATGTGAAGTTGTCGGGGGAGTCAAAAACTAATGTGCAGTTCTCTGCATTTATAACAGACGAGAAAGTCTTAACATCTGAAAAGAAACCAAGTTCTCCTACCATTCTGTACACGGATGTTGATGAAAATTTTATATATGAAGCTGGCAGTGAAAAAGGTTTTTTTAGAGACTGTAACAGTTCAACAACATGAGATGCAGGAACTGCATTCAAGAGGCAGTCGTAATGCGCTTTCCTGGAAGTGAATTGATTACATTCATTTTTCATATTTTTTAATTTTCTTTTGGAGATCTCATATTTTTTTCCATGCACTAACTTCCACAATCTTTTATCATAATTTTTTTTAAAGATTTTCATTTTCTTTAATGTGGTCAAAGGAGTGGTAGATAAACCGTGGCTTGAAACTGAGGGGGCAGTTGAAGAGGGGGCAGTTGAAGAGGCAACAGATTCGGCAGAATGAGCCATCTGGGTGCATTTTTTCTAAATTCTATAAAATTATATCCCGAATTATGTTTGCACTAGATTAATTTTAATCTATTAACTACAGATTTTTTCATTTCGGGGAAACCATTTCTAGAATTTTCAAGGGGAGCCCATTTAGATACCACCTGCAGTGAACCATACTTTGTTAGAATTTTCTCAAAAATATGGCCACACCCAATTGGTTGACCGGCTGGGACACTGCTATATTCTTTTAAGATATCCTCGGTTCTTCCCATCTGAAAATTTAAAAATGAATATGAAGATAAGTAAGCCAGAAAATGAAGACACTGATTTGAAAATTTAAAAGAAAAAAAATCATATTCATATAATTGAGGGATTTTACTGAAACTTTTAGGACATTGACAAACAAATTAAATTATTTTTGATAAAAATATTTAAATCTGTTACCCTCCCTACTTATTTAGTTTTAAAAATAGGACAATTTTATTAAATTAATACTAGTATCAATTATTTAATTAATGTATTAATTTATATTATTATATTAATAAAATAAATTAAATATTAAAATTAATATAAATATTTACCAGAGTATTATTATACTATTAATTAATAAAAATTTACTAGAGTATTATACTAACTACTAATTAATAAAAATGTATTTTACAATTAACATTCATATTAGTCACATGGTGCATACATTTTTCTTGAATAAAAAAAAATAGTGAACACATGCTAACTCCATTAATTCATATTCTAATTTTTTTTATTATTAATTCCGATATCAAATTATTATTTCAGCTGTAAATTTTGATAATTTTCCATAAATAACGTTTCAGAAAAATATTGTATTTTGAAAAATTAAAAAAACAAAAATTGCAATATTTTTTAATTGCTTTTACTGGAAAAGCCCTATTCCAATCAATAATTTCTGTAACATTAACCAGATTTGGCTTCCTGAAAAATGGAAATAGTAAATAAAATTTATTGTAGCCTTCAACTTTCAATTAAAGCTAAAATGAATGCTTCAAGAAATTTTAATTTTTGTTTTTGAAATTCATTAAAAACAAAAAAAAACAGGAAAAAAAGCTTAGTTGTCAGGAATTAGTGGAGACCGCAATTAAATTGAGAAAAGAAAACTAATTTTAAATGAAGAGAAAACGCTTTAAAAATAAGGAATATTAAAACATTAGCTTTTAAATAAAATAAAGATTTTAGAAAAAAATGTTTAAAAGTTTCAAGAAAAAGAAAAGAAACTTAAAAAAATAAATAACAAAATTAGGCCTAAATTATTTTCTTAACTAAAAAAATAATTTACTATATGTATGACACAGACTAAAAAGTAAAATAAATACATAGCAAAATTGAAAATATTAAAACAAAATAAAAAAAAAAAAACTTTTTAAATCTTGAAGGGATGATTTCCAAATAAGCCTGTTGAAGCGTAGGGTTGATGAAACATGGAAGTGAAATGAATGAAAAATTGCTGGCAGCTGAAGACCTTTATATATATATGTCAAGGGGCTTTTCCCTAGGGGGAGACAAGCCTTGAAATACATGACCTTTTAATCATAATATCACATGCGAGACACCATACCAAGAAAAAATCAAACGTCGCGATGCACAAAAAAAATAACTTTTATTATGGTAAAAAGTTTTGGTAGCGTTATTTGTATTAAGCTTTTAATTTTCACTTAGTAAATATAGTCTTCACTTAAAGACCTAATAACCGACCCCATGCGCTGCATGAAAGAATTTTAAAACATTTTTTAAAATTGAAGAAAAAAATGGGAAAAAAATAAAATAAAAATGCAAACGATTGTTGTAAAAATTCTTTATTCATCAAAATTTTTTTTTTTTTCTTTCAGATAATAATGTCCTTAATGTATATTATTTATAAAAGCAAATAAAAGCCTATCTAATTTGATAATTATTATAGATAGTTTTATTGCAGTTTTTATTTTACGATTTGGAGCAGATTTTTTTTAAAAGGTGGCATTAGATTGGAAAAAAAAAATTGATCATTTAACATCTCCAAGGAGTCCTGCTTATAAAAAAAAAAAAAGTTTCCACACTTTTTTAAATTCTATAAAATTTCATGAAATTAATTTATGGGGGAGGGGTAACAGATGTAAAAATTTCTAACAATAAAAATTTAAAAAATAAATTTATTCATTTTTGAATAAGTCCTGAAAGTTTCATTTAAATTAGACAATTATTTGATTTTTGCAATAATTTCAAAATTAATGGGTTTTCCCCTGAAACTGCTACACTAAAAATTTCAATGAACACAAGTTGTACGGTTTTAACAAAAAAAAAAAACGAGATTTTTTACCCAAATTTAAAACGTGTTAGAAAGAAGAAAAAATTTTTTTTAAATACTTAAAAATACTTTCTTTCCTTTTAATAATAACATAAACATTTTAATGATGAAACTTTGTTTTTATTAAGTTTCAGACCTGTTATCATTATGCTATACTGATTTTTTAGCGAATTGTTGGAGGTACCTACTTTTAATAATTCAGACCATAAATTTATTAAATATTTTCTTTATTACTCATATTGTGTTTGCATTTTTAACTGTCGTTCTGAAATTAACATTATATTAAAAAAAAGTCAACCTCATGAAAAAAATGAAATAATTCTATTATAAAAAAATGATCTGTAAAATAATTATTCACTGTATTTTTTAATTTATTTTATATTTAGAAAGTATGAATTTCAATATTTATATATAGAAAGTATAAATTTTCACTATGTATGGAAGCCTGTTACGCCAAAAAGCTTTTTTTCTCCCTTTGTTTTCGAAAATTGGCGCAGACGATTTCTGTCATTTATGATTTGTTATGAATTTTTGTATGAAACATTTTTAAAGTAGTTTGGTGGGCTTTATTCGAATATAAACATTATTATTTGTTTAGGAAATGTTTTGCGAAAATTTATTAAAATTTTTAAAATGTAGACCGTCGGCACAGACTTCCTAAAACAAACAGTAAAACACATTTGAAATAATTTTTTAATGTCCTCTTTGCAGTTAAATTTTGGTCTGCCGGCCTGAATATTCAAGGAATCTTATTAAAAAGAAATATGCATTGCCATGGTCCTCTTCACTCCTCATGGGATTGGTCCAAAAGTCTGGACATGACAGTAATTCCGAAGAGAGTGAATGGTTAGTAAATTTGAGATCGACCCCACTAGGAGAACCTGATAACTCCCCCGATAATGAAACCTTTGAAGAAAAAAGAAACTCACAAGACAATTCCCAAATTACCAGCAGCCAAAATACTAATGCCGTACGACATGTTATCTCCCCTGGTTGTAGTTCATCTGAGGACAAAGCTTGTGTTGTTCCACTTTGGAGAACTACCCAGCAAAAGATACCTGCTCCTGAATGAATTTTTTTGTGATCAGGATATCAGGTGGGAGTATGGTGACCAATCACATAGAATTAAGTGAGTCAGAGTGGCTTGCATTTGATACAAAAGAAAATAAGTTCCTTACCTCAATACACAACACATAGCAGCGATGTTTTGTTCCTTGAAAATGATATGAATCTCCCTCCACTTTAGATTATTCCAGAAGTGTATATTCTGTAACGTTGGCTTTTATATAACTTAGCGTGGTTCGACCAGTAGCAATTCACGTTCTGATTGGTCAGACTGGAGGATGCTATTTAACGGTGTGACTGAAGACAAATCGAAGAACGCTGATTTGTCAGTTGGCCGTGGCTTTGGCATAATAAAAGAAGGCTGAAGCTGTGAGAATTTTATATTGGAGGAATTCAAAAATGGCGTATTGAGAAGGAGCATTCGAGATTGTACAAGCAGCGTCAGAGGAATATAACCTCATTTAACTACACCTTTCTTGGCTGATCCAAATATGATTTAACTGTCTCTCTTTCTTACATTTCCCTTGTTTAGGCTCCCGCAAGAATACTTTACTTCTCTTTCCTCCTCCTCCAAAAGTACCCAATCTGCTAATCTATTGTGATTCCACCACCCTTTTCAGTTTTCCATAGAGCTCCTCATTTGTTTCCATGATAGGCAGGACCAGTACAAGGGTCTCATGCACCCCTAGAATGTATGATATGGGGGGGACCCACTTGACTACATCTCAATTTTTTACAAGGTAGTGTTCATATAAAATACAAATTTTATTGTAACTTAATTATGTACAGTAATCGATCATATGTAATATAGGTGAACAGTTCAATACAATGTATCTAAATACAAATTAGAGACATGTCATAATAGATCATGGATTAGTTTTAGACAAAAAAAATTTAATGCATTTAAATTCTTTCAGGATTTGCTTATTTAAAAGATTAATCTTTCTAGAAATTCATTAATTATAGATTAATGAAAATTTTATGCAATCCATTTTTATCTGATGTGTATATAAAATATATTCTCTCACACTCAGTAACCACTTGTGTCTTAGTGACTTTATTGCCTTGCTTCAGGTGAAATGATTAAAAAAATATAAGGGAATAAAATTTTTATTTGATTTGTAAAATATCATGTACCCAAGTTTATTGAAAAATTTAATTTTTTGTAATCTATTCAATTTATTGATTTTTGGTTTAAGTTTATATAATCTATTTGGCAATCTTTAACTTCTAGTCCCAGTGTGTCAATAGGACAGTTTTTCCCTTGACACTGCTATTATTTTAACTACCTTCACTCCATCAGCAATGGTTATGAAATAGTGGTGATTAGAATTGTAATAAAACTCAAATATATATAAGTAAATTTTCTTTGTTCTTTGAGAATTTATAACAAAAATATTAAATACTATTAGAATAATTTTACAACATTCTATAAACTAATACAATTATAAATAAAAAACTAATGCAACATTTGTCATTTACAAATTTATAAAGAAATAAATATGAAAAGAAAAAAGCATGAAGAAAAGGGCCTTATATTACGACCATAAAAGGTACTTATATTAGTGGTTTTTCCCATGACACCACTATTATTTTAATTACCTTCACATCTTGTCAATATTAAATGTTTTAATAGTGATTGTAGAATAACAACACTTACTGGCTTAAGGGTCCCAGCCATGTGTCCTTGACAAAGATGAGGACAATAGTCTGAGTAATGTAAATAGTGTACATAATACCTCATCTCAGAAATATAGACAGATACTGAAGAAGGCCGGGGCGTACAACGGCCGAGATGTTGTACTAAATATGGCGACAAAGATGAGGACAATAATCCAAATAATGTAAATAGTGTAATATAAGTACCTTCAATAATTCTCTTTAAGAAGACCATAGCATGAAGAAAAGGGCCTTATATTTGTACCTTAAAAGGTACTTATATTAGTTACAAGGAGAATCTTTTGAGAATTTAAATCATCAAAATTTTTTGTCAAGCAGGACTCACAGTTACAGAAAATCTGCTCTGAATCATAAAATAAAAAAAGGAAAACAAATGTAACTATTAAATAAGCCGTAAAGTGTTGATAAACTGTTTGGCTATAGATAAGTGTAACTGGCAGAAATGATCAGCAAATGGAATTGACAAAGTTTCCAATAAAGAATAACAAAGAAAAAGAACAGGGCAAAATAATACTAATCAAGTGGCAAACATGGATGAACATGCCAACAATAAGATGAAGTGGCAAAAGGATGGTTTTCCCATGACACCACTATTATTTTAATTACCTTCACATCTCGTCAATATTGTTTTAAAAGTGATGATTTGAATTGGAATAAAACCTAAACATATAATGAAAGTGCATTTATACATTATTTGTTCTTGAGAATATATAACAAAAATATTAAACACTGTTAGATTGTTTATTTACAAGAATAATTTTATATTTACAACATTCGAAAAATGTAAACCCCCTCATTATGTCATGTTTATCATTTAAAGAAATAAATATGACAATAATTTTTTTTTATTACAATTATGTCAAAAATGAAATAAACAAGTAAATTTTGAAAAAATGCATTTTCTAAGCATTTCTTTAATCTAGCAATTCATTGGTATTTTTATAAAATTATAAATAAAAAGTGGTTTTCACAGTTATTTATAAAATCATGAATAATAAATATTGCATTGTAGATAGTTTACATATTTTGATAATTTAAAAAAACTTTTGAATAAAAAGATTTCTTTCGACATTTACAGTGGAAACTAGGTTCACAAATTTAATTCCTTCCTGAAGGCAATTCGTAAACCAAAACTATTTTTCTAATAGGAATCAATGTGGACAGAAAAAGTCACAGTACAGTAAAATTGGAAAAGAAAAGCACGGCACAACGAATGAATATATACAACACAGCGGACGACTCAGAAATTATTCCATTCATGTTAACTCATTTCAGCTATGTTGTTTGAGAACTGAAATTTTGTTTAATAACTAAGACATTTTCATCTCGAATTTTCTGTTCGAAAACCAATTTGTTCGATATGTGAGACATTCGAGAACCATAATTCCTTTGTATTTCTTTATAAAATGGTAAATAATAAGTATCACATTCTCCTTGATTCATATATTTTTATAATATTGTAAATACACATTGCCAAGTGTGTCAACGTAGTACAAAATAATAGCAGTGTCAAAGGAAAAAAACGTTCATTTGACACACTAGTATTTTTGGGGAGCATGAAAGTTAAATTTTGCCAGAATTTATTGATTTAATATTTTTTTTCAATCTAATTCTTTTTATATTTTATTTTTCTCCATTTTTTTTTTTTTTTTTTCAGCTTAGAAAGTAATTTGGTGAATTTGAATGGATCATCAATCTTTGGTGCACTCAGAATGAGACAATATGAAAAACCACTTATAAATCAAATATTGTTTTAAAATGTGTGGATATCAGATCTGATATTTCAGTTTTATAAAGACACTTAAATATCCACACTGGAGATAAACTTCACAAAAGACATAATTCTTGAAAGATTAATCTCACACAGAGGAGTAACAATATTCTTGTGAAGTGTATGTTTTTTGTCTTTTCACAAATTACACTTTTGGTAAATCAAAGGCGAACATGAGAAAAACTTTATTCAAGTGAAATATGTAGTACAGAAAGCAAATATTACATATGCAAGCACAACGCTGGAGAGAAACCATTTGCATGTGAAGTGTGTGGCACTTCATTTTCCCCAAAATTGACTTTGGAAAGTCATATGCAAGCACACACTGGACAGAAACTATTTGTATGTGAAGGGTGGAGTGCTTCTTTTCTCCACAAATCAATACCAAAAATCCATATGCAAACACACACTGCTATGAAACCATATACATGTATGGTATGTGGTTTTTCTTTTTTACAGAAGGGACATGTAATTCAACATATGCGAGTACACACTGGAGAGAAACCATTTGCATGTCAAGTGTGTAGCACTTCATTTTCCCACAAATCGACTTTGACAAACCATATGCGAACACACACTGGTGAGAAGCCATATTCTTGTGAAGTGTGTGATGCTTCCTTTTCTCAAAAACAACATTTGCTCAGTCACATGCGGAAACACACCGGAGAGAAACCATTTTCATGCCAACTGTGTGGTACTTGCTTTTCTCGCAATTCAACTCTGGAAAGCCATATTCGAACTCACACTGGTGAGAAGCCATATTCTTGTGAAGTGTGTGATGCTTCTTTTGCTCAAAAAACACCTTTGGTCAGTCACATGCGAAAACACACCGGAGAGAAACCATTTTCATGCCAAATATGTGGTTATTGCTTTTCTCGCAATTCAAATTTGGAAAGCCATATGCGAACACACACTGGTGAGAAGCCATATTCTTGTGAAGTGTGTGATGCTTCCTTTCCTCAAAAACTACATTTGATCAGACACATGCGGAAACACACAGGAGAGAAACCATTTTCATGCCAACTATGTGGTACTTGCTTTTCTCACAATTCAACTTTGGAAAGCCATATGCGAACACACACTGGTGAGAAGCCATATTCTTGTGAAGTGTGTGATGCTTCCTTTACACAAAAACCACATTTGGTAAGCCATATGCGAACACACACTGGTGAGAAGCCATATTCTTGTAAAGTTTGTGGTGCTTCTTTTTCACAGAAGATATATTTAGTCACTCATATCCGGACACACACTGGCGACAAACCATATTCATGTGAACTGTGTGATTCTTCCTTTTCACAGAATTCAACTTTGAAAAAGCATATGTGGATACACACTAGTGAAAAACCATATTCTTGTGAGGTTTGTGGTGTTTACTTTTCACTGAAGGGAAATTTGGACACTCATATGCAAACACACACAGGTGAGAAACCATTTTCTTGTGAAGTGTGTGGCTCTTCCTTTTCCCATACATCAACTTTAAAAATGCATATGCAAACACACACTGGGGAGAAAACGTATTCTTGAAGCCTGTGATTTTGCTTTTGCAAATAAGTCAAATTTGAAGCACCACATGCAATCACATACTGGAAGGAAATGATGTATCCTCTTAAATGTTGATTGTCCTTTGTGAATACACACTTGAAATGAATTACTCAGTTTGTAAATATCCACTTTTAAAGAGTTCATTCAAAGCATACATATCTGAATAAACACTATTAACTTTTACCATGCTTGGACATGCATATGTAAACACACGGTGGCAACAAAGCTACTTTTCTCCACTTGAAGATTTATTAATGTAATGGTTAAAGAAATAAAAATGAACAAATCCAGCATGTAATTAAATATGGGGGGGGGTAAAGAAAATATTGTATATAGAGAAATTATTTTTAGTATTTGAATGAGCTCAGATATTAGTATCTGATTTTTCTTTATTTACTTTTTTTTTCTATATTAAAAAATACCTCTCTAATTAAAAATATGTACAACAAAAACTTACATTTAGTTAAAATGTAAAAGAGGAAAGGCTAACTTTGTCAGATGTTGATATTTTGTTGCATCTTTCTGAGCTTGGAAAACACAAATATACTTAAACATAAAAAATAGGAATTTATATATGTGTGTGTGTATATATGTATGTCTATATACGTATGTGTATATACGTATATGTACGTATATATGTATATACGTATATATGTGTATATACGTATTTGTATATATATATATATATGTGTGTGTGTATATACGTACATGTGTATATACGTATAAGTATATATATATATACACATACACACATATATATATATATACGTATTCGTATATACACATATATGTGTATATATACGTATATGTGTGTATATACATATATGTGCATGTATATGTGTATATACGAGTATGTAGGTATGTGTGTATATATATACGTATATGAGTACGTGTATGTATACGTATATATATATGTGTGTATATACATATATATTTGTGTGTATATATACATATATATTTGTGTGTATATATATATATATATATATATTTGTGTGTATATATATATATATATATATATATTTGTGTGTATATATATATATATTTGTGTGTATATATATATATATTTGTGTGTATATATATATATATATATTTGTGTGTGTATATATATATATATATTTGTGTGTATGTATATATATATATTTGTGTGTATATATATATATATATATATATATATTTGTGTGTATGTATATATATATATTTGTGTCTATATATATATATATGTATATATATATATCTATATATATGTATGTGTGTATATATTTATATGTATGTATGCATGTATACATGTATGTATGTATGTATACGTACATGGATGTATGTATACGTACATGGATGTATGTATGTATACGTACATGGATGTATGTATACGTACATGGATGTATGTATGTATACGTACATGGATGTATGTATACGTACATGTATGTATATATGTATACGTACATGTATGTATGTATACGTACATGGATGTATGTATATGTATACATACATATATGTATATATACACATATACATATATGTATACATATGTGTATATACATACGTATATGTATATATATATTCATACAGCTAAAGCGAGATAACAGTATGTTTCACAACACAGCTGAGAGACTCCGTTCTGAGGTGGCCAGAATTATTCATAAACACCTCAAGAGTTTAGAACTAAAACTTCACACTTTATGTGATCGCAGCAGTTGGAAGAAGATGGGCAGAGCCGATCTAGTCACAAACATCTCCAGTACTACACTTAGTACCATAGAGACTGAAGCCCTCATCTTTGGTCTAAGGTTTGCAACTGGTTTAAAAAACAACAACATTAGCAAACTGATAAATCTTAATTACAGACACAGTGACACCGACTTCCATAAAGGATTTACCCAAGGCATCTTTGCTGCTTCCTTGGACTGCCAAAATGCGGAGTTTACTTTACCCAAGAGGTATATGAACGCTTTAAAATCCCTGTCTACGAACAGTGATATTACCATATCTCCTTCGGATAAGGGTGGAGGTGTCGTGGTCATGGACACCGCTGCATACAACCAGAAAATGTTGGACTTGCTCAATGAGAGAGACACGTATGAACAGATCTCTCCTCTACAGGTTTCTAAAAATCTTAAAGAATTCAATAAGTCCTATAACAGTCTGATTCGTAATGAAGATAAGATTTGGCTTTCCCTTATTAATTACCACCCCCACCATCCCTAAAATCTACGGGCTCCCCAAAACCCATAAACCTGACATTCCTCTAAGGCCCATTATTTCGGGCATAGGCTCAGCCCCTCATAACATTGCTAGGTTTCTAACTAAATTTCTCACCCCAATTCTGGGGACCATAAGTGACGCGCTTGTAAAGAATTCAGGCGCTCTTCTCAATAAGTTAAGCAATATTGACATAAGAAACAAATCCCTAGCCAGCTTAAACGTTAAACCCCTATTCACTTATGTACCTGTGGATAAATGCATTAAACGGTTAGAGAACCACCTTAAGAAAAGTGATTTTAAGCTACCTATCCCCATCTCAATATGCATCAAATTATGTACCCTATGCACATCTGATTGTTGCTTCCAGTATAATGATATCTATTACAATAAAAAATTTGGCTTACCAATGGGTAGTCCTCTCTCTGGATTCCTAGCATGCATATTTCTAGAATTTCTGGAGTCTGGACCTTTCAAATATATAATCCCTGATGATACACATTACTTCCGTTACATCGATGACATTTTATTCATTTACCCACAGAAACATGATTTAAACAAAATCACTGATAGATTAAATAGAGTAGAACCTACTATAAAATTTACCCACGAACTTGAATCGAATAATTCTCTACCTTTTCTAGACATGCTACTTACTAGAAATAATAACAAATTAGAATTCAAAGTATATTGTAAACCCACATGCAAAAACGACTATTTACACTTTTACTCTCACAATGATACTAGGACTAAGAGAGGTGTTATTATTGGATTTTACTTGAGAGCTCTTCGAATCTGTTCAGCAAAATATTTAGATGACGAATTTAGTTATATCGAGGATACCTTCTCAAGCCTTTTGAATCCGAGACAATTAATACTCGGCGCTAAGCATAAAGCCTTGAAAATTCACAAAGTTCGTTCATCAGTGCAAAATGACACCCCGACTACTACATCTAAGGTAGGGAGAGGCACACTTTCAGCTGCCCCTGATAATCCTACTGGCCGCATCTTTCTACCGAATAACCCTCTGACCGAACACATCTCCAACAATCTAAACGCGCTAAAAATTAAAACTACTACATTACCCACTAAAACTATGCGCAGTATATGAAATAATACCAGCAGACAGCATATTACATCCGATGCTTGCGTCTATCAGGTACCGTGCAGAGACTGCAACTTGAGTTATGTAGGCGAGACAGGGAGGTCCTTAAAATCTCGCATTTCTGAACATAAACGAGATATTCGCCTCGGTAATTTAAGTAGTGCTTTGTTTGTACACATAGCCAAATCTGATCACAATTTTGATTTCGACTCTGTGAAGATTTTAAAATATATCCACAATAAAAACCATAGGCAGATTTACGAGGCTGGCATGATATCCACCTCACGTACAATAAACACCAGACAGGGTTTCTTTAATATATCAACATTCCTAGCAAGATTAATGCTTGACAAACGTACCGATAAGCTATAGTTTTAAATAGGTTCCCCCCCTTTCCACTTAGGATAAAATCTCTTCCCTGGGAGCAGGTTTTCACAGCGCCGCCAGCGTATCCGAATCCAAGAAAGAATACTCTGACTTTAGAATTTCAGTTTTTCTGTTTCTGACTAGTCCTGTATATATCGTCTCTTCATTTAACTTAAATTTAATATAAATATGTCTCCATTAACCATGTCCTGAAGAAGGTCTATTTGACCGAAACGTCTGACGTCGACAGAAAAAAAACAAAAAACAAAAACATTAAACTCACACATTCGGATTTTGCTTTGTCTTTTCCACATTTTCATCATATATGTGTGTATATACATATACATATACATATATATATATATATATATATATATACTTCAAACATATTTAATGGATAAATATTGTGTTTTTATTCTAAACTGTGTATTGCATCTACCAGCTTGCACAGTTGTGAAATGTTAAATAAAACATGCTCACTGGCAGGAGATATATATATATATATATATATATATATATATATATATATATAAGTGAATATAGAAGTCAACACATAGAGGCGACAGTCTGTTTCATGCTAATGCAATCGTCAGGCAACTAGTATGTGTGTATATATATATATATATATATATGTGTGTGTGTCTGCAAATATATGTGTGTCTGTGCATATATATATATATATATATATATATATATATATATATATGTGTGTGTGCGTGTATGTATTAAAACCTTTTTTTACACTTTCATGTAGTTTATTGTCTTGATGGTGCATATTTGAGGTCTGCTACTTTTTTATGATATGAAAAAAACGAGATAATTTTTAAAAATGTATTTGTTATGCAATCAAAACGTTAAGTAAATCTTGCCATTTCATCATAATTTGCTTTCCAAGAAAAATTGACCTAAAAGATGCCTTTAAAACAAATAGTATAGCTGGCCACTCGTATTCGAGGATACCTGTCTACTAGGGTGGCTAGCTAATTCCTATTGCACACGATTGCTCAGGCACATTTGTGTTTATTCAACACCCACAGGACCCACTTGAGACTATTCTGAGCAGACCATAGTTCCAGTCTCTTGGAAAGGGTGTGTTATCTAGCATGATCAACAATTTGAACCAGGCCAGCATGCTCAGGGTTAAACTGTGGTGTGGTTTTGAAGGCACTTTCCAAATGTGCCACACCCTGTGTTCTACGCCTCCAGTCTGATAAAGTCTCCTTCCTGACAAATTGACCATAGTGAGAATCAAACCTTGAGTCTTATGTGAACATTCTAATCACTCGGCCATGTGCCTATATGGTAATGAAAAATAAAAGGTGTGCACAAACAGATTTTAATGGAGACAACTACATATCTCACCTGTAAAAGTGAAATGAAGACAGGTAATTCTTGTAGGTTAAATGAAGATTTCAATTCCAAATTCTGAAAAGGCTATTAAGAATGGCAAACATTTAAAGAAGCTATGAGGGTAGAAAGGCTGAAACCTTGATGTTACGGTCCAGGTTCCTTGTACCACGGTGATGGTCCAAGGTAGAACCAATGAAGAATAACTCAAACACAGGTATGGAATAACACAGGTATATTACAAATAGGAATATGTACAAAAGAAGTAGAAGTGTTCGTAATAACAATCAGGTTAGGTTAGAGAGAACTATGTTGTCTCGAAGTATCACTATTCCAATGTCTTACAGTGATCGTCTGACGCGACTCTGCCTCTGACTGACTCATACTACTGCTTCCTCTTGAGGCGCAGTATTTATGGTGTACAGACTAGTCCATTACTATTATGGGTAAGTTCCCATAACAATTGGCAACACTCATATATTTGACAAGTTTAAAGGCATATAATTAATAGTTTCCTATTTTATTATTCAGGATAATTTTATAAGAATGAATATAATGACGGTCAATACAGACTGACATCCATCTCAACAGAGAAAACACCTCAAGTGACAAACAATATAGGTTTCAATTGGCTCAGTCCACTGCTGATATCCTGTCATTACAGGATCAGTGAGGCATTAGACAATACATATACCACAAGGATAATCACATTCGATATATCAAAGGCCTTTGACAAGGTGTGGCATAAGAGGTTGCTACACAAGTTCTCCAGTTATTGAATCTTAGGAAGAGTTTTCTCAGTTATTAAGTTCTTCATTACAGTTATGTCCATGAGATCAATGCAAGTGTGTTTATGTTTTATGACCAGCAATAATATCTGGGAGATATGGTCTTCAAAGTACTGACTGAAAATGACTAAATAAATAAATAAAAAAAACTTGTAGGGGTCAAGTGACAACACAACCAAACATTGCGGAATTCCACTCATGGTTAGGATTGAGGAGAGTTCTAGAGTGCACTTGGCAGAGTAAAGACTGTCCCTTAAAGTAGTTGCAGGCTGCTTGTTATCAAGTGAAGACTGATGTAGTTCCAGTGCCTTCTATTTTGATTGCTGGCCATACAATGTGATGTTGAGATGACCAGAACCATCCTGGGTAAGACAACTACAGCAGCAAGACCTCTGATCAGGAGGTTTTGAGGAGCCTGTTTCAGAAATTGTGTTGGTTCTGGGAGCCATGGACAACGAAAGAAAAGTCGATGCTGCTGCTAAGGAGGTGTTCAAAAGGCTTGTGAGGCCTCCAATTATTAGAGAAGCAAAGGAATACACCTACCAACAAAACAGCACCATCTCATAAGGCCAAGATGGTCCATGAATGGATTATTTAAAATCCCTATGATTATGTCACCACCCCAAACATATGGCCTCCTAGTTCGCCAATCCTGAATGCATTTGACTAATACGTATGGGTGTGGTCTAGAGCAGTTAGGGGCCGATGAGCAAAGTTTTCCAATCAGGCTGGGAGTGAGTTTGGCCCCCTAAAAAATGATTTTTGAGATATGTGATATAGTAGAATCACTTTGAGACTATGTTTACTAAACATGAGGACATAGTGTCTTATTCATTCGAAGGCGTGTTATCATTGACATAACGATGTAAGATCCTGGTTCATGGTAATAAATGTAACCTCTTCATTGTTGTAGCTTGGGGTGAATCCTGGTTTGATCTCTTTGATCCTGACCTGCCTTACCGCACGTTGTGATTGATTATAAGGAGACCAAGATCAATTCGTAGCAGGTATCTTTGTGTTGGATTGGTCCGAGTCGAGCTAGTCGTACAATAAAATTGGAGAACAAACAACACTTGAAATATATATAAAAAAATATTTACTATTTTTATATCGAATACTGTGTACAATGGTTCGTTAATAGTTGTGTTTGCATACAGGTGTTTGCCGATCCAACCTGTTCCTAAATCGGATGCAACACTTGGATAAGCTGGTAAGTTTGGGCTTGCGGAGTTAGCGAAATTTCTTTTACTGATTTGGTAAGTTTGGCTCAAGTCGGAGGTTCTCATGAATGGCAGGGGTCATAGAATCTCTCAGTGACCTCTGCCACTTTTTTTCTGTCTCTTCTCAACTGTCAACAGTCTGCATTCACTTTTGCACTTTTCATATTTATGGACTCCGACTAGAAACTGGTGTGGGGCAAGATGCAGGTTAGTTTTCAGTGTATCTCGTGATTTCCATCAAGAGTCCATTGTCTGCCAAAACAAAACTGGTGTAGGGGTGAGATTTAGTTGGTAGAGGGGTGTGGGCATTAGTATTTCATCAACAAATTGTTTTTGGTCCTGAGAAATTAAATTCATAATTTTGGAGAGTTCTCCTTCATCGTGGTCCGCCCGGGGTGAATCAACGGAGTGATCTCTTTGATCCTGACCTGCCTTACCTCATGTTGGGATTGATTGATTATAAGGAAGCCAAGATCGATTTGTAGCAGGTATCTTTGTGTTGGGCTGCTCCAAGTTGAGCGAAGACATACAATAAAATTGGAGAAAAAACAGCACTTGAAATATATATAAAAATAATTACTATTTTTATATCAATACCACATACAATGGTTCGTAAGTAGTTATGTTCACATGCAGGTGTTTGTCAATCCAACCTGTTCCTAAATTGGATGCAACCCTTTGGTAAGCTGTTGTGGCAGACGTGATGAGGCAGAACCTAGGACGAGCACAACTGGTTGCGACTTGCTTTGTCCCCGCCAAAAAAGAGCCTGTATTTGCTTAGCATGTAAAGCTACTGCAGTTGAAATGAAGGAGAAAAAAAAGCACTTACCGCTCTGTTGTAATCCGTCCTCGGCCAGATAACGTAAAAGAATAAGGGGGGACTTACATTGCATTTTTATGCAATGAAGATGCAATGCATTATGGGATTGCATGAAGACGCAAGGGATTATGGGTATATGGACAAATATAAAAGCAATTAATTTTTCCCATCGCGGCGTTCTTGGAGTGACGTTCACGGTTGGCGGCTGGAAAAGTCTGTTAGTGCGATTTTGTGACAGAACTCAAGAAAGAACGACTCGAGGTTGGAATATTAGTTGGGAGAGCTCGAATTTACTCGCTGGTTGATGTTTTCTTTTTATTTCCCCACAGCTGGTAATTTTTTGGCTTGCACATTTAGCAAAATTTGGTTTACTGATTTGGTCAGTTTCTCTCCTCATCCAGACACCAGCAGAAATGGGGGATGAGTTTAATACTAAAGAACAATACAAAACTGATCCCTCACTTTCTATCATCCTTTCATTTGATTGTCTATGAAGATGTTTTGGAATTTCATCGATGAATCTACTATGGCCAAGAAATGGGGGATAAGTTTAATGCTAAAGAACAATACAAAACTGATCCCTCACTTTCTAAAATCCTTTCATTTGATTATCTATAAGGATGTTTTGGAATTTCATCTATGGTTAAGAAATGGGAGATGAGTTTGGTCAACATCATTGATTTTAGCCCCCTACTCCACCACCCCTTGCATGATAAATTCCAAGACGTTGTCAACTCATGGAAGACTTTGAGACCAACCTTGTTTGAATTGTTGAACTGACAATCCTTCCCATTTTTGAGGCA
Organism: Acanthosepion esculentum; assembly: GCA_964036315.1. Taxonomy (NCBI): domain Eukaryota; kingdom Metazoa; phylum Mollusca; class Cephalopoda; order Sepiida; family Sepiidae; genus Acanthosepion; species Acanthosepion esculentum. The sequence goes on along the minus strand of OZ038479.1, from coordinate 6,599,720 downwards.
TAGGGAAAAAAGATAGACAAATACTAACTCACGGACGAGCCATAGGTAGACCCTAGGACTCGTGAAGAGAAATGTACAAAGTGAATAGCAGAGTTTGCAAGCAGATGTTAAAGATATGCTGCCCTGGTTGAGGGCCACACGTGAAATTACTTACCCCTTCTCGAAAAGTACAGTGCTGTTCGATAAAAGTGACTCACCTGATTTTTTAAAAATCTATTTCCATTCAGTTTTTTTAAAATTTGTCTTCATATTGTCAAATATTTGTTTTTAACAATATTTTTCTCATTCAAACTGTAGTCAAGTTAACTACAAATTACTGTATATACTCGTGTATCATGCAGCATTTGAAGACCTGATTTTGATGCTACTGGATATATCGCCAGTATAGCCAGGGCCAACAGTCCATTTTATATCTCATGTACGATGAGACCCTCTTAAAATCATCTTCAAAATTAGGTCATCAAAAGTCACATGATATGCAAATATTAACAGTATATATAACAAATCAAGCTATAAGAATATTTTTTAGAAATTACTTAAATCCTGTCTAGATTATACAAATGGATAGCATATACAGTGGCCAAGAAATGGAGGATAGGTTTAATGCTAAAGAACAATACAAAACTGATCCCTCACTTTCTAAAATCCTTTCATTTGATTATCCATAAGGATGTTTTGGAATTTCATCTATGGTTAAGAAATGGGGGATGAGTTTAATACTAAAGAACAACCCAAAACTGATCCCCCAGTTTCTGTCATCCTTTCAATATTTATTTTGTAAATAACAAATCGGGCTATAAGAATATTTTTAGAAGTTACTTAAATCCTGTCTAGATTATACAAATGGATAGCATATACAGTGACCAAGAAATGGGGGATAAGTTTAATGCTAGAGAACAATACAAAACTGATCCCTCACTTTCTAAAATCCTTTCATTTGATTATCTATAAGGATGTCTTGGAATTTCATCTATGAATGTACTATGGCTAAGAAATGGGGGATGAGTTTAATACTAAAGAACAACCCAATACTGATCCCTCACTTTCTGTCATCCTTTCAATTTTTATTTTATAAATAACAAATCAGGCTATAAGAATATTTTTAGAAGTTACTTAAATCCTGTCTAGATTATACAAATGGATAGCATATACAGTGGCCAAAAAATGGGGGATAAGTTTAATGCTAAAGAACAATACAAAACTGATCTCCCACTTTCTAAAATCCTTTCATTTGATTATCTATAAGGATGTTTTGGAATTTCATCTATGAATCTACTTGATTTCCTCAATTCACAAAGTTTGAGATTTTTTTAAGCTGCATTTAAACCAAAAACTTTTAAGATTCACAAAATTGTTTTAGTGATTTTAAAAATTGAATTTTTAACTGTTCTCTCCTCATCCAGACACCAGCAGCCATGCTGGATGTTCAAGCACCAGATGAAAAGCACGTTTTCAATCCCGGGATCATCCACATTCCAAAAACGGTACCTATCTATGTAGAGCAGTGCTTCCCAAACTGCATACCAGCATTTTTCTTTTTCAATGTAATCCAAGACACGATCCAAATGAAACTTTTATTAGATCCCTTATGTATCAGAGCAGAGAAGCAAGTAAGAGGAAGGGAGTTCCACTGTCAGGAAGTGTGAGAGAAGAAGCTGTTGGAGTAGAAGTGCTTACATTTAAATTTACAGCTAGAAAAATGCTTATTATTTTGGAGAAATTAGGGTAATTTTATAATAACAGCTCAAGAAAATACTATTTGGTCATTCCTTGTATTATTCATTTATACCAAAAATACATAAGGGATCTAATAAAAGTTTCATTTGGATCGCGTCTTGGATTACATTCACTTACATGTTGATACTCTTGGGAAAGGTATGAATCCTCTTCTTCATTGGTGCCATGTAATTGTAAAGGGTGTTCAAATAACTTGGACCGATTTTAAATGTGAATTAAGTCTAAGCGTCTAATAATTTTTTTTTCTTTTAGATTTAACAACTTCTGTCTTTGGCAGTTTCAACCATGGAAAGATTAACAATCAAACAATGTGTTAAAGTTTCAATTTCAGTTGCAATTGGAAAAAGAAAATCTCCTCCAGACTATTAATAATCTAACTTTGGCAATCTTGCAAGAATGAAACAGGTAGAATATACTGATGTAGGATTTGCTGCTCTTAACAACGAAGGACCTCAAGCAGGATACATTGTCTTTATTGATACCTGCACATTTTAGAGAACTTCAGGAACTTTTATGCAGTGAAGACAAGTTTGAAAATTTACATCATCTTTGAAAGATAGAAAGGTTGAGACTTGTTATCTCCCTTTGATTGTTTTGTGTAATACAATGTTCTCGAATGTTGAGAAATAAAGTTGATTTGTTAGCAGGAATTTGTTTAACTTTTGCATAAGGAATTTGGTGAATGAATGGGAATAAATTTCACTGGTGAGTTTTGGTGAGTGAGTAAGCTTGTATAATGTTCGTATGGACGAAAAACTTAAGATTGTGCGACGTGAAGTTTAGTTGCACTTCGTTTGATGTCAATTCTCACTGGCGATTGTGAATGAGTTTCTGTTTTTATTTGCTTCAGGTGGCTCAGAGACTCGGCGCGAACTTGGATTTCAGTCACAAGCTGTAAAAATTAGTTAAGCATGGGTGGATAGTCACGCCTACTTGTGTTAACCAATGAGGGCTCCAGATTTTTTTTAAAGTGTGTATGAAGTCGAAAGTGTTCTGTGACCCACTTTTTGCACAGATTTGACCAAACTATTTTCAAATATTGGAATAATGTAGAATTTGGGTTCTACAATGATGGTGCTGTCATAGATATTTTAATTCACTGTTTTGCTGTTCGTTATATCGCATTCGTTAGTTGTATTGCAACGACATTTAACATGAGTGAGTAATTGAAAAGTGTAACCATAATAAATATAAAACTATAAGGAAATATTAAAATAAAATTGAGTCAGATATTCCAACAATCTTCCATGGAGTGGAATGTGACGACTGATTATTTGTTTCCTGGAAACACTCTGCGTACTTGCAGACAATAGCTCATGTACCAGCACCAGTATGTGTACTACACTTTGAGTAGCACTAATCTAGAAAAATGTCAACCAATGCCACCATAACACTATAAAGTCTACCATAACTAATGCAATGTTCAAAGATGAGGTATTATGTACACTATTTACATTATTCGGACTATTGTCCTCATCTTTGTCGCCATATTTATTACAATGTTTCAGCCGTTGTATGCTCCGCCTTCTTCAGGTGGCTGTAACCAGTAATAAGGAGTGCCAGAGAAAAGCAATAACAACAACAAAAATTGTAATATGAGCTCTGGCAAAAACATGTAATAACAGCAAAATTGCAATATGAGAACTGGTAAAAAATAGTTTGTGAAGACATTAGGTTAATAATACCCAGAAATTCATACGCAGATGTCCCCAAGGACACATGGCACAGTGGATAATGGGTTAGTTAGATCCAGTGACAGGACCCAAAGTTCAATTCCTGGTTACGGTGGTGGAGAACTTGGAGAGGGGAATTAACAGGAGATAACTGACATCCATTAAACATGGCATGTGGAACTAGAACAGTCTACTCCAGTGAGCGAAATAAAGGGTTCAGTTCGACATTCCAACCACCTGAAGAAGGCCGGAGCGTACAACAGCCAAAACGTTGAAATGAATATGGCGACAAAGATGAGGACAATAGTTCGAATAATGTAAATAAAGTTAATAGAATATCAAATAGAATATCAGCCACACACCTCACAGGAATGTGGTTTCTCTCCAGTATGTGTTCGCATATGTTGATTTAAATTTGACTTCATTGAAAAGGAACAGCCACATACCTCACAGGAATAAAGGGTTCAGTTTGACATTCTAGCCACCTGAAAAAGGCTGGAGTGAATATGGCGACAAAGATGAGGACAATAGTCCAAATAATGTAAATAATTTAACATTACTGCTTGTGGAGTTGCTGGGTGCAATAAGAAGCAAAATGGCTAAGGCGGCTTTCCTTTCATCAAAAGTGACGGCCTTCCACATGTTTACATATGAATAGACACCGGCATTTGTTTGCTCTTTCGTTCACCTGACAAGAATATTTATTTGTCTCATTGACAAATAAAGCTATTTCATCATTTATAAATAGACAAAATAATTCACCTTCAGAAAGGCTATCAGGTATATCGATGGACACCAGCAGCTTCCATAAAATAGTTACCAATGCTAGTGGCCATCATTAGTTAAACAAACTCAAAAAACAGTAGAGACAATGACAACATTATCTGAACTGTTTAATCTTTACAAGTAGTCTAAATGCTTGTTCGGAAAAATGTTATAGCAGAATTGCTTAATAATGAATACTGACAAGCAAGAAAACGTGTGCTCACAGCATGTAACAGGAATATAATCACTTTTCAATGTGACTGCATATGATGCTTCAAGTTTGATTGATTTGATTTTGAGGGCACGAAAACAAACACCTACTGTTTTAAAATTGTTATAACTTTCTTTGTATTGTGCATAGAGATTTTAATTTTTGTACACTAATAAAAGAATGAACGAGTAATATTTTCATGTAATGCATTTTGTTCTGCATGCATGCTTTCATGTTGAAAACAAAAAAAAAATGAAACAAAATAAAAAACAAATACATTAACAATTTAACATACTTTAACTTTTATTACTGCTTGTGGAGTTCTTGGGGTGCAATAAGATGCAAAATGGCTTAAGAAGGCTTTCATTTCATCAAAAAAGTGACGTGCCTCCTCGTTTTTACATATGAGAAGAACCAGCATTTGTTTGGTCTTTCTTTCACCTGACAAGCATATTTATTTGTCTCACAGCATGTAACAGGAATATAATCCCATTTCAGTGTGACTGCACATGATGCTTCAAGTTTGATTGATTTGCAAAGGAAGAATCACATACTTCACAAGAATATGGTTTTTCTCCAGTGTGTGTTCGCATATGGTTTTTCAAATTTGACTTCTGAGAAAAAGAAGAGCCACACACTTCACAGAAATAGGGTTTCTCTCCAGTGTGTGTTCGCATATGTTGATTTAAATTTGACTTCATTGAAAAGGAACAGCCACACACCTCACAGGAATGTGGTTTCTCTCCAGTGTGTGTTCGCATATGTTGATTTAAATTTGACTTCATTGAAAAGGAACAGCCACATACCTCACAGGAATGTGGTTTCTCTCCAGTGTGTGTTCGCATATGTTGACTCAAATTTGACTTCACTGAAAAGGAAGAGCCACACACCTCACAGGAATGTGGTTTCTCTCCAGTGTGAGTTCGCATATGTTGACTCAATTTTGACTTCATTGAAAAAGAAGAGCCACACACTTCACAGGAATGTGGTTTCTCTCCAGTGTGTGTTTGCATATGTTGACTTAAATTTGACTTCTGTGAAAAGGAAGATCCACACATGTCACAAGAATATGGTTTCTTCCCAGTGTGTATTTGCTTATGTCGGTTCATCTTTGTCCTCTGTGAAAAGGCAGAGCCACATACATCACAAGAATATGGTTTCTCTCCAGTGTGTATTCGCATATGGTGACTCAAATTTGACTTCATTGAAAAAGAAGAGCGACACAATACACAGGAATATGGCTTCTCTCCAGTGTGTGTTTGCATATGTTGATTTAAATTTGACTTCTGTGAAAAGGAAGATCTGCATACATCACAAGAATATGGTTTCTCTCCAGTGTGTGTTCGCATATGTTGCTTCAAGCTGCTATTAAATGGAAAAGAAAAACCACACACTTCACAAAAGTAAGTTTTCTCTACTGCATGTGTTTGCATATGCTGCCTCAAATTTGATCTTTGTGAAAAAAGAGAGTCACATATTTTGCAAGAATAAGTTTTCTCTCCATTGTGTTTTTGCCCAATTTTCACCAAAGATGCCTTTTGTGATAAGTAAGAAGCTTCGTCTGAATATGGTTTCCCTCTAGTTTGGATTTTTAAGTGGCTTTTTACAAGAGAATTTTTAGGCAATGTATATTCACAGGTTTCAGAAGAATACTTTATATCGGAGTAGTTTTCCATAATTTTCTTCATTTCAACTCACCAAAAAACGATGATCACTGAAATTCACAAAATTATTTCTCAACTGAGAAATCTGTAAAACAAAAAAATAAATAAATAAAAATCAGGTATAAAAATAAAATTTAAAATAAGAAGATGTGTCAAAAAGTTATCAGCCCAACAAGGGAGTTTTTTAAAATAATTCTGTTTGGTCAGAATTTGGCAAATAAGTTTTACTGAAAACTTTTCAGCACCCCTCATAATAAACAAGAAAAGTTTATACAAATTTGCATTTTATTTGAAAATAGATAAAATTCAAAGAATCTGCAATATTATTGGTTCTAACGTGGCATCTCGCTTTCAATCTCTTCCTCATTGCTATAATGTATCTTCCCTGTGCCTTTTCTATAAATACTTTCATTTGTAATTGGTCAGATGAACTTTCCTCTAGGGTACCTAAACTTTCTCAATTTAAGTGTACAACTACAGGGATTGGACAAAATAATTGAAACACTTGTTAAATTCAAAGAAAATTTATTGAATATGGAGTTGGTCCTCTTTTAGACTCACATACAGCTTTAATACATCTAGGAATGGAATCATACAGCTTCCTGACCTCATCTCATGCTCTTCATACCAATTCTTAACCACTCGAGTGGTATGTATTGGAGCATTATCGTCTTGGAAGATGCAGTCACCATCAGGGAATAAAGTCTGGGCCATTGGATGAACATGATCTCCCAAAATGTTCAGGTAATCTTTGCTGTTGATTCTACCATGCAGGACAACTGTTGGACTGAGACATTTCCATGATATGGCGGCCCAAACTATCACTGATCCACCTTCATGCTTCACTGTTGGAAGAAGGCAGTCAGGGCTGTAAGCTTCTTTGGGCTGCCTCCACACATAAACTCGCCCTGAAGTTGGGAAAAGAGAAAAACTGGACTCGTCTGAGAATATGACTTGCTTCCATTGGTCTGCAGACCAGGCATGGTGATCTCTGCACCACTTCAACCTCTTCTGAATGTTGCGAGTGGAGAGTAGAGGTTTCCTTACGGCGGCTCTTCCATGATATCCAGCCTTATGGAGCTCACGATGAACAGTTTTAGTAGAAACTGGACAATTCAGATGATTATTCAACTCAGCACTCACTTTGGTCGCAGTAGTTCAATAATTTTTTGCCACATTGTGTTTCAATGCACATCGGTCCCTGTCAGTAAGTTTGAAAGTCCGGGCCCGAATTGCTACGGTTGCTAGAGGTTTTGTCGTTTCTCGAATTGTGTCATAGTTCTTGATATGGTAGCTCTTGAAAAACCAAACAGTTTAGAAACCTTAGTGATTGAAACTCCTGCATGCAAACTCCAACATTTTGCCCTTTTTCGAACTTGAGGAGGTCAAGCATTTAGCTTAAATTTTAATAAATTCTAAAAATAAATAAGACAAAGACAGTAAATTAGATAAATAAACGTATTTACAATAGTAATAACCTGCAATTATGAAGTTTTAGTTAAAGATCTTAATATAATAGGTCTTTGAAATATAGGAGTGGAATTTGCACCTGTTCCAATTATTTTGTCCAACCCCTGCAGATTGACAGCAATGTCCATCATTTTACAGTTGAAATGGATAGATGTCACTGTGGAACTTTCGGCTTCTTGTCATCGGTTATTTAAAAGCCTTCAGTTACAGATAAAAGGTATTGCTGGTCATTTTGTTTTAAAAATGTATTGTTGATAACTTTTTAACAGATTATTAAGGAGAGAGAACAATAAAAGAACTGGAATTAAGACGACAGAAGATAACGCTTACAGTTTATCTGGAGTCGAAGACATACAGTGCTGTTCGATAAAAGTGACTCACCTGATTTTCTTTTTTTTACTTAAAAATTTTTTTTCCCATATGTTTTTGGGGTCAAACTAATTTTTAATCTTACTAATATAAAGACCCCTTCCTGACCACCTAGTAAAAAAGTTTACTCACCCTAAGGTATTCTATTGATGATTATAATTTTGGATATAAATGAGATTTAGGGAAAAACTCTGTGCAAAAAAAAAGTGACTCACTTATTTCCTGCAACTAGTAATCAACAGAAACATAACCGAACAGCTTTAAATAAAGAATAATAGAGGTATAATTTATTTATAATAGGTAATATAGTTTGAGATATTTAATAATCTATGGGTCCTCCTTTATTTTGAATAACCTTTTCAACCCTTTTTGGCATTGACTTGATTAGGTTCTGTCATCTCCAAGCACTGAATTCCATTCGGATATGAAATTCACAATCAAATCCACTTTGTTGCTCAACTGCTTTCTCGAGAGCCTGTACTTTATAATGCTCCATAAGTTTTCTATGGGGTTGTGGTCAGGAGATTGGGGCGGCCATGTCATAACACTCACCTGCTTCTCATCAAAGTATTTATTCATCAATTTTGATTTATGACAGGGAGCTTTATCCTGCATAAAAATGAGCTTGGTGGGGTCGATTTGCACCCTTTCAGCAGAAGGGAGCAGACAAGACTCTAAAATTCTCTTGTACTGCTCGCTCCTGAGGGTCTTTTCAATAGGTTTTAAGAAACCAGTTCCATGAAAAGAAAAGCATCCCCAGAACATTATACTGAACGGATGTTTGACAGTACTTACTGCTAAATTCAAAGAGCTTTCAAAGCTTCTTCTTCGAATTTTACATTGCTCATCCTTTGAATTTAGCTCAACTTTCGTTTCACCGGAGAAGAGAACGTTTAGTAAAAAAAAATCAGGTGAGTCAGCTCTGTACAACTGCATTCGAGGTATATTCGTGTCTCATTGCACTTTCTCAGACTAACATTTTCTATTGATATGAAATGAAAAGTGTATATTAAATCAATTGCTAAGTCTGCAGCTAGAAAAGTTGGTCAACTGTGTTGGGCTAGACAATTTTTCTTGTCAATATTTATAAGACCTCCATCTGTCCTTGCTTTGAATATTGCTGCCACATCTGGTCTGATGCACCTGCTATATAATTTAGAGATTTGTAATAAAATTTAAAAAATCTGCAATATTATTGATCCTGACCTGGCATATTAGCTTCAGTCCCTTTCCCACAGCTCTAACGTAGCTTCTCCATAAATACTTTCATGGTAATTGTTCTGAAGAACTTCCTGCTATGGTACCTAGACTTTATGAATTTAAGCACAGTACTAGATTGTCAGATAGGTCTCATCATTTTACAGTTGAAATGGCTAGATGTAATTGTAATTTTTATTTTATTACACTTTTTACTTGTGGAACTTTTTCCAGCTTCTTGCTTTCCAGTCAAATTTGACCTTCAAAAATGTAATCGTTGTCTTCTCCTCTTAAAAGTATATTTTTTCTCATATTCTCTCTCACTTAGTAACCATTTGTGTCTTAGTGGCTTTATTCCCTTGCTTGGGGTGAATTGATTAAAAAAAAAATAGCTTCGAAACACATCAAATTTTATATGCAAATTATTTTCTTATATCTTATTGAGTAGATTTAATAAACCTCTTTTTTTTATTTGCAGATAAAAAAAAAGACTCAATGAAAATACAGGAGAATCCCTGACAACCAGACTAAGAAGGCCTTCTGGATATCAGGGGTTATATTTAGATTAAAATAAAAGAACTGAAATCAGGTTTAACATTTATTTTCAATGTTTTATAGTAAACATAAATAGCTAATGGTGATTGAAATATAACGGAATTGATATTAAAGAAAAAAAATTATATAATGTTAATGAAAATTCATTAAATTAAGTCTGCCACGTATGCCACAAATAATGTAACGAGCATTTTTTAATCGCTGTTGCATGATGATTCTTTCTCTTCTAATGTCATTCTCAACTTTTAAAAACTGCATTTCATTTTGCTTTTGTTCTTGAAATTTTTTAAATGAAAGACACTTTTTAACTCTGCATGTGTTATTGTAATCATCATAGATGAATGCTGGCTTTCTTCCCATAAAACTGATCTTTTCAATAGCTTTTTCAATTTCCGTCCAGGTTTCATCACAGTCATGTTTTTTATTTCCTTGTTCATTGTGACAGTGTGAACGTTGGAGAATAGCTTCTTTGGAAGATTTTATATCATACAATGTTGACCTTACTATGTTGAACTCAGCCATTAGTTACAATGAACTTTCACCAGCATCTAGTGTGTTTAAAATTTCCACTTTTTGCATCACTCCAAAGTTGTTCTTTTCCTCTTATTCCTGGAAAACAGAAATATCAAATCGTTTACATATCACCCAAATAGTTCAAATATACACATCAAAATCATGTCCAGCAACTGGGCCCCTGACTTTGTTCAGGTGTCTGTTGATTTAAGTAACCTTCTTGCAACTTCAAAAAGAATCCTTTATTTCATTTACAGAAGTAGATTGTTTTTATCATGCCGTCTATGTTTTGGGGACATCTTTTCCTTTTTAGTACTCCCCAGTTGTTGCTCACCCTGTTTCTACTCTGTCTACAGCTCCACTACTTCGCCCAGGGATTGAACTCTGGATTATTGTCACCAAATTCACAAACCATTTTCTCTAGTTTTTCTTTTTAGTGATATAAAGTTTACAAAAATTGAATTACTTACACTTTTGTGCAAATTAATTGAAACAACCATTTTAGTTTCCTTTCTTTCACAACACAGTCAGTTTTAGACCCACTGGAGTGACAGGGTGTAACCGATTTCTATTTTTTCCTCAGATTAGGTCATTTGCATTGGTGTGCAGTAATATGAATCTGTTTTCGGGGTGTATGATGAAATTTGTTTGGGCTTGGAAAATATTGCATTGTCCGTGATTGCATCAAATTTTTGTCATGTTTAGAAACTATTGTTTCAACTGTTGATTAGTTGTCCTACGGCTATTGCCTGCAGTGGACGCCATTCCAAGGAAGCATATGAAAATTCTAATGCTGTACGAACACATTGGCAAGCCATACCAGTGAGCAAATCAAAGTACAGTTGACTGGCCCGGAAACTCTTCTGATTTAAATTTGATCGAGAATCTGCGGTCAATCTGCAAGGAACGACTTTGTGGAATGGACATACAGAGTACTAACATGTGCACTGGGTCACGTTTTATTGGAAAAATATGAAAAAAAAAAGTAAATAATAACAGAATTATTCATTTTGTTTCAATTAATTTGCACAAGGGTGTACGAGGCTGGGCTGAAAAGTTCATAGGCTGACTATGGAGGAGTGATGCTAGAGCTGTGAAATCTTGCAGGCACTAATTTCATCTCTTCTTTTTAATAACTACATTGTTTCTTGCCAGCTACAAGGGTGGGCTGAAAAGTTCACAGACTGTTGATGAAGGAGTGATACTAGGGCTGTGAAATCTTGCAGGCATTTTTAATAAACAGTACTGCTCAAAGAAGACTTCAAAAGTAAAAAATGAAAATGGAGAAAATTTGGTATTGTGGTATTATAACGTACCTGCAGAAAAAGGATTTAGCTTCCAAGGACATTTGTGCTGACATGGTTGCTACATTAGGGGTGATAATCCAGCTTTATCAGCAGTGCAAGAGTGGCCAACTGAATTTAGGAGGGGAAGGGTGAATCTTGATAATGACCCAAGATCTGTACATCCTATAACTTCCACCACTTACAAGAAAAATACTACCTAAAGTGTGGTGTCTGCCATCTACTGAACAGAAGATAAAATGTAATTTTTATTAATCACCCCCCATCTCTGGTGTAGAAAGCATAAGTACATAAAAAAGAAGAAAAAATGAATAGATACCCCCTTACAAAAAAGATGTTACACTTATTATCTTTGATAATGGCTTAAGAATGAAAAATGAATAGATACCCACTTAAAAAAAAGATGTTATGCTTATTATCTTTGATAATGGCTTAAGTATGAAAAATGAATAGATACCCCCTTAAAAAAAGATTTTAAGCCATTATCAAAGATAATAAGCATAAGAATGAAAAATGATTAGATACCGCCTTAAAAAAGAGATGTTACCCTTATTATCTTTGATAATGGCTTAAGAATGAAAAAAATGAAGACAACATATATTTGCAAAACAATTTAATTTTAACGTCTAAAACAGAAACTAATAGATATAATTAGTAAACAGATAATCAGTAAAAAAAAAAAGAAAACTGATTGCATGTTGAAAATTAATTACATTTCAATTTTTTATGGACCCATGCACTAATGTTAAGCAGAAAACAAATATCCAGTTCATTATTTATTTTATTTTTTATAAACTCTATCTAGTATCTGCCTATATTTCTGAGATGAGGTATTATGTACACTATTTACATTATTCGGACTATTGCCCTCATCTTTGTCGCCATATTTATTAAAACATTTCGGCCTTTCAGTATCTGTCTATATTTCTGAGATGAGGTATTATGTACACTATTTACATTATTCAGACTGTTGTCCACATCTTTGTCACCATATGTACTACAACGTTTCGGCCTTTCAGTATCTGCCTATATTTCTGAGATGAGGTATTATGTACACTATTTACATTATTCGGACTATTGTCCTCATCTTTGTCACCATATTTATTACAACGTTTCGGCCTTTCAGTATCTGTATATATTTCTGAGATGATGTATTATGTACACTATTTACATTATTTGGACCATTGTCCTCATCTTTGTCACCATATTTATTACAACGTTTCGGCCCTTCAGTATCTGCCTATATTTCTGAGATGAGGTATTATGTACACTATTTACATTATTCGGACTATTGTCCTCATCTATGTCACCATATTTATTACAACGTTTCGGCCTTTCATTATCTGCCTATATTTCTGCGATGAGGTATTATATACACTATTTACATTATTCGGACTATTGTCCTCATCTTTGTCGCCATATTTATCACAATGTTTCGGCCTTTCAGTATCTGTCTATATTTCTGAGATGAGGTATTATGTACACTATTTACATTATTCGGACTGTTGTCCTCATCTTTGTCACCATATGTACTACAACGTTTCGGCCTTTCAGTATCTGCCTATATTTCTGAGATGAGGTATTATGTACACTATTTACATTATTCGGACTATTGTCCTCATCTTTGTCGCCATATTTATTACAACATTTCGGCCTTTCAGTATCTGTCTATATTTCTGAGATGAGGTATTATGTACACTATTTACATTATTCGGACTGTTGTCCTCATCTTTGTCAACATATTTATTATGTTTCGGCCTTTCAGTATCTGCCTATATTTCTGAGATGAGGTATTATGTACACTATTTACATTATTCGGACTATTGTCCTCATCTTTGTCGCCATATTTATTACAACATTTCGGCCTTTCAGTATCTGTCTATATTTCTGAGATGAGGTATTATGTACACTATTTACATTATTCGGACTGTTGTCCTCATCTTTGTCACCATATTTATTATGTTTCGGCCTTTCAGTATCTGCCTATATTTCTGAGATGAGGTATTATGTACACTATTTACATTATTCGGACTATTGTCCTCATCTTTGTCACCATATTTATTACAACGTTTCGGCCTTTCAGTATCTGTATATATTTCTGAGATGATGTATTATGTACACTATTTACATTATTTGGACCATTGTCCTCATCTTTGTCACCATATTTATTACAACGTTTCGGCCCTTCAGTATCTGCCTATATTTCTGAGATGAGGTATTATGTACACTATTTACATTATTCGGACTATTGTCCTCATCTATGTCACCATATTTATTACAACGTTTCGGCCTTTCATTATCTGCCTATATTTCTGCGATGAGGTATTATATACACTATTTACATTATTCGGACTATTGTCCTCATCTTTGTCGCCATATTTATCACAACGTTTCGGCCTTTCAGTATCTGTCTATATTTCTGAGATAAGGTATTATGTACACTATTTACATTATTCGGTCTGTTGTCCTCATCTTTGTCACCATATGTACTACAACGTTTCGGCCTTTCAGTATCTGCCTATATTTCTGAGATGAGGTATTATGTACACTATTTACATTATTCGGACTATTGTCCTCATCTTTGTCGCCATATTTATTACAACATTTCGGCCTTTCAGTATCTGTCTATATTTCTGAGATGAGGTATTATGTACACTATTTACATTATTCGGACTGTTGTCCTCATCTTTGTCAACATATTTATTATGTTTCGGCCTTTCAGTATCTGCCTATATTTCTGAGATGAGGTATTATGTACACTATTTACATTATTCGGACTATTGTCCTCATCTTTGTCGCCATAACTATCACAACGTTTCGGCCTTTCAGTATCTGTCTATATTTCTGAGATGAGGTATTATGTACACTATTTACATTATTTGGACCATTGTCCTCATCTTTGTCACCATATTTATTACAACATTTCGGCCTTTCAGTATCTGCCTATATTTCTGAGATGAGGTATTATGTACACTATTTACATTATTCGGACTATTGTCCTCATCTTTGTCGCCATATTTATTACAACATTTCGGCCTTTCAGTATCTGCCTATATTTCTGAGATGAGGTATTATGTACACTATTTACATTATTCGGACTATTGTCCTCATCTATGTCACCATATTTATTACAACGTTTCGGCCTTTCATTATCTGCCTATATTTCTGAGATGAGGTATTATATACACTATTTACATTATTTGGACCATTGTCCTCATCTTTGTCACCATATTTATTATGTTTCGGCCATTGTACAATCCGGCCTTCTTCAGATGGTTGGAATGTTGAACTGAACCCTTTATTTCACTCACTGGGGTAGACTGTTCTAGTTCCACGTGGCATGTTTAATGGATGTCAGTTGTCAGTTATCTCCTGTTAATTCCCCTATCCAAATTCTCCACTGCTTTAACCGGGTATTGAACTCACACTCTTTGGGTCCTGTCACTGGAACTAACTAATGCCATTATCCACTGCCATGTGTACTTGAGGACACACGGCACAGTGGATTTACAATACCTCATATCAGAAATATAGGCAGATCTTGAAGAAGACCAGAGTATACACTGGCTGAAATGTCATGAATATGGCAACAAAGATGAGGACAACAGTCTGAACAATGTAAATAGTGTAAATAACTTCTTTTTGATTTGTGTGCCTTGAACTGCCTCAGTTCAAAGATATGAACGCAACTGATTCTTAAAGATGAGGCATTGCTCTACAAGGAGAAACAATTTTCATTTTTATAAAAGATGAATTTCTGTGGTATCTTATCCAATAAATTTTTCAACTCTGAATTTGTTTTTAATGAAAAACAACCTCATATTCTTTCATAATCTCACCAAACTGACAAGCATTATTTCTTCTATTAAGACAGGACTATGGGTATGACGATAACGTACTTCCAACAGCAAGGCCTCTGATCAGGAAGTTTTGAGTTTTAATTGCTGGTGTTCACAGGTCCACGCTGACCAGGTGTGGTAGCACCTGTTAGGGTCCCAGCTATAGGCAAATAGTTAACCCCTAAATTGGGGTCAAAACACTATGAAAGTGTAACAATAGGTATTAATACCAGCAATACATTTTTCTAACAATATTACCAGCAATGAATTTTTGAAGGGAAAAAAAATTACCAACAATACATTTTTTGAAAAAAATTACCAGTGATACATTTTTGGAAAATAAATATTACCAGCAATAAAAATTTTGTGGGCATTAAATAAACCATTGAGGTTGATATGCCGTAAAACAAAATAAACCAAACCAATCTAAACCAAAGAATACATATTCTATTCATACGAATCTATCCTAAAAATGTTGTCAGCATTAAATAACCCATTGAGGTTGATATGCCGTAAAACAAACCAAACCAAACCAAGATAGATAGATAGATAGATAAAAAAATATTACCAGCAACAAAAATTTGGTCAGCATTAAATAACTCATTGAGGTTGATATGCCGTAAAACAAAATCAACCAAACCAAACTAAAGAATACATATTCTATTCATACAAATCTATCCTATAAATTTTGTTAGCATTAAATAACCCACTGAGGTTGATATGCCGTAAAACGAACCAAACCAAACCAATAGATAGATAGATAGATAGATAAAAATATATTACCAGCAATAAAAATTTTGTTAGCATTAAATAACCCATTGAGGTTGATATGCCGTAAAAGAAACCAAACTAAGCACAACTTTGAGAAACACCACTATGAAATTGTCAAGTTTGACAATGCAGAAAAAGCAGCACTAGTCATTGAAATTATGACATAATTTAAAGAGATCTGGAATAAAAACTCATCACACACAAGAAATGTTTAGATCTTGTTTACATCCTGATTTTTTTCAAAATTGCCTAAAAATAAAATAGATATCTGTAGTTAAATTTGAACGAAATTTCATTATTTCAATATGGTTTGATTGTGTAAACTTGGGAGTTTGGATTACCTATTACTATGTGTTCTGAGAAGGGCACCTCGAGGTGGTGTGATGGTTAGTGAGCTTGTCTCACTATAACTGAGTAGTGAGTTTGATCCCCACTGGGTACCCAATACTTTTGGCCTTGTGCCACATCTAATCTATGCTTGTAAAATCACTACTATGTTCTAACTTTCTGTTATGTTTGTATAAAATCAAATAAAATTTCAGAGATTTTTCATTTTAAATCTATTAGAGGTACAGATATAATATGTAAGTTTTTTACATCACCTTGGAATCGGAACACATTAGAATATTTTTCAGGAGAATCCAAGATTGTGACGAAAGAAATATTCTTGAAATTGGGTGCTAAGTGATTCTGTGGTATATTTAACCATCTTGACACTAAGAATTCTTCATAAGAATCACTGAAAAACCCTTTGAGTTATTCAGCTAGAAAGAAAACAGGTTAAAATCATTTTGCGCCAGCCCGATTGCCTTCCAAACTGAGCAATGGTGAGAGTAAAAAGATCATTCAGGTTTTCAGTAATGGTACCAACATTCATACTCTGGTTTCCATCTTCAACATTCATTCAACAACCATAAATAAAATGGTGAATAAGGTTAAAAAAAGAGGGAACAGTAGAGAGGAAAACAGGAGGTCACAACAGAAAGAGGGATCATCATTTCAATTTAGAGCTAAAGAGATCAATTAGAAAAGATCCAACTCAATTCATAAGAGGTTTTGCACATGAGAGAGGAGTTTCAGCTATGACGGTCCAAAGAGCAGTGAAAAAAGACTTGGAAATGAAATTGTATGTGAAAACCTGAGGCATCTTTTACTCCAGTACAGAAAGTTAGAAAGTTAGAGAGGGCGAAGATCATCTTGAATAAGTTGATCTTGGAATAATATTTGAACATTATTTCAATACGTAATGAGCATCTAATCCTTAGCTACAATTAATTAATGATGAACATGTCATTTTCATTTATGATAAATTTCATTATGTAAGCTTAGAGCTACATTCTTATTGCTCAAATTAGAATCCTGATAGTGTTATAAAAACCTTGGTGAATTCCAGTAAGATATCTTTAATCATTTCTAAGATACAATGGTACAGAGCTTAATCTAATAATTGGACAATTGTGCTGTTGTACCTGGTATAACAATGGTTTATTCTTTACCACACTAATTTCTTTCTAGAATTGTTCCCCTTGCCACTGCGTTTTTTGAGGGTGCAAAAACATGAACAACTAGTTTTAAAATTGTTATAACTTTCTTAGTATTGTGCATATAGCTTTTAATTTTTGTACACTAATAAAAGAATGAATGAGTAATATTTTGATGTAATGCATTACGTTTTGCATGGATATTTTGACGTTGAAAACAAAAAAATTGAAATGTGAAATAAACGATTACATTAAAAATACATAAATAATTCAACGTACTTTAACTTTTATTACTTCTTGTGGAGTTCTGGGGGGTGCAATAAGAAGCAAAATTACTAAAAAGGCTTTCATTTTGTCAAAAAAGTGATGTATTTCCTCATGTTTTTAATTTATTTCAAATTATATTCTTCTTTTATACAATGGGTTTCAAAATTCTTATTTTAGTTTTTAATCTTTTCACTCCAAGCAAGGCAATAAATCTGCTAACACAGAAGAGGTTATTGAGTGTGAGAGAATATGAGAAAAAAGAAAACATTATCAAGGAGAGGGAACAATGGAAAAAGAGGAATTAAGAAGACAGAAAATAATAATTGACATTGCATTTAAATTTGTGAATATCAAAGGCAATAAAGCCACTAGGATGCAAGAGAGTGTGAGAGAATATGAGAAAAATAAAACATTATTAAGCGGGGGAAACAATAAAAGAAGAGGAATTAAGAATACAGAAGACAACTCCTTGTGGAGTTCATGGGTGGGGGTTGCAATAAGAATCAAAGAAAAACTCTTGAATAAAGGCTTTGTTGGATGCGGCCAATTTTGTTTACAAAAAATCCCCCAAAAATTAACATGGGTTTAATCAATGTTAAACCTCGTGTAGAGTCTAGAAGAATTCAAAATGGTGTTGGAAAACAGAAGTTTAGCCTTCTTCCAAAGCAGTAGTAGGTGATTTCCAGCTTAAAATACCAGAAATAACAGTTGACAAGTGTTTATTTATAGCAACTGTCTCAAGGCAACAGAATGCGCCTAGAGTAGCAAAGGGAGAGAACTCTACAGCAACAATTGTCTCCTACAGCATTGTAAAGGTTAACTAGATACAAATCTATGTAGGTAAATGATACTGGAGAAATGCTAAGCAATAAAGTTCCATTGTCAATGCAACTATTGCTATCATTACTATACCCTCAGTCAGTTATGTGCCGTGTGTGATACACACTTAGGCGATCATCTATCTTTCATTACATGACCCAGGTTAGAAAGAAAGTCTGGTCTGATTTTTAGATGCTGGTAGGTGCGTATCATATGTCCCCGATGCAAAGAAATCTTAAAGGGCATCTTTCCTTTGGGCATCTCCAGATTTGCAACTAAGGTTTCCCATGAAAAGCACAAAACCAACCTGTAACAGTTATGACATAGTAAGAGGAATTTGTTCTTGGTCAATACTAAGTAAACATTGTCATCAATTTAACTTTTACCACGCTAATTTCTTTCTAGAGTTGTCTCCCCTGCCGCTGCATTTTTTTTGGAGTGTGCAAAAATATGAACACCTACTGTTTGAAAAATTGTTATAACTTTCTTTGTATTGTGCATATAGATTTTAATTTCTGTACACTAATAAAAGAATGAATGGGTAATATTTTGATGGAATGCATTACGTTTTACATGCATGTTTTGATGTTGAAAAACAAAAAATTGAATTAAAAAACAAATACATTAAAAAATACACAAATAATTCAACATACTTTAACTTTTATTACTCTTTGTGAACTTCTGGTAGGTGCAATAAGAAACAAAATTGCTAAGTAGGCTTTCATTTTGTCAAAAAAGTGACGTGTTTCCATGTGTTTACATAGGAGAAGAAACTAGCATTTGTTTCCGCTTTCTTTCACCTGACTCAACTTTATTCATCAACGAGACATAAATATATTATTTCATCGTTTTTAAATAGACAAAATAATTCACCTTCAGAAAGGCTATCAGGTATATCGATGGTCGCCAGTAGCTTCCATAATATTACTCAGGCATGGATGATAGTAGCCACTCGTGGTCATCATTTTATTCCTCCGTGTTACTAGCATTGTTATCATCTTCGACCACTTCACTGTCAATACCCACTTGAGTAAAGCCTTTAAAATCATCATCGAAGTCCTAATCAAAGAAGAAAAACTCCTGAATAAAGGCTTTGTTGGATAATGATGCAGCCATTTTTGTTCACGAAAAAATCACAAAAAAATTAACTTAGTGTTGCTCCTCTTGTAGAGTGGACAAGAATTCAAAATGCTTTTGGAAAATGAAAGTTTAATCTTGTTCCAGAACAGTAGTAGGTGATTTCCAGCTTAAAATACCAGAAATAACAATTGACAAGGGTTTATTTATAGCAACCATTTCAAGGCGACAGAATTCATCTAAAGCAGTAAATAGAGAGTATTCTATGGTGACACTTTTCACCTGCAGCATGGGAAAGGTTAATAGTGTTTATTCAGATATGTATGCTTTGACTGAACGGTTTGAAAGTGTATATTTACAAACTGAGTAATTCATTTCAAGTGTGTATTCACAAAGGACAATCAACATTTAAGAGGATACATCATTTCCTTCCAGTATGTGATTGCATGTGGTGCTTCAAATTTGACTTATTTGGAAAAGCAAAATCACAGGCTTCACAAGAATATGGTTTCTCCCCAGTGTGTGTTCGCATATGCATTTTTAAAGTTGATGTATGGGAAAAGGAAGAGCCACACACTTCACAAGAAAATGGTTTCTCACCTGTGTGTGTTCGCATATGAGTGTCCAAATTTCCCTTCAGTGAAAAGGAAACACCACAAACCTCACAAGAATATGGTTTTTCACTAGTGTGTATCCACATATGCTTTTCCAATGTTGAATTCTGAGAAAAGGAAGAACCGCACAGTTCACATGAAAATGGTTTCTCACCAGTGTGTGTCCGCATATGCTTCTTTAAAGTGAATTTGTGGGAAAAGGAAGAATCACACAGTTCACATGAATATGGTTTGTCGCCAGTGTGTGTCCGCATATGAGTGACTAAATTTACCTTCTGTGAAAAAGAAGCACCACAAACTTCACAAGAATATGGCTTCTCACCAGTGTGTGTCCGCATATGCTTTTCCAAAGTTGAATTGTGAGAAAAGCAAGAACCACATAGTTGACATGAAAATGGTTTCTCTCCGGTGTGTTTCCGCATGTGACTGATCAAATGTGGTTTTTGAGAAAAGGAAGCATCACACACTTCACAAGAATATGGCTTCTCACCAGTGTGTGTTCGCATATGGCTTTCCAAAGTCGATTTGTGGGAAAATGAAGTGCTACACACTTGACATGCAAATGGTTTCTCTCCAGTGTGTACTCGCATATGTTGAATTACATGTCCCTTCTGTAAAAAGGAAAAACCACATACTATACATGAATATGGTTTCATAGCAGTGTGTGTTTGCATATGGATTTTTGGTATTGATTTGTGGAGAGAAGAAGCACTCCACCCTTCACATACAAATAGTTTCTGTCCAGTGTGTGCTTGCATATGACTTTCCAAAGTCAATTTTGGGGAAAATGAAGTGCCACACACTTCACATGCAAATGGTTTCTCTCCAGCGTTGTGCTTGCATATGTAATATTTGCTTTCTGTACTACATATTTCACTTGAATAAAGTTTTTCTCATGTTCTCCTTTGATTTACCAAAAGTGTAATTTGTGAAAAGACAAAAAACATACACTTCACAAGAATATTGTTACTCCTCTGTGTGAGATTAATCTTTCAAGAATTATGTCTTTTGTGAAGTTTATCTCCAGTGTGGATATTTAAGTGTCTTTATAAAACGGAAATATCAGATCTGATATCCACACATTTTAAAACAATATTTTATTTATAAGTGGTTTTTTCATATTGTCTCATTCTGAGTGCACCAAAGATTGATGATCCATTCAAATTCACCAAATTACTTTCTAAGCTGAAAAAAAAAAACTGGAGAAAAATAAAATATAAAAAGTATTAGATTGAAAAAATATATTAAATCAATAAATTCTGGCAAAATTTAACTTTCATGTTCCCCAAAAATACTAGTGTGTCAAATGAACGTTTTTTTCCTTTGACACTGCTATTATTTTGTACTACGTTGACACACTTGGCAATGTGTATTTACAATATTATAAAAATATATGAATCAAGGAGAATGTGATACTTATTATTTACCATTTTATAAAGAAATACAAAGGAACCATGGTTCTCGAATGTCTCACATATCAAACAAATTGGTTTTTGAACAGAAAATTCGAGATGAAAATGTCTTAGTTATTAAACAAAATTTCAGTTCTCAAACAACATAGCTGAAATGAGCTAACATGAATGGAATAATTTCCGAGTCGTCCGCTGTGTTGTATATATTCATTCGTTGTGCCGTGCTTTTCTTTTCCAATTTTACTGTACTGTGACTTTTTCTCTCTACATTGATTCCTATTAGAAAAATAGTTTTGGTTTACGAATTCCCTTCAGGAATGAATTAAATTTGTGAATCGAGGTTCCACTGTAAATGTCAAAGGAAATTTTTTTATTCTAAAGTTTTTTTAAATTATCAAAATATGTAAACCATCTACAATGCAATATTTATGATTTCAAAAATAACTGTGAAAACCACTTTTTATTTATAATTTTATAAAAATACCAATGAATTGCTAGATTAAAGAAATGCTTAGAAAATGTATTTTTTCAAAATTCACTTGTTTATTTCATTTTTGACATAATTGTAATAAATGAAAAATTTTTGTCATATTAATTTCTTTAAATGATAAACATGACATAATATGAGGTGGTTTATATTTTTCGAATGTTGTAAATATAAAATTATTCTTGTAAATAAACAATCTAATAAATAGTGTTTAATATTTTTGTTATATATTCTCCAGAACAAATAATGTATAAATGCACTTTCATTATATGTTTAGGTTTTATTCCAATTCAAATCATCACTTTTAAAACAATATTGACAAGATGTGTAGGTAATTAAAATAATAGTGGTGTCATGGGAAAAACCATCCTTTTGACACTTCATCTTATTGTTGGCATGTTTATCAATGTTTGCCACTTGATTAGTATTATTTTGCCCTGTTCTTTTTCTTTGTTATTCTTTATTGGAAACTTTGTCAATTCCGTTTGCTGATCATTTCTGCCAGTTACACTTATCTATAGCCAAACAGTTTATCAACACTTTACGGCTTATTTAATAGTTACATTTGTTTTCCTTTTCTTATTTTATGATTCAGAGCAGATTTTCTGTAACTGTTGGTCCGGCTTTATAAAAAATTTGATGATTTAAATTCTCAAAAGATTCTCCTTGTAACTAATATAAGTACCTTTTAAGGTCGTAATATAAGGCCCTTTTAAGGTACAAATATAAGTACCTTTTAAGGTACAAATATAAGTACCTTTTAAGGTACAAATATAAGGCCCTTTTAAGGTACAAATATAAGGCCCTTTTAAGGTACAAATATAAGTACCTTTTAAGGTACAAATATAAGGCCCTTTTCTTCATGCTTTTTTGCTTTCATATTTATTTCTTTATAAATTGGCAAATGATAAATGTTGCATTAGTTTTTTTTTATAATTGTATTAGTTTATAGAATGTTGTAAAATTATTCTTGTAAATAAACAATCTAATAGTGTTTAATATTTTTGTTATAAATTCTCAAGAACAAAAATGTATAAATTCACTTTCATCATGTGTTTAGATTTGGTTTCGTTTGACAGTATATCAACCTCAATAGGTTATTTAATTCTGACAAAATTTTATTGCTGGTAATATTTTTTTCAAAAATGTTTTGTTCGAAATGATTTTTTCCTTCTAAAACTTATTGCTTGTAATAACTTTTTACAAAGTATTTCTGTATTAAAACGTATTTTTACATGTTCATAGTGTTTTGACCCCAGCTTAGGGGTTAACTACTTAACAGGTGCTACCACTCCAGGTCAGCAATCAAGAGGTGGTTCCATGCACCTCAAAACCCCCCGATCAGAGGCCTTGCTGTTGGATGTAGTTTATCGTTTTACCCACGATGTGGATGTAGTTTATCATCATACCCAGGACAATGTGTTTAGGTTTTAGTGCTGAAGAATGAAGGTAGTTAAAATAATAGTGGTGTCATGGGAAAAACCACCCTTTTGTCACTTCATCATATTTAGGGCATGAAGGTTTATGAATAAAGACAAAAGGAAGACTTAGCCAATTCATTTCATCCTCTGAGGGACTTTATCATGGCAAATGCAAAGATTTTATTTTGTCACAAGTATATTTATATAGAAGAGCGAAAATGTCATTGGTTTTTCAAAATTTTAAGCTTAGGAATGCTCATAAATATTCATGAGGTTATCTGAAAAGTGAGGCAAATCATGGAGCAGATGACATGACACAATTCAGTATCTCATAAATATTCATGAGGTTATCTGAAAAGTGAGGCAAGTCATGGAGCAGACGACATGACACAATTCAATATCTCATAAATATTCATGAGGTCATCTGAAAAGTGAGGCAAGTCATGGAGCAGACAACATGGCACAATTCAATATCTCATAAATATTCATGAGGTTATCTGAAAAGTGAGGCAAGTCATGGAGCAGACGACATGACACAATTCAGTATCTCATAAATATTCATGAGGTTATCTGAAAAGTGAGGCAAGTCATGGAGCAGACGACATGACACAATTCAATATCTCATAAATATTCATGAGGTTATCTGAAAAGTTAGGCAAATCATGGAGCAGACAACATGACACAATTCAATATCTCATAAATATTCATGAGGTTATCTGAAAAGTGAGGCAAGTCATGGAGCAGACAACATGACACAATTCAGTATCTCTTAAATGAAAGTGAGTGATATTTTTTGAAATTATTTAAGTTTGGGATTAATTCATGCGTTATTTATTTTGGATAACATGAGCTTAAGCAGTGTAACTCCCTTTACTCTTTGGCAATGTTTATTGATATTGAGTGATGTTTAATTTTTTTTATTGTAAATTAATATTTCAATTATTTTAGAATGTTGTAAATATAAAATTAGGAGGCATAGTGGAGTAATGGATAGCGGCTTGGACTGAGGAATCAGGGAGAGCTGAGTTCGAATTCCTGTCAAATCCATTACATTCATCTATGTACTACTACTCTTGGGAAAGGTATGAATCCTGTTCTTCTTCCCCCATCTATGGGTAAATAGCAGAACAGACTGGGTTCTATAACCTTGGCTGGCAACTGGTTTATTGCAGAAAGAAATGGCAACCTACTGCAGGAAAATATCTGCTTTGTCAGTCATGTATCGAAAGATACATGATCACCTAAGCATGTATCACACATAGCACATAACTGAAATATAAAGTTATTGTTGGAAATAAACAATCTAAGAAATAAATAATACTTTATATTTTTCTTATACATTCTGTAGAAACTTGGTGCATTTATCTTAGCAAAACTCAGTGGAGGGGGAGAAATGAGGGAATTTGACGGTAATCATGTGACGAAAATGTCTTTCGTTATATTATTTCATCTTCACAGAAAATTTATTGAAATGAGTTCCAGTCAACACCATCTGATTGAAGGGGAGTCATAATTTGCATATGCATTCAAAAAGAGATATAAAAATGCAAAAATTTTGTTTTTCTTCCTTCGTAGCAGCCATGTTCCCTCTTTCGAAGCTGATTGGACATGTTACTGAAATTGTTAACAAGAATCATAACTCTTTATTTCCCAACCATAGTTCTACAAGGAGAATTACTTGTTAGTGTTTTTTGTTGCAATTTTGTTTTTACACAAATGATTGTCACCGCTAGCTTACACCAGTAACAAGTAAGAATTCATTATCATTTCTCTCTTTCTTTGCTGAGTTTCATTTTAAATGCTAATAGTTGCCATTATAGTTTTTCTACCTTCCCTTTCCCCGAACAGGTGGACGTGAAATCCTGATAATTCTCAAAGATCAAAGAAAAATTACTTTCATATGTTTGAGTTTAATTAAAATTCTAATTATCACTTTTTAAAAACAACCATTGCTGATGGAGTGAAGGTAGTTAAAATAATAGCAGTGTCAAAGGAAAAACTGTCCTTTTGACAGACTGTTTTATCGTGCGACTAGAAGTTAAAGATTGCCAAATAGAGTACATAAATTTACATCAAAAATCAATTGGACAGATTACAAAAAATTAAATTGTTTCAATAAACTTGGACACATGATATTTTACACACATCAAATAATAATATTATTCTCTTATATTTTTTAATCATTTCACCTGAAGCAAGGTAATAAAGCCACTAAGACACAAGTGGTTACTAAATGTGAGAGAATATATTTTATATAACCAGCAGATAAAAATGAATTTCATAAAATTTTCCATAATCTATAATTAATGAATTTATAGATTAATTTATAAATTAACAAATTTTATTAATTAATCTTTTAAATAAGTAAACCCTCAAAGAATTTAAATGCATTAAGAGATTCCAAGCTAAAACTAATCCATTGAATTTATTCCCTGGTTCAAATTACGCAAACAAACATATTATTTTTGTTTGATAACATTTTTGTTATTTACAAAATTTGCATCATTCAGATTTTGTTATCCTCATCTTTGTTGCCATATTCACAATATTTCAGCTATTGTAAGCCTTCTTCAGGATCTGTCTATATTTCTCAGATGAGGTATTGTAATTATTTACACAATTTACATCATTCAGATTGTTATCCTCATTTTTGTTGCCATATTCATGACATTTCGGCCATTGTATGCATCGGCCTTCTTCAGGATCTGTCTCTATTTCTCAGATGAGGTATTGTAATTATTTACACAATTTACATCATCAGATTTTGTTATCCTCATCTTTGTTGCCATATTCACGACATTTCAGCTATTGTATGCGTCGGCCTTCTTCAGGAAGATCTGTCTCTATTTCTCAGATGAGGTATTGTAATTATTTACACAACATCATTCAGATTGTTATCCTCATCATGGTGTGCCATATTCACAACATTTTGGCCATTGTACACTCTGGCATTCTTCAGGTGATTATGATTTCGAACAGAACCCTTTTTTTCGTCCACTGAGGTAGACTTTTCTAGTTCCACGTGCCATGCCTCTTCTGCATGTCTCAGTATCAGTTATCTCCATTTAACTCACAAAGTTAGTTTGTTTTTTTGGGACAGTGGATGAAATAAAAGGATCAGTTCGAAATTCCAATCACCTGGAGGACGCCAAAGAATACAATTGCCAAAACATTGTGAATATGGCAACAAAGATGAGGACAATGGTCCAAGCATTGTAAATAGTGTAATTATAATATCACATCTCAGAAATATAGACAAAATTTTTTTGGTTATTTTCTGATTCACTTTGCATACCCCTACTGGTAGTATTCTCTTGGATTTTTTTTTTTTTATTATACATGTTTTTTTTATTATACATGTTTTTTTATTATACATGTTTTTTTTTATTATACATGTTTTTTTTTATTATACATGTTTTTTTTATTATTTATCACTCCCCACCCACCTGGGAGGCTGTGGCAAACATTCCTTCTCTCTCCTTTGCCTATTGTTAAAAATGGACTGGGCCTGTTTAGATATAGTTTTGTTTGTACTCTTGCCCTGAATAAAGCCTAATTTGGGTTACTCTATTCCGTGTCTTTTATGACAAGACAAATCATAAATACTTTTCAGTAACGCTATCTCAGTCTCCAAGAAATATGGACAAAATTCTGCGACCTCAGATATTGGAAACTCTCCCCAGTTCAAAGAATGCTGAAAAGGATTGGAGACACTAGTTTGCCACTTTTGAGAATTTCTTGCAAAGTACAGAACAATACACCCCCAACCGATGAACGGTACTTCTAAACTTTATACGCTCTTCACTGTACGGGTTTATCTCTGACTGTCCAGACTATGAGAGAGTCATCAATAGGCTCCAGCAATTGTATGACAAGCCTAAGAATAAAATCTATGCCAGGCATATACTATCAATGCGCCAGCAAAAACCAGAAGAGACGCTAAACGACCATCTTCTAATTCTGAGGCATTTAAGTGAGCACTGCAACTACAAGGCAGTCAGTGTTGAGGAACATAGATCCGAGGCCATAAGAGATACCTTCATAAGAGGACTTTTGTCACCTAATATTTGACAACAACTACTCGAAAATGTAACTCTGGACCTCACCACTGCCTCTGACGAAGGCACTCTTGAACAAGCTCAGAGTCCTACTCTATCTCTCGAACAGTTGTTGGTGCTGCAGCCCCCTTTGAGGGTAACCCCCGCAGCCTGACAGAAAACATAACATCCACAGTGGCTTCTAAAACTCAAAAGTGTTTCTTTTGTAGAAACCATAGGCATCCTCACCCTAACTGCTCAGCTCGGTACGCCACGTGTCGAGGATGTGAAAAAATTGGCCATTTTGCAAACGTATGTCGTTCCGGGGCATGCGTCACTCTTCATTCTTCTAATCCTGCAGTGATGGCTGCATCGTTTATGGCTTTGTTTGCTGTAACTACCCTGATAAAAATAAATGGGAGGAGAGTCAGAGCTCTCGTGGACACTGGGAGTACTGAGAGCTTCATGTGTGAATTGCCGTTTCGGAAGCTTCGTCTGCCTACCCTACCGAGGAATAATAATGCCAATGGTGTTGACCTCTTTGAGCTCTCAGACGTTAGGTTATTGCCTGGTAAATGTGGAAGCAGAGAGACAAGAAGATTCTGATTTTAAACTGCGCTTCCTGATTTGTGTGCTGCTGTCATCCTTGGGAAAGCCTTTATGAGGCAACACGAGAGTATCTGTGTGAAATTTGGCGGAAAGAGACCCCCTTTAAGGGTGTGCAGACTATCTTTTCTATTCCTCCTCCCTGACTCTTTGCTAAGCTTGCAGAGAATTGCAAACCAATAGCTATTAAGTCTAGAAAGTAGAGTAAGCAAGATAAAGAATTCATTATTGCTGAAGTAAATAGACGACTTTCAGAAGGAATTATTGAGCCCAGCATTTCTCCTTGGCAAGCCCAGGTCGTTTCTTTTGGTTCGGTTTGGTTTGATTTTACAGCATATCGACCTCAATGGGTCATTTAATGCTGACAAAATTTATTGTTGGTAATATTTTTAAAAAATCTATTTCTGGTAATATTTTTCCTTCAAAAATTCTATTTCTGGTAATAATTTTTCCTTCAAAAATTCTATTTCTGGTAATAATTTTTCCTTCAAAAATTCTATTTCTGGTAATAATTTTTCCTTCAAAAATTCTATTTCTGGTAATAATTTTTCCTTCAAAAGTTCTATTTCTGGTAATAATTTTTCCTTCAAAAGTTCTATTTCTGGCAATATTTTTCCTTTAAAAATTCTATTTCTGGCAATATTTTTCCTTTAAAAATTCTATTTCTGGTAATAATTTTTTGATTATGTATCGCTGGTAATATTTTTCTTCTTTTTTAAAAAATATATAGCTGGTAATATTTGTTTTTCAAAAATGCATTGTTTTTTTTTTGTTTTTTTCTGTAGATCCCAATTTCTTCAGTGAAATTGATGATGTTTCTTGGATTAGGATTTCCGAATGGATCCTTTAGGTTATTTGATTTATAGTGTTTACTACGGATTCGTCAGAGATTCTGGCAATTCAGTAGGATGTGTTTGACTGCATAAGATTTTTGGCATGGGACAAATGTCGGAGGTACCTCATTTTTTAGGAGATGTTGGTGGGTTATGTATGTGTGACCAATACGGAGTCTGGTTAGAACGACCTCCTCTCTCCTTATCTTTCTGGAACTTGCCGGTCTTTCACCGATCAAGCCCAGGTCATAGTGACCACTAACGAACGATATAAAAAAAGAATGGTGGTCGATTATTCTCAGACGGTTCACAGATTCACTAAGTTGGATGCTTACCCTTTACCTAAGATCGAGGAATTGGTAAACAAGGTGGCATAATATAAAATCTTTAGCACTATAGATTTGAAATCCACTTTCCACCAGATCCCAATATCTGATAAAGACAAAATTTATACTGCCTTTGAAGCAGATGGAAAGTTATATCAATTTTGCAGGGTACCGTTTGGAGTAACCAATGGAGTAGCTTGCTTTCAAAGAATAATTGATAAGTTCATAGCTGATGATTCACTCTCCAATACCCTTGCCTACTTAGGCAATATAAGTATTTGTGGTAAGAGCCAGGAAGAGCACGATGAGAACCTCAAGTTTACGAAAGCAGCCAAGAAATACAATTTAATTTACATTCATAATAAATGCTCTTTCTCCGACTCTACAGTGAACCTTCTAGGTGACACAATATCTGAGGGTACAAAACAGATCCTGAGAGACTTCGACCACTTAAAGAACTTCCTCTCTGTAGAAAAAAATAAATGGGGGGGGGGTAAAAAAATCAAGTGCGGGGTTCACCAGCAGACTGACTCATCTTCTTCTTCCTCACTCACCTGAAGGAAATAGATTCCAGGGCTCTATTTCTTTGCCTTCACACACTGAGCATTTTTCAGCTGACAAAGCTAGTTGCGTCTTTTGACCTTCTTTTCTCCTGTCAATCCACTCGTCAGACTAGCAAATGTAATCCGCCCCAGAAAGAAAAACCCTAACTTTTGGTGTCTCCTCAAGCAGTCCAGAATTTGCATATGTGCAAATCCTGTCTCGTAGAGATAAGACAAGCACTCATAAATTGTGCCCCCAAGTGCAGCCATATTTTCTTTTTTGCACTTTGCACGCAAGACACATTCGTGCTCGTTTCGATCTCCAGGGTAAGTCATCTCTTTCGTCACAACACCTGTTACTACTACACCCTTCCTCACGATATACATTCTCTTCGACATGTGTTGGGAATGTTCTCTTACAATTCCCAATGGATTGCTAAGCAAACATAGCATTCTGACTTCAAGACATGACAGACCTGGACTGAGTTATATGAAAACTGAGAACTGGCCTGTTTTATTGGCTAGGAAAAATCCCAGCATGCATTTGTGTGCTTCTGCCTATAAATTGGAGAAGAGAGGAATATTTTGCAATCATTCCATAGAGGACTATAAAGCAAGGGTTGTTTTGTAGGTCCCTTGTGAATATGTGGAATTTTTGAGGTGATGGACGAGTTCTTATGGTGATTGGGCATATTGTATTGAATGAATGAATCGGTCAAGTTTATGATTAACTATGACTAGGGTATTTACTGAGTACCAGACTTTCCCCACCACCCCTTTGGCTGTGTGCCAAAATTTTGTATATAAATACAGAATAAATAGTCATTCCATTCAGGACTTGGACCTACACGAATAGTAGATAAACATGATTTTTGAATGGTCTAATAATTTTATTTTTTTATTCATATCTTTAAGCAAAAATTTGATTTCAGAATTTAATATCAGCCACAATTAAAAAAAAAACTATTTTTCATTAAATCATCTGACAAGTTCACAAATTAAAAATTGGGGTTGACACACGAGCAAATTCAGATAAGTGAACATAACATTCTGACTTCAAGACAAGACAGACCTGGACTGAGTCATATGAAACTGAGAACCGGCTTGTTTTATTGGTTAGGAAGAAATTTGGAGTGTGCTAAATGCAAATGGAAAGTCAAATCAGCAAAATTAACTGAAAATAAATTTCATTCAATGCACAATAAAAAAAGGACCTGTGGGTCTCAAGTGCTGCAACACGGAATTTAACAAACATGAGTGATATGCTTGGCAGAAACATATAAGATAATACACAGGTTTATATATGATTTATCATGGTGTGTACTACCCCTGACTGATCCTCTCGACCAGGTTGAGGAGGGGTGATTGAGGACCCCAGGCAGTGCCTTGTGGCTCTTGCTATCATATCAGCATTTGTTTTTTTCCACCTCAAATTAAGCAAGACACAATTAAATATTAAAGGATAAAAAAAAATGAATTTTGCGGATTTTGAAGTCATTCTGTTTTTTTTCTCATCCAAATCCGTGAATTTGTTTCACTCAAGCTAAATCTCAAAAATGTGGTGGAATCACAACAGATTAGCAGATTGGGTACTTTTGGAGGCGGAGGAGGAGAAAAGAGAAGCTGTTAAGTAAAGTACTCTTGAGGGAGCCTAAACAAGGAAAATGTAAGAAAAAGAGACCAGCTAAAAAATATTTGGATCAGCTAAGGAACAATACTTCTTTGAGGAGTGAAAAATCCCTCAGCCCATAGGATTGAATCCTGCAGAAGTGCAACAGAATGAGATTATCACTTTTTAACAACAAACATTGCTGATGGAGTGAAGGTAGTTAAAATAATAGCAGTGTCAAGGGAAAAACTGTCCTTTTGACACACTGTTTTATTGTGGGACTAGAAGTTAAAGAATGCCAAATAGATTATACTAGCAGCATGGCCGGGCATTGCCCGTGCTTGATTAAAAAATCATACGACTCATACAGCAATCGCTATCACCTGACTTAAAATATTTTTGCCCTTCCTTGCCTTTAAAGGAGTGCCCTTTGCTGTGCTGATGTTGCTACATGCCTTACTTCTTGCCTATCTCACACTGCAAATTTTTTCTAAGCTCTATACTAAACATTAAATCTGTTACAAAAAAGAACTAAATAAAATGAACACAAAACGATCAGCTTTAAAAAAGGACTCGTAACTGGAAAAACCGAATGAAAAAAGAATGTTAACAACAAATACTTTATCACACCCAATCCAGTTCTGCAGAATCAGAATCAATGTTGAGTTTAAGCAAGCGAATGAGCCAATTGGAGTAAAGTGCCATGCAGATTTTAATTTTTCCCACTTGTGATGAATGCAGCTATCAATTTTTTTGCATGCTAGTTAACATTCGTGTCAGTCAGCTGTTGGCTCTCACACTGGCCAATAGAATCTTCCTGCCTATTCGTGGCAGCCAGCTATAGGCTCTCACTCTGGCCTGTAGAAAATGGCCACAAACTACATGAAAACTGTCGTAGAAGCATGAAAAAATCAATTATTTCCACAATTCGATGTGAGTTGGGAAAGGCAAAGTCGGTCTTGGCCTTTCCACTAACTTGGAGCATGTGCATGTAAATTTTGGTGAAATCCGTCAAAAATTGCAACCGTGCATTCGTTACACACACACACACACACACACACACATCCTGCCTTTTATAGATAGAGATAAACTTACATCAAAAATCAATAAATTGAATAGATTACAAAAAATTAAATTTTTCAATAAACTTGGGTACATGATATTTTACAAATCAAATAAAAATTTTATTCCCTTATATTTTTTTAATCATTTCACCTGAAGCAAGGCAATAAAGTCACTAAGACACAAGTGGTTACTGAGTGTGAGAGAATATATTTTATATACACATCAGATAAAAATGGATTGCATAAAATTTTCATTAATCTATAATTAATGAATTTCTAGAAGATTAATCTTTTAAATAAGTAAATCCTGAAAGAATTTAAATGCATTAAATTTTTTTTGTCTAAAACTAATCCATGATCTAATATGACATGTCTCTAATTTGTATTTAGATACATTGTATTGAACTGTTCACCTATATTACATATGATCGATTACTGTACATAATTAAGTTACAATAAAATTTGTATTTTATATGAACACTACCTTGTAAAAAATTGAGATGTAGTCAAGTGGGTCCCCCCCATATCATACATTCTAGGGGTGCATGAGACCCTTGTACTGGTCCTGCCTATCATGGAAACAAATGAGGAGCTCTATGGAAAACTGAAAAGGGTGGTGGAATCACAATAGATTAGCAGATTGGGTACTTTTGGAGGAGGAGGAAAGAGAAGCTGTTAAGTAAAGTACTCTTGCGGGAGCCTAAACAAGGGAAATGTAAGAAAGAGAGACAGTTAAATCATATTTGGATCAGCCAAGAAAGGTGTAGTTAAATGAGGTTATATTCCTCTGACGCTGCTTGTACAATCTCGAATGCTCCTTCTCAATACGCCATTTTTGAATTCCTCCAATATAAAATTCTCACAGTTTCAGCCTTCTTTCATTATGCCAAAGCCACGGCCGACTGACAAATCAGCGTTCTTCGATTTGTCTTCAGTCACACCATTAAATAGCATCCTCCAGTCTGACCAATCAGAATGTGAATTGCTACTGGTCGAACCACGCTAAGCTATATAAAAGCCAACGTTACAGAATATACACTTCTGGAATAATCTAAAGTGGAGGGAGATTCATATCATTTTCAAGGAACAAAACATTGCTGCTATGTGTTGTGTATTGAGGTAAGGAACTTATTTTCCTTTGTATCAAATGCAAGCCACACTGACTCATTTAATTCTATGGTCACCTGATATCCTGATCACATAAAAATTCATTCAGGAGCAGGTATCTTTTGCTGGGTAGTTCTCCAAAGTGGAACAACACGAGCTTTGTCCTCAGATGAACTACAACCAGGGGAGATAACATGTCGTACGGCATTAGTATTTTGGCTGCTGGTAGTTTGGGAATTGCCTTGTGAGTTTCTTTTTTCTTCAAAGGATTCATTATCGGGGGAGTTATCAGGTTCTCCTAGTGGGGTCGATCTCAAATTTACTAACCACTCACTCTCTTCGGAATTACTGTCATGTCCAGACTTTGGGACCAATCCCATGAGGAGTGAAGAGGACCATGGCAATGCATATTTCTTTTTAATAAGATTCCTTGAATATTCAGGCCGGCAGACCAAAATTTAACTTCAAAGAAGACATTAAAAAAGTATTTAAAATGCATTTTACTGTTTGTTTTATTATATATATATATATATATATATAGTCAAACCTAATGAGCCAGACACACCTACCAAGGTTTCACTTAGGCAGGTTTGCTCTACGCTTGTATTGAGCTCTTTAGTTAGTTGTTTACTCGTATCGGGGTTTTTTCTTTGGGCCTTGAACCTGTATCTGTGCGATTATTTTCGACAGACTTTCATGTTCCTGGCTCTTTCTTTTTTTAAAACCTTTTTTTCCTTCGTGATTGATTTGGCTATTGTTAAATCAAGAGTTCGAAGGTTTTTCGACACGAGTATAGTTACCTATATTTATATATATATATATAGTTTTAGGAAGTCTGTGCCGACGGTCTCCATTTTCAAAAACTTAATAAATTTTCGCAAAACATTTCCTAAACAAATAATAATGTTTATATTCGAATAAAGCAGACCAAACTACTTTAAAAAAATGTTTCATACAAAAATCTTGAATGGCAGAAATCGTCTGCGTCAATTTCCGTAAAACAAAGGGACAAAAAAACTTTTCGGTCTAATGGGCTTCGGTACATAATAAATTGAAACTTATACTTTCTAAATATAAAATAAATTTAAGAAATACAGTGAATAATTATTTTACAGACATTTTGTTTTATAACAGAATTATTTCATTCTTTTCATAACTGAGGCTAACTTTTTTTTTCAAATGATGTTTTAATTTTCAGAACGACAGTTAAAAAATGTAAACACAATAGGAATAATAAAGAAAATAATAATTAAATTCATGGACCGAATTATTAAAAGTATTATCAACAAATTTTATCCAATTATTAAACATGGATTTATCAATCTCAAATTTACTAAGAACTCACTCAGAAT
This sequence comes from Acanthosepion esculentum, assembly GCA_964036315.1. Taxonomy (NCBI): domain Eukaryota; kingdom Metazoa; phylum Mollusca; class Cephalopoda; order Sepiida; family Sepiidae; genus Acanthosepion; species Acanthosepion esculentum. The sequence goes on along the minus strand of OZ038479.1, from coordinate 6,564,598 downwards.
TGCTGTCATGTCCAGAAGTTAGGAGCAAAGAGGATCATGGGATACAGAGAAGAATGGAAAAGACTAACCAATGGTGTTCAAGTTTACTTGAAATAGAAGAAGACAGTGTTTTGTGCTTTTAAAATTTTGATCAATATTTGTTGAGAAACCTTGTTAAAGGAAAATCCCTCTACCCATAGGGATGCAGGTTCAAATCCTATCAGAGTACATATTTCTTTTTAATAAGATTCCTTGAATATTCAGGTTGGTAGGCAAAAATAAATATACTGTTTAATAAATAAAGGGAATATCCATTGAAAATAATGTTTAAAGTGATCAAATTTAATAAATTAAAAAAGCCGTTACTTCTTTAGAGATGGCTTTGTTTACATTAATATATGAAACTCAGCAGATATGAATAATTTGGGAAATCTATGACAAGAGGAATTTCACTTAAAAGGTACAATTCAGCCTTACCTGATCGGCTACGTTCTCTCTAGCTAGAGGACATCTTATCTAACAATAATTCACTCTGCCTGGGGTGGGGAGCATACAGATTTATATACAAATATATTAAAACAAATGAAGAGTAAGAATATTTAAAAAAATGATTACTCATCGTGTAGAGAAATTGAAGGGTGCAAAAGTAGAAAAAGAAAGGGCTATCTTGTTATTGCTCCTCACACTTTAGAGCTCAATCAAGGACAAAAAATAATTGTGCACACTGACAAAAAGAAAAAAAAAAGGAAAAATCCACCCAGAGAATCAGCAATGTAAATCACAGGCAAATTACATTTTGAACCAGTAACCATTAGTTTTACTGAGAAAAGAAAGGTTGTTAAAACATAGCTGTTTATATTAAGACCAACCAACCTTCCCTTACCAAAAATAGAACTTCTAATCAAAATTTGTCATAACCTTTTTCCATTAACATTTTCACAAATCGTTACATTCCTCTCGATCAAAAAAAGACATCTTAAGAATTTTTTATCATTTTCACGTTTTGAATGCTGCTATAAACGAAAATGTTTTCAGAACTGCATCTGCATCAGAGGACATGAAATCAGGGCCCATTTTCATTATAAATGAGGTATAACCAAAATGGATGCATTGTTTTCCGAAACGAAAGAAGAAAAATAAAACACAAAAACAAATTGCAACTTCCATTTTAAAAAAATTAGTGAAACTCAGAGAATTATCCAATTTAAGTGAAAGTTTCAGTATTTATTCATTATTTTATTAGAAACCTTTGTGGAAATATTTTTGGATTCAATCTCTTTGCCCCTTTTCAATATTTCTTATCATAAGAATCACTGAAAAACCCTTTGAGATATTCAGCTAGAAAGAGAACAGATTAAAATCATTTTGTATTAGGCCCACTATGTCTTCCCAACTGGGCAATGGTGAGTGGAAAAAGATCATTCAGGCCTTCAATAATGGTACCAACATTCATACTCTGACTTTCATCTTTAAAGTTCATTCAAGAACAAACAAGAAAACAGTGAATAAATTTAAAAAAGAGGGAAAAATGGGATCAGCAGGTCACATCAGGACGAGGAATGATCATTTCAACTGAGAACTAAAGAGATCAATTTTCATAACAACAAAAATTGCAATATGAGCTCTGGTAAAAACATGTAATGATAACAGCAAAAATTGCAATATGAGCACTGGTAAAAAATGGTTGCTGAAGACATTAGGTTTATAATACCCAGAAATTCATACACAGATGTCCTCAAGGACAAATGGCACAGTGGATAAAGGTGTTAGTTAGATCCAGTAACAGGATCCAAACAGTGTGAATTCAATACCCGGCTAAGTGGAGAACTTTCAGAGGGATATTAACAGGAAATAACTGATAACTGACATCCATTAAACAGGGTCTAGTTCAGCTCAACATTCCAGCGACCTGAAGAAGACTGGAGCGTTCAATGGCCGAAACGTCGTAATAAATATGGCGACCGAGATGAAGACAATAGTCCGAATAATGAGAATAAATAATGGACCGCTTGAGAAGACGCCAGAAGTTTTGAAACAAAATGGCTATTTTTGTAGTGATTTTATAACATATTTATGTTATAATTTTCAAATAAATAATTATATTTGCTCTACTCTGTATTGAGCACTCTTTTAAGAATAGTATTTGTTGGTTATTGGAATTTATTCTGTATACACCAATCCTATACTTGGGTATATATATATATATATATATATATATGCATGATACTCCACACTGACAGTATGACTCATGAGTTTCATGCCCTATGCAATCATCAGGTATAAATTATTATTATTTGGCTATTATCTGATTTAAATTACTGGGTCTCACAGTGTTAGCTGGATAATTATTACTATTATTAAATAATTGTTCTATAATCTAAATTCAAATGTAGGTTCAAACTTAAATTTAAAATTTAAAATCCCAATTTCAGTTTAAACAGTGGAGAATGCAGGTATCTATATATGTTAAAAAGGAGTCGTACTATATTTCAAGGGGGATAAATTATTTTGCCTTGGAAAAACACTTAAAAGGTAATATCGATAATAAAAACGATAGTTAAGCAGTGATAAAATAATAATATTAATATTGATAATGACAATAATATAATAATGATAATAGGTAATAGTAATATTTAATAATAATAGGTAATAATAACAATTTGACAATTTTGTTGTTACACCTGGTATAAAGATATGTATACTTTGCCTGCACTATTTGCTCCCACTAAGTTAAAAAAAAAAACATGAAATTTTCTTACAATTATTTAAAGAAAAATTCCTGAAGATGTTATTTCAAAAAAAAAATTTATGCAATCTTAAATGAAAATTCTCACTGAAAATTCGTACTGAATGAACCATGTTACACACCAAAAATATTGCATTGCCATAACGCTTCTAAGATATAATGAAATTCAAAAATAAAAATAAAGTTCTAGAAAATCATATAGAATAAAAAATTATATTGGTTATATCAGTATCTGTCTATATTTCTGAGATGAGGTATTATGTACACTATTTACATTATTCGGACTATTGTTCTCATCTTTGTCGCCATATTTATTACAACGGTTCGGCCCTTCAGTATCTGTCTATATTTCTGAGATGCGGTATTATTTACATTATTCGGACTATTGTCCTCATCTTTGTCTCCATATTTATTACGTTTCGGCCCTTCAGTATCTGCCTATATTTCCGAGATGAGGTATTATGTACACTATTTACATTATTCGGACTATTGTCCTCATCTTTGTCGCCATATTTATTACAACATTTCGGCCTTTCAGTATCTGTTTATATTTCTGAGATGAGGTATTATGTACACTATTTCAATTATTTGGACTATTGTTCTCATCTTTGTCGCCATATTCATTACAACGTTTCGGCCCTTCAGTATCTGTCTATTTTTCTGAGATGAGGTATTATGTACACTATTTACATTATTCGGACTATTGTCCTCATCTTTGCCGCCATATTTATTACAACGTTTCAAATGTTGTACACTCCGGCCTTCTTCAGGTGGTTGGAATGTCAAACTAAACCCTTTATTTCGCTCACTTGGGCAGACTGTTCTAGTTCCACCTGCCATGTCTGTCTAATGGATGTTAGCTATCAGTTATCACCTGTTAATTCCCCTCTCCAAGTTCACCACTGCCTGAACTGACCGTTAGTTAGATCCAGTTACAGGACGCAAAGAGTGTGAGTTCAATACCCAGTTAAAGGGGAGACAAGCTACCCTCTTATGGTAAGGCTTCAAGAACACCAGAAAGCTGTAACATGAGAGGAAGTGGAAAAATCAGGTGTGGCTGACCACATATGGAGAGAAAAGGGAGATCATCACCCTCTGTGGGATCAGGTTGAGATCATAAACAAAGAACACCATTGGAAAATTCATAAACTTAAGGAATCAGCACATATGCCATGCCACAAAAATCTCCTGAGCCAACCAAGCATAGAAATGAATACAATATGGGAACCAGTAATAATAAGGAGTGCCAGAGAAAAGCGATAATAACAACAAAAATTGCAATATGAGCACAGGTAAAAATGCTTGCTGAAGACATTAGGTTTATAATACCCAGAAATTCATACACAGATGTCCTCAAAGACAAATGGCACAGTGGATAAAGGTGTTAGTTAGATCCAGTGACAAGGAATGTGAGTTCAATACCCGGTTAAGGCAGTGGGGAACTTTCAGAATGACATTCATTAAAACTGGAACTAGAACAGTCGACCCCAGTGAGCAAAATAAAGGGTTCTGAAGAAGTTCGGAGCCTACAACGGCTGAAACGTTGTAATAAATATGGCGACAAAGATGAGGACAATAGTCCAAATAATGTAAATAGTGTGGTTATATCAGTTTAAAGATTATTTATTTTTAAACATATATGCTGATTTCTTGATTACTGCACAGCAGGTGTTCCATATTTTTTTGATATCTTTGATATCCATATTTCATGTGTTCCATATTTTTTGATATCTGGAAGTTTAATTTTTCGTGCACTTTTTCAAGTAAAGGATGATGGGACAAAACTATTGTGAGTAAACTTTATTTTCATGATGTTTTAAGCATTGCGTTTACAAAATCCAAATAATCCTTAAATTAGTCAACTGATATTGAAACAAAACTCTAGGATAAATATTGGATTTTTTTTAACAGATTTTTAAATTTATTGTTTAGATTTTTTTTTCTTAATGAGTGTATGTACAGGTCAAAGTTTTAAAAATACCTAAAAAACACTAATTTTTCTTTTAATAAGGATTGGCTTTAGGCTATTATCTTTTTTAAAATAAAACCAAAATTTAAGTTCAAAGAAGACATTAAAACCTTATTTAAAATACATTTCTAGGTTGTTGATTTTTTTTTAGTAATTTAGATAGAGAGATATATAGATTAATCTGTAGAGGACTGTTGGGGTTTGCATGTTGTTGAATTAGGAACATGTGCTGTTTATTTCTGCTAGAAGAAGGTCCAACTACAAGAACATGGAAGACTCAAGTTCAGTCCAACCAAAGACATATAGAAAACAAACAAGACCGATGCATATATATCAACAAATATATGTATTAAACAACAAATTTACATGTGAGAATGATATTAACATTTGTGTTTTTATGTGGACGTAAAGAGTTTGTATTTTGGTGAATGTTTGTACGTACGTGTATACGTGTTTCAAGGTGTTTTCCCACAAGTGGGCAAAATGCAGATTTCTACGAGAGATCACATTTTTGAAGGTGTCTGCTGAAGTGCAAAGTGAAAAAGAGAAAGAGGCAAGAAGTTGCCCAGTATTTATAGTGTAGGGAGAGCGACCCCTAGTGAACAAATAGGAAATTAAGGAGGAGATAACTCCGACAAATATTTTAAATAAATAAATCGACAAAGAAATTTTTTTGTTCAAGACTAAACCCTGATCTATTATGATACATCTTTAATTTGTATTTTATATGTACCTTACAAAAATTGAGATGCAGTAGAGTGGGGAGTCCCCCACCCAACAGATCACGAGGCATTTGCACCGGTCTTGCCTAACATGGAAACAAAAGATGAGCTCAATGGAAAACTGAAAGATGTGATGGAATCACAATATATTAAAAGATTGGGCTCTTTTGAATGAGGAGGAAAAAGGAGCTGTTAAGTACTCCTGTGGGAGCCTAATCAAGGAAAATGTAAGAAAGAGAGACCCCCTAAAACATACAGGGTGTCCATAAACTTCTTAGACCCCATACTTAGAAATAGCACTGACGAGTCACCTACATTTGATCAACCCACCCTGACTGCAATGGAAAGGCTTTGATCTGGGGAAAATTTGGTGGGAATTTTAGTAAATAAAATTCTTTTTATTTTGAGGTTGGGGTGAATTAACAGTAGGTACCTCCACTAATTCGGTATAAATGTAAGGTTTCAAATGAATTTTTAGAAAAAGAAAAAGCTTTGATTTTAGTTTTAATTTAAAATTTACTATTTTCCTGTAAGCAAAATATTTGTTTTGTTTTTCAAAAAGAAATTATATTAATCGGAGTCAACCTTTTTTTTCAGTAAAATCATTGCAAACGGTCATTTTAAAAGATTTGTAAACAAAAGTTAATTTTCGGCTTTGAAAATCTTACAAAATTTAATGCAGTAGAATCCCTGATAACCGGACTAAGAAAGCCTTCCGGATATGAGGAATTGGTTACAAAGTCTGGGTATTATATTTAGATTAAAATAAAAGAACAGAAATCAGGTTTAACATATACAGGGTGTCCATAAAGTTTGTGTGCACTTTAAAAAATTTATAACTTTATTTGTATTTGCAATAGAAATAATCTGTAAAAAAATGTTATAGAGTTTTTCAGGCATTACTGCAAATCAGTTGGCAAATGTATTCTGTGAACTGCAAAATCGTATTACCCTTTGTATTGCTAATGATGGAGGACATGTGGAAACTTAAATAAAATTTCAATAAAACCTTAAAAACATAGACTTACTTCTTTCTAATCCTTTTTACAAATTATTTCTATCTCAAATACAAATAAAGTTACAAATTTTTTAAAGTGCACACGAACTTTATGGACACCCTCATTTGGATCAGCTAAGGGGACAAAACTTCTTTGAAAAGTGAAAAATTCCTCTGCCCATAGTGAACCAAGGTTGAATCCTGCAGAAGTGCAACAGATTCCTTGAATATCCAGGCCAGTAGACATCAGAATTTAACTTCAAAGAAGATATTAAAAAGTTATTTAAAATGGGTTTTTCGGTTTGTTTTTACTTTTTGTTTTTAGGAAGTCTGTGCCGACGACTAAATACGATCTCCATTTTAAAAGTAAAACTTTTCGCAAAACATTTCCTAAACAAATAATAATGTCTATATTCGAATAAAGCCGACCAAACTACTTTTAAAAAAATGATTCATACAAAAATCTTGAACGGCAGAAATCGTCTGCGCCAATTTCCGTAAAACAAAAGGACAAATAAATTTTTGGCGTAACGGGCTTCCGTACATAATAAATTGAAATTTATACTTTCTAATTATAAAAATAAAATGGATTAAAAAAAATACAGTTTATAATTATTTTACATATGTTTTTGTTATTTTGTTTATAACAGAATTCTTTCATTTTTTTCATAAATGAGGGTGACTTTTTCTTAATTTCAGAACGACACTTGAAAATGTAAAAACACATTACAAATAATAGAGAAAATATTAATTAAATTTATGGACCGAATTATTAAAAGTATTATTAACAAGTTTTATCCAATTATTAAACATGGATTTATCAAAAATCAAAATAAATATTTTACGATCAACAAAATATGAAGTGATCATAAAAAAAGGGCGTGTTAATAATATTATTTTAGTTCGTAAAATAAAGGTTGAAATACTTACAAGAAGATTTATTACATAAACTTTGGTGATTTTTATATTTGAAAAAAGATGAAATAGTAGAGGATTTTAAATTTACTTCTGTGATAATAATCTGCTCGATGCTTGGAGGTGATTTCGTTTCGTCTTGCGTACATTTTCGAAATCTCGCCTCACTTTTTGAAGAGTTCCAAACGCACGAGAAAATATCAGGTCGTCTATCAGTTCAAAATCAAATCCTGTATACAAACATTTACGGCTGATATAAGAAATATCTTATTAAATTAGGTACTTCTCTTCCCCACCCGAAGAGTTTTAAACAAGGTTTTGAGTGTTCTAAAAAAGGATTTTAAAAAATAATAATAAAAAATAAAATATCTCTTGGTCTTTTCTTTTTTAAAGATTTTGATGATAAAACATTGTTTTTTTAGGCATCTTTTCATGGTGTACTCATTTTTAGCGAATCTTTGGAGATACACTATTTACATTATTCAGACTATTGTCACCATATTTTTATTACAACGTTTCGGCTGTTGTACGCTCCGGCCTTATTCAGGTGGCTGGAATGTCGAGCTGAACACTTTATTTCGCTCACAGGATTTAGAATGTTCCAGTTCTACGTGCCATGTTTTAAATTAAATGGATGTCAGTTATCTCCTGTTAATTCCCATCTCCAAGTTCTCCACTGCCTTAACCGAGTATTGAACTCATAATCTTTGGGTCCTGTCAATGGATCTAACTAATGAATGTGAATCTTTGGATATATCTATTCACTAGGTGCCTTAAGAAAGAAAAAAAAACGATACCTAAGGTTTAAAATGCATTTTGAAAAATGAAAATTATTTCTTAAAGCTTTTTAGTTTTTTTTTTCATTCCAAGCGAATAGATTATTAAATTTAATATATTCAATAAGCAAAATTCTTTGCATTTCAAACCTAATTTAAATGATTTTTCTTGTTAACTAGTAAAATCTATAAAATCACTTCTATTGCCAATACTGCTTATTAAAAGAAATCTTTAAAAAATAAAATGAGGTATTGACAGATTTATCAACAGCCTGATGTTTGGAAAATTTATCTAAGGAACAGATAAAATTATATGAATACAATGTAAATACATTTTTTTAAAGAATTTTTGGCAAAAATGAACCTTCATAAGAACAGAGTTTCAGCAGAGCGGTTTTACTCATGACACTGTTTTCATTTTAACTACCTTCACTCCTTGGCAATGTTTATTGTTTTAAAAAGCAATGATTAGAATTGTAATAAAACTTAAACATTAGAATAAAAGTGAATTCATACATTTGTTTTTGAGAATTGACAAAAATATGAAATACTATTTATTTATGAGACTATTTATTTTGAAGAATAATTTTATATTTACAACTTTCTAAAAACTCATACAATTAAAACTAATGCAATGTGATATTATTTAGCAATTTAAAAGAAACAAACTGTAATATCATATGCCAATTAAATAGACAAGTATAAATAGAGAACAACTGGCGAACATAAGGTGGCTATGCCTAGCAAACCCAGTTGCCATTCAGGACACAGAACCATACTAGGACTACTGCTAAGCAGAGAGATATGCAAAACTTAACAGAAACAAATGTGAAAACAATTTTTATTCATAAACTTATAAATCTTTACTAAATTAATAAAATGTGAACTAAAAGTAAATCCTTATTATTTATGATTACTATTCTATTCACATTTTAAACAATATTTCTAAAGAGTGAAGGTAGTTAAAATAATAGTGGTGTCATAGGAAAAACAACCCTTTCCACACTCCTTGTTTTGGCAGGCACAAAGGTCCATGTTTGCCTAATTTTTTTTAAATACCCAGTAATCTTGAAAAATTTTAAATATTTTAAGCGTTCTAATATTTTATTGAATTTCAGGTACAAAGAAAATTATCAATAAATTTTAAATTCACCCACGTTCCTCGAAACCTCCTGAGAAGAGACTCTGCTGTCGGATGTACTTTATCATCTTACCCAGGATGAACCGTTAATTATTTCCCAGTAATGACATTAGAGTAGAATCATCAAAGTCTGATGAATGCCAAAGTCTGGTTTCATCTTTCAACATTTCTTCAAAATAAAACTACAAACTAATTTTGTATTTGCTGGTTTGTCATCTCTTCTTGACCATAAACACTACATATTTTTGGAAATGTCTCCACAACAGGAACTGGTGTATCAACATCATATGGCCGTAAGCCTCAGCAGTACTTTTTAAAACAATAAAAAAAAAAAGTTAATTTCTGTAACATTTTGCAAAATATGGCACCTTAAACTTTTGCATCAACCTAATACTTAATTTCATCTAAACATTTAGTCCGAGTCATGGCTCTCTACAACTTCCCGGGTTAAGTCATGAAAAATTTCCGATTTTTTTATCAAAATTATTCTTCATAAAATAAAGCACACTTTATTCAAACAAACATGTGCAGAAACTAATATATACTAGTGAGCTCCAAACTGATACATATGATTAGGTAGGTTAGTGCATTTGTCTTTTCAACTGGTTCCCAAAAAAAGAAATTACCTGTGTCCGAACCTTGCAGGTAATTTAAATTTGGAGTTTAGAATAAAATAGTTTTAAGCAAAAATACTTATTCTAAAAATATTCTTTCTTTTTACATCTCATAAAATATTTTCAAAAAAGATTTATTGTAAAACTATTTTGTGATCTGTCTACATTTCTGAGATGAGGTATTGTAACTATTTACACTATTTACATTGTTTGGACTATTGTCCTCATCTTTATTGCCATATTCACCTTCAACATCTGTCTCTATTTCTCAGATGAGGTATTGTAACTATTTACACTATTTACATTGTTTGGACTGTTGTCCTCATCTTTATTGTCATATTCACCTTCAACATCTGTCTCTATTTCTCAGATGAGGTATTGTAACTATTTACACTATTTACATTGTTTGGACTGTTGTCCTCATCTTTATTGGCATATTCACCTTCAACATCTGTCTCTATTTCTCAGATGAGGTATTGTAACTATTTACACTATTTACATTGTTTGAACTGTTATCCTCATCTTTATTGCTATATTCACCTTCAACATCTGTCTTTATTTCTCAGATGAGGTATTGTAACTATTTACACTATTTACAATGTTTGGACTGTTGTCCTCATCTTTATTGCCATATTCACCTTCAACATCTGTCTCTATTTCTCAGATGAAGTATTGTAACTATTTACACTATTTACATTGTTTGGACTGTTGTCCTCATCTTTATTGGCATATTCACCTTCAACATCCGTCTCTAGTTCTGAGATGAGGCATTGTAATTATTTATGCTATTTATATCGTCTGAACTGTTCTCCTTATCGTTGTTACCACATTCACTAAGTTTCAGACATTGTATGCTTTGGCTTTCTTCAGGATTTGTGTATATTTCTGAGATGTGGTATTGTAACTGTTTACACTGTTCGGACAGTTGTCCTCATTGTCACATTCAGTTTGAATTCAGACTGTAAGTCTCATGACGTACTTGTGAGCAAGTTTCCAGTGAACACCTTCTTTCTTGTAATCAGCACATTCATGAAATTTAATGAAGGTGTCCTCTTCATTACCCATTGCTACAAATAGCCATATTGACTCATCCATTGTGTTCTATATTGGTCAGACTTGTTACAATGTTGTCTTGTCTAAAGCCGACAAAAGAATTAGTTGGACTCAAGTGGCAATAAGAATCGTAGAAGACAGCCTCATTTGAAGAAAATCCATTTTTTTGCACCAAGTCCTAAAGTGAAGCAAATCACCTGCCACAGACTTGACCTTTACCAATTCCAGTCAGGATATTTGCAAGCTTTGGGTGGAGGAAATGGTACAGATTCTCAGAGATTTTACTGAGGAACCCAGGAACGTGAATGTTGTATGTCAGCCAATTTCAGGAAATAAACCTAGGAAGACTGGTTTGATGACGTTTATGCAGACAATCTTCAGAAATGTCAACATATAGACTATTCTGGGTCTGGTTCGAAATTAAAAAAAATTTCACTTCAAGAAGGCTGGAACATAATGACTGAAATGTTATGAATGCGACAATAAAGATGAGGATAACAGACTGAACAATGTAAATAATTATGTCATGTCAGAAATATAGACAGATCCTGAAGAAGGCCAGAGCATATAATGACTGAAATGTTATGAATGCGACAATAAAGATGAGGATAACAGACTGAACAATGTAAATAATTATGTCATGTCAGAAATATAGACAGATCATGAAGAAGGCCAGAGCATATAATGACTGAAATGTTATGAATGCGACAATAAAGATGAGGATAACAGACTGAACAATGTAAATAATTATGTCATGTCAGAAATATAGACAGATCCTGAAGAAGGCCAGAGCATATAATGACTGAAATGTTATGAATGCGACAATAAAGATGAGGATAACAGACTGAACAATGTAAATAATTATGTCATGTCAGAAATATAGACAGATCCTGAAGAAGGCCAGAGCATATAATGACTGAAATGTTATGAATGCGACAATAAAGATGAGGATAACAGACTGAACAATGTAAATAATTATGTCATGTCAGAAATATAGACAGATCCTGAAGAAGGCCAGAGCATATAATGACTGAAATGTTATGAATGCGACAATAAAGATGAGGATAACAGACTGAACTATGTAAATAATTATGTCATGTCAGAAATATAGACAGATCCTGAAGAAGGCCAGAGCATATAATGACTGAAATGTTATGAATGCGACAATAAAGATGAGGATAACAGACTGAACTATGTAAATAATTATGTCATGTCAGAAATATAGACAGATCCTGAAGAAGGCCAGAGCATATAATGACTGAAATGTTATGAATGCGACAATAAAGATGAGGATAACAGACTGAACAATGTAAATAATTATTTCATGTCAGAAATATAGACAGATCCTGAAGAAGGCCAGAGCATATAATGACTGAAATGTTATGAATGCGACAATAAAGATGAGGATAACAGACTGAACTATGTAAATAATTATGTCATGTCAGAAATATAGACAGATCCTGAAGAAGGCCAGAGCATATAATGACTGAAATGTTATGAATGCGACAATAAAGATGAGGATAACAGACTGAACAATGTAAATAATTATGTCATGTCAGAAATATAGACAGATCCTGAAGAAGGCCAGAGCATATAATGACTGAAATGTTATGAATGCGACAATAAAGATGAGGATAACAGACTGAACAATGTAAATAATTATGTCATGTCAGAAATATAGACAGATCCTGAAGAAGGCCAGAGCATATAATGACTGAAATGTTATGAATGCGACAATAAAGATGAGGATAACAGACTGAACAATGTAAATAATTATGTCATGTCAGAAATATAGACAGATCCTGAAGAAGGCCAGAGCATATAATGACTGAAATGTTATGAATGCGACAATAAAGATGAGGATAACAGACTGAACAATGTAAATAATTATGTCATGTCAGAAATATAGACAGATCCTGAAGAAGGCCAGAGCATATAATGACTGAAATGTTATGAATGCGACAATAAAGATGAGGATAACAGACTGAACAATGTAAATAATTATGTCATGTCAGAAATATAGACAGATCCTGAAGAAGGCCAGAGCATATAATGACTGAAATGTTATGAATGCGACAATAAAGATGAGGATAACAGACTGAACTATGTAAATAATTATGTCATGTCAGAAATATAGACAGATCCTGAAGAAGGCCAGAGCATATAATGACTGAAATGTTATGAATGCGACAATAAAGATGAGGATAACAGACTGAACAATGTAAATAATTATGTCATGTCAGAAATATAGACAGATCCTGAAGAAGGCCAGAGCATATAATGACTGAAATGTTATGAATGCGACAATAAAGATGAGGATAACAGACTGAACAATGTAAATAATTATGTCATCTCAGGAATATAGACAGATCCTGAAGAAGGCCAGAGCATATAATGACTGAAATGTTATGAATGCGACAATAAAGATGAGGATAACAGACTGAACAATGTAAATAATTATGTCATGTCAGAAATATAGACAGATCCTGAAGAAGGCCAGAGCATATAATGACTGAAATGTTATGAATGCGACAATAAAGATGAGGATAACAGACTGAACAATGTAAATAATTATGTCATCTCAGAAATATAGACAGATCCTGAAGAAGGCCAGAGCATATAATGACTGAAATGTTATGAATGCGACAATAAAGATGAGGATAACAGACTGAACAATGTAAATAATTATGTCATGTCAGAAATATAGACAGATCCTGAAGAAGGCCAGAGCATATAATGACTGAAATGTTATGAATGCGACAATAAAGATGAGGATAACAGACTGAACAATGTAAATAATTATGTCATGTCAGAAATATAGACAGATCCTGAAGAAGGCCAGAGCATATAATGGCTGAAACGTTGTCAATATGGCAATAAAGATGAGGATAACAGACTGAACAATGTAAATAATTATGTCATGTCAGAAATATAGACAGATCCTGAAGAAGGCCAGAGCATATAATGACTGAAATGTTATGAATGCGACAATAAAGATGAGGATAACAGACTGAACAATGTAAATAATTATGTCATGTCAGAAATATAGACAGATCCTGAAGAAGGCCAGAGCATATAATGACTGAAATGTTATGAATGCGACAATAAAGATGAGGATAACAGACTGAACAATGTAAATAATTATGTCATGTCAGAAATATAGACAGATCCTGAAGAAGGCCAGAGCATATAATGACTGAAATGTTATGAATGCGACAATAAAGATGAGGATAACAGACTGAACAATGTAAATAATTGTCATGTCAGAAATATAGACAGATCATGAAGAAGGCCAGAGCATATAATGACTGAAATGTTATGAATGCGACAATAAAGATGAGGATAACAGACTGAACAATGTAAATAATTATGTCATGTCAGAAATATAGACAGATCCTGAAGAAGGCCAGAGCATATAATGGCTGAAACGTTGTCAATATGGCAATAAAGATGAGGACAACAGACTGAACTATGTAAATAATTATGTCATCTCAGAAATATAGACAGATCCTGAAGAAGGCCAGAGCATATAATGGCTGAAACGTTGTCAATATGGCAATAAAGATGAGGACAACAGACTGAACTATGTAAATAATTATGTCATGTCAGAAATATAGACAGATCCTGAAGAAGGCCAGAGCATATAATGACTGAAATGTTATGAATGCGACAATAAAGATGAGGATAACAGACTGAACAATGTAAATAATTATGTCATGTCAGAAATATAGACAGATCCTGAAGAAGGCCAGAGCATATAATGACTGAAATGTTATGAATGCGACAATAAAGATGAGGATAACAGACTGAACAATGTAAATAATTATTTCATGTCAGAAATATAGACAGATCCTGAAGAAGGCCAGAGCATATAATGACTGAAATGTTATGAATGCGACAATAAAGATGAGGATAACAGACTGAACTATGTAAATAATTATGTCATGTCAGAAATATAGACAGAGCCTGAAGAAGGCCAGAGCATATAATGACTGAAATGTTATGAATGCGACAATAAAGATGAGGATAACAGACTGAACAATGTAAATAATTATGTCATGTCAGAAATATAGACAGATCCTGAAGAAGGCCAGAGCATATAATGACTGAAATGTTATGAATGCGACAATAAAGATGAGGATAACAGACTGAACAATGTAAATAATTATGTCATGTCAGAAATATAAACAGATCCTGAAGAAGGCCAGAGCATATAATGACTGAAATGTTATGAATGCGACAATAAAGATGAGGATAACAGACTGAACAATGTAAATAATTATGTCATGTCAGAAATATAGACAGATCCTGAAGAAGGCCAGAGCATATAATGACTGAAATGTTATGAATGCGACAATAAAGATGAGGATAACAGACTGAACAATGTAAATAATTATGTCATGTCAGAAATATAGACAGATCCTGAAGAAGGCCAGAGCATATAATGACTGAAATGTTATGAATGCGACAATAAAGATGAGGATAACAGACTGAACTATGTAAATAATTATGTCATGTCAGAAATATAGACAGATCCTGAAGAAGGCCAGAGCATATAATGACTGAAATGTTATGAATGCGACAATAAAGATGAGGATAACAGACTGAACAATGTAAATAATTATGTCATGTCAGAAATATAGACAGATCCTGAAGAAGGCCAGAGCATATAATGACTGAAATGTTATGAATGCGACAATAAAGATGAGGATAACAGACTGAACAATGTAAATAATTATGTCATGTCAGAAATATAGACAGATCCTGAAGAAGGCCAGAGCATATAATGACTGAAATGTTATGAATGCGACAATAAAGATGAGGATAACAGACTGAACAATGTAAATAATTATGTCATGTCAGAAATATAGACAGATCCTGAAGAAGGCCAGAGCATATAATGACTGAAATGTTATGAATGCGACAATAAAGATGAGGATAACAGACTGAACAATGTAAATAATTATGTCATGTCAGAAATATAGACAGATCCTGAAGAAGGCCAGAGCATATAATGGCTGAAACGTTGTCAATATGGCAATAAAGATGAGGATAACAGACTGAACAATGTAAATAATTATGTCATGTCAGAAATATAGACAGATCCTGAAGAAGGCCAGAGCATATAATGACTGAAATGTTATGAATGCGACAATAAAGATGAGGATAACAGACTGAACAATGTAAATAATTATGTCATGTCAGAAATATAGACAGATCCTGAAGAAGGCCAGAGCATATAATGACTGAAATGTTATGAATGCGACAATAAAGATGAGGATAACAGACTGAACAATGTAAATAATTATGTCATGTCAGAAATATAGACAGATCCTGAAGAAGGCCAGAGCATATAATGACTGAAATGTTATGAATGCGACAATAAAGATGAGGATAACAGACTGAACAATGTAAATAATTATGTCATGTCAGAAATATAGACAGATCCTGAAGAAGGCCAGAGCATATAATGACTGAAATGTTATGAATGCGACAATAAAGATGAGGATAACAGACTGAACTATGTAAATAATTATGTCATGTCAGAAATATAGACAGATCCTGAAGAAGGCCAGAGCATATAATGACTGAAATGTTATGAATGCGACAATAAAGATGAGGATAACAGACTGAACAATGTAAATAATTATGTCATGTCAGAAATATAGACAGATCCTGAAGAAGGCCAGAGCATATAATGACTGAAATGTTATGAATGCGACAATAAAGATGAGGATAACAGACTGAACAATGTAAATAATTATGTCATCTCAGGAATATAGACAGATCCTGAAGAAGGCCAGAGCATATAATGACTGAAATGTTATGAATGCGACAATAAAGATGAGGATAACAGACTGAACAATGTAAATAATTATGTCATGTCAGAAATATAGACAGATCCTGAAGAAGGCCAGAGCATATAATGACTGAAATGTTATGAATGCGACAATAAAGATGAGGATAACAGACTGAACAATGTAAATAATTATGTCATCTCAGAAATATAGACAGATCCTGAAGAAGGCCAGAGCATATAATGACTGAAATGTTATGAATGCGACAATAAAGATGAGGATAACAGACTGAACAATGTAAATAATTATGTCATGTCAGAAATATAGACAGATCCTGAAGAAGGCCAGAGCATATAATGACTGAAATGTTATGAATGCGACAATAAAGATGAGGATAACAGACTGAACAATGTAAATAATTATGTCATGTCAGAAATATAGACAGATCCTGAAGAAGGCCAGAGCATATAATGGCTGAAACGTTGTCAATATGGCAATAAAGATGAGGATAACAGACTGAACAATGTAAATAATTATGTCATGTCAGAAATATAGACAGATCCTGAAGAAGGCCAGAGCATATAATGACTGAAATGTTATGAATGCGACAATAAAGATGAGGATAACAGACTGAACAATGTAAATAATTATGTCATGTCAGAAATATAGACAGATCCTGAAGAAGGCCAGAGCATATAATGACTGAAATGTTATGAATGCGACAATAAAGATGACGATAACAGACTGAACAATGTAAATAATTATGTCATGTCAGAAATATAGACAGATCCTGAAGAAGGCCAGAGCATATAATGACTGAAATGTTATGAATGCGACAATAAAGATGAGGATAACAGACTGAACAATGTAAATAATTGTCATGTCAGAAATATAGACAGATCATGAAGAAGGCCAGAGCATATAATGACTGAAATGTTATGAATGCGACAATAAAGATGAGGATAACAGACTGAACAATGTAAATAATTATGTCATGTCAGAAATATAGACAGATCCTGAAGAAGGCCAGAGCATATAATGGCTGAAACGTTGTCAATATGGCAATAAAGATGAGGACAACAGACTGAACTATGTAAATAATTATGTCATCTCAGAAATATAGACAGATCCTGAAGAAGGCCAGAGCATATAATGGCTGAAACGTTGTCAATATGGCAATAAAGATGAGGACAACAGACTGAACTATGTAAATAATTATGTCATGTCAGAAATATAGACAGATCCTGAAGAAGGCCAGAGCATATAATGACTGAAATGTTATGAATGCGACAATAAAGATGAGGATAACAGACTGAACAATGTAAATAATTATGTCATGTCAGAAATATAGACAGATCCTGAAGAAGGCCAGAGCATATAATGACTGAAATGTTATGAATGCGACAATAAAGATGAGGATAACAGACTGAACAATGTAAATAATTATTTCATGTCAGAAATATAGACAGATCCTGAAGAAGGCCAGAGCATATAATGACTGAAATGTTATGAATGCGACAATAAAGATGAGGATAACAGACTGAACTATGTAAATAATTATGTCATGTCAGAAATATAGACAGAGCCTGAAGAAGGCCAGAGCATATAATGACTGAAATGTTATGAATGCGACAATAAAGATGAGGATAACAGACTGAACAATGTAAATAATTATGTCATGTCAGAAATATAGACAGATCCTGAAGAAGGCCAGAGCATATAATGACTGAAATGTTATGAATGCGACAATAAAGATGAGGATAACAGACTGAACAATGTAAATAATTATGTCATGTCAGAAATATAAACAGATCCTGAAGAAGGCCAGAGCATATAATGACTGAAATGTTATGAATGCGACAATAAAGATGAGGATAACAGACTGAACAATGTAAATAATTATGTCATGTCAGAAATATAGACAGATCCTGAAGAAGGCCAGAGCATATAATGACTGAAATGTTATGAATGCGACAATAAAGATGAGGATAACAGACTGAACAATGTAAATAATTATGTCATGTCAGAAATATAGACAGATCCTGAAGAAGGCCAGAGCATATAATGACTGAAATGTTATGAATGCGACAATAAAGATGAGGATAACAGACTGAACTATGTAAATAATTATGTCATGTCAGAAATATAGACAGATCCTGAAGAAGGCCAGAGCATATAATGACTGAAATGTTATGAATGCGACAATAAAGATGAGGATAACAGACTGAACAATGTAAATAATTATGTCATGTCAGAAATATAGACAGATCCTGAAGAAGGCCAGAGCATATAATGACTGAAATGTTATGAATGCGACAATAAAGATGAGGATAACAGACTGAACAATGTAAATAATTATGTCATCTCAGGAATATAGACAGATCCTGAAGAAGGCCAGAGCATATAATGACTGAAATGTTATGAATGCGACAATAAAGATGAGGATAACAGACTGAACAATGTAAATAATTATGTCATGTCAGAAATATAGACAGATCCTGAAGAAGGCCAGAGCATATAATGACTGAAATGTTATGAATGCGACAATAAAGATGAGGATAACAGACTGAACAATGTAAATAATTATGTCATGTCAGAAATATAGACAGATCCTGAAGAAGGCCAGAGCATATAATGACTGAAATGTTATGAATGCGACAATAAAGATGAGGATAACAGACTGAACAATGTAAATAATTATGTCATGTCAGAAATATAGACAGATCCTGAAGAAGGCCAGAGCATATAATGACTGAAATGTTATGAATGCGACAATAAAGATGAGGATAACAGACTGAACAATGTAAATAATTATGTCATGTCAGAAATATAGACAGATCCTGAAGAAGGCCAGAGCATATAATGGCTGAAACGTTGTCAATATGGCAATAAAGATGAGGATAACAGACTGAACAATGTAAATAATTATGTCATGTCAGAAATATAGACAGATCCTGAAGAAGGCCAGAGCATATAATGACTGAAATGTTATGAATGCGACAATAAAGATGAGGATAACAGACTGAACAATGTAAATAATTATGTCATGTCAGAAATATAGACAGATCCTGAAGAAGGCCAGAGCATATAATGACTGAAATGTTATGAATGCGACAATAAAGATGAGGATAACAGACTGAACAATGTAAATAATTATGTCATGTCAGAAATATAGACAGATCCTGAAGAAGGCCAGAGCATATAATGACTGAAATGTTATGAATGCGACAATAAAGATGAGGATAACAGACTGAACAATGTAAATAATTATGTCATGTCAGAAATATAGACAGATCCTGCAGAAGGCCAGAGCATATAATGGCTGAAACGTTGTCAATATGGCAATAAAGATGAGGACAACAGACTGAACTATGTAAATAATTATGTCATCTCGGAAATATAGACAGATCCTGAAGAAGGCCAGAGCATATAATGACTGAAATGTTATGAATGCGAGAATAAAGATGAGGATAACAGACTGAACAATGTAAATAATTATGTCATGTCAGAAATATAGACAGATCCGGAAGAAGGCCAGAGCATATAATGGCTGAAACGTTGTCAATATGGCAATAAAGATGAGGATAACAGACTGAACAATGTAAATAATTATGTCATGTCAGAAATATAGACAGATCCTGAAGAAGGCCAGAGCATATAATGGCTGAAACGTTGTCAATATGGCAATAAAGATGAGGACAACAGACTGAACTATGTAAATAATTATGTCATCTCGGAAATATAGACAGATCCTGAAGAAGGCCAGAGCATATAATGGCTGAAACGTTGTCAATATGGCAATAAAGATGAGGACAACAGACTGAACTATGTAAATAATTATGTCATCTCGGAAATATAGACAGATCCTGAAGAAGGCCAGAGCATATAATGGCTGAAACGTTGTCAATAAAGATGAGGATAACAGACTGAACTATGTAAATAATTATGTCATCTCAGAAATATAGACAGATCCTGAAGAAGGCCAGAGCATATAATGGCTGAAACGTTGTCAATATGGCAATAAAGATGAGGATAACAGACTGAACAATGTAAATAATTATGTCATCTCGGAAATATAGACAGATCCTGAAGAAGGCCAGAGCATATAATGGCTGAAACGTTGTCAATATGGCAATAAAGATGAGGACAACAGACTGAACTATGTAAATAATTATGTCATCTCGGAAATATAGACAGATCCTGAAGAAGGCCAGAGCATATAATGGCTGAAACGTTGTCAATATGGCAATAAAGATGAGGACAACAGACTGAACTATGTAAATAATTATGTCATCTCGGAAATATAGACAGATCCTGAAGAAGGCCAGAGCATATAATGGCTGAAACGTTGTCAATATGGCAATAAAGATGAGGACAACAGACTGAACTATGTAAATAATTATGTCATCTCGGAAATATAGACAGATCCTGAAGAAGGCCAGAGCATATAATGGCTGAAACGTTGTCAATATGGCAATAAAGATGAGGATAACAGACTGAACTATGTAAATAATTATGTCATCTCAGAAATATAGACAGATCCTGAAGAAGGCCAGAGCATATAATGGCTGAAACGTTGTCAATATGGCAATAAAGATGAGGACAACAGACTGAACTATGTAAATAATTATGTCATCTCGGAAATATAGACAGATCCTGAAGAAGGCCAGAGCATATAATGGGTGAAACGTTGTCAATATGGCAATAAAGATGAGGACAACAGACTGAACTATGTAAATAATTATGTCATCTCAGAAATATAGACAGATCCTGAAGAAGGCCAGAGCATATAATGGCTGAAACGTTGTCAATATGGCAATAAAGATGAGGACAACAGACTGAACTATGTAAATAATTATGTCATGTCAGAAATATAGACAGATCCTGAAGAAGGCCAGAGCATATAATGACTGAAATGTTATGAATGCGACAATAAAGATGAGGATAACAGACTGAACAATGTAAATAATTATGTCATGTCAGAAATATAGACAGATCCTGAAGAAGGCCAGAGCATATAATGACTGAAATGTTATGAATGCGACAATAAAGATGAGGATAACAGACTGAACAATGTAAATAATTATGTCATCTCAGGAATATAGACAGATCCTGAAGAAGGCCAGAGCATATAATGACTGAAATGTTATGAATGCGACAATAAAGATGAGGATAACAGACTGAACAATGTAAATAATTATGTCATGTCAGAAATATAGACAGATCCTGAAGAAGGCCAGAGCATATAATGACTGAAATGTTATGAATGCGACAATAAAGATGAGGATAACAGACTGAACAATGTAAATAATTATGTCATCTCAGAAATATAGACAGATCCTGAAGAAGGCCAGAGCATATAATGACTGAAATGTTATGAATGCGACAATAAAGATGAGGATAACAGACTGAACAATGTAAATAATTATGTCATGTCAGAAATATAGACAGATCCTGAAGAAGGCCAGAGCATATAATGACTGAAATGTTATGAATGCGACAATAAAGATGAGGATAACAGACTGAACAATGTAAATAATTATGTCATGTCAGAAATATAGACAGATCCTGAAGAAGGCCAGAGCATATAATGGCTGAAACGTTGTCAATATGGCAATAAAGATGAGGATAACAGACTGAACAATGTAAATAATTATGTCATGTCAGAAATATAGACAGATCCTGAAGAAGGCCAGAGCATATAATGACTGAAATGTTATGAATGCGACAATAAAGATGAGGATAACAGACTGAACAATGTAAATAATTATGTCATGTCAGAAATATAGACAGATCCTGAAGAAGGCCAGAGCATATAATGACTGAAATGTTATGAATGCGACAATAAAGATGAGGATAACAGACTGAACAATGTAAATAATTATGTCATGTCAGAAATATAGACAGATCCTGAAGAAGGCCAGAGCATATAATGACTGAAATGTTATGAATGCGACAATAAAGATGAGGATAACAGACTGAACAATGTAAATAATTATGTCATGTCAGAAATATAGACAGATCCTGAAGAAGGCCAGAGCATATAATGACTGAAATGTTATGAATGCGACAATAAAGATGAGGATAACAGACTGAACAATGTAAATAATTATGTCATGTCAGAAATATAGACAGATCCTGAAGAAGGCCAGAGCATATAATGACTGAAATGTTATGAATGCGACAATAAAGATGAGGATAACAGACTGAACAATGTAAATAATTATGTCATCTCAGGAATATAGACAGATCCTGAAGAAGGCCAGAGCATATAATGACTGAAATGTTATGAATGCGACAATAAAGATGAGGATAACAGACTGAACAATGTAAATAATTATGTCATGTCAGAAATATAGACAGATCCTGAAGAAGGCCAGAGCATATAATGACTGAAATGTTATGAATGCGACAATAAAGATGAGGATAACAGACTGAACAATGTAAATAATTATGTCATCTCAGAAATATAGACAGATCCTGAAGAAGGCCAGAGCATATAATGACTGAAATGTTATGAATGCGACAATAAAGATGAGGATAACAGACTGAACAATGTAAATAATTATGTCATGTCAGAAATATAGACAGATCCTGAAGAAGGCCAGAGCATATAATGACTGAAATGTTATGAATGCGACAATAAAGATGAGGATAACAGACTGAACAATGTAAATAATTATGTCATGTCAGAAATATAGACAGATCCTGAAGAAGGCCAGAGCATATAATGGCTGAAACGTTGTCAATATGGCAATAAAGATGAGGATAACAGACTGAACAATGTAAATAATTATGTCATGTCAGAAATATAGACAGATCCTGAAGAAGGCCAGAGCATATAATGACTGAAATGTTATGAATGCGACAATAAAGATGAGGATAACAGACTGAACAATGTAAATAATTATGTCATGTCAGAAATATAGACAGATCCTGAAGAAGGCCAGAGCATATAATGGGTGAAACGTTGTCAATATGGCAATAAAGATGAGGACAACAGACTGAACTATGTAAATAATTATGTCATCTCAGAAATATAGACAGATCCTGAAGAAGGCCAGAGCATATAATGGCTGAAACGTTGTCAATATGGCAATAAAGATGAGGACAACAGACTGAACTATGTAAATAATTATGTCATGTCAGAAATATAGACAGATCCTGAAGAAGGCCAGAGCATATAATGACTGAAATGTTATGAATGCGACAATAAAGATGAGGATAACAGACTGAACAATGTAAATAATTATGTCATGTCAGAAATATAGACAGATCCTGAAGAAGGCCAGAGCATATAATGACTGAAATGTTATGAATGCGACAATAAAGATGAGGATAACAGACTGAACAATGTAAATAATTATGTCATCTCAGGAATATAGACAGATCCTGAAGAAGGCCAGAGCATATAATGACTGAAATGTTATGAATGCGACAATAAAGATGAGGATAACAGACTGAACAATGTAAATAATTATGTCATGTCAGAAATATAGACAGATCCTGAAGAAGGCCAGAGCATATAATGACTGAAATGTTATGAATGCGACAATAAAGATGAGGATAACAGACTGAACAATGTAAATAATTATGTCATCTCAGAAATATAGACAGATCCTGAAGAAGGCCAGAGCATATAATGACTGAAATGTTATGAATGCGACAATAAAGATGAGGATAACAGACTGAACAATGTAAATAATTATGTCATGTCAGAAATATAGACAGATCCTGAAGAAGGCCAGAGCATATAATGACTGAAATGTTATGAATGCGACAATAAAGATGAGGATAACAGACTGAACAATGTAAATAATTATGTCATGTCAGAAATATAGACAGATCCTGAAGAAGGCCAGAGCATATAATGGCTGAAACGTTGTCAATATGGCAATAAAGATGAGGATAACAGACTGAACAATGTAAATAATTATGTCATGTCAGAAATATAGACAGATCCTGAAGAAGGCCAGAGCATATAATGACTGAAATGTTATGAATGCGACAATAAAGATGAGGATAACAGACTGAACAATGTAAATAATTATGTCATGTCAGAAATATAGACAGATCCTGAAGAAGGCCAGAGCATATAATGACTGAAATGTTATGAATGCGACAATAAAGATGAGGATAACAGACTGAACAATGTAAATAATTATGTCATGTCAGAAATATAGACAGATCCTGAAGAAGGCCAGAGCATATAATGACTGAAATGTTATGAATGCGACAATAAAGATGAGGATAACAGACTGAACAATGTAAATAATTATGTCATGTCAGAAATATAGACAGATCCTGAAGAAGGCCAGAGCATATAATGACTGAAATGTTATGAATGCGACAATAAAGATGAGGATAACAGACTGAACAATGTAAATAATTATGTCATGTCAGAAATATAGACAGATCCTGAAGAAGGCCAGAGCATATAATGACTGAAATGTTATGAATGCGACAATAAAGATGAGGATAACAGACTGAACAATGTAAATAATTATGTCATCTCAGGAATATAGACAGATCCTGAAGAAGGCCAGAGCATATAATGACTGAAATGTTATGAATGCGACAATAAAGATGAGGATAACAGACTGAACAATGTAAATAATTATGTCATGTCAGAAATATAGACAGATCCTGAAGAAGGCCAGAGCATATAATGACTGAAATGTTATGAATGCGACAATAAAGATGAGGATAACAGACTGAACAATGTAAATAATTATGTCATCTCAGAAATATAGACAGATCCTGAAGAAGGCCAGAGCATATAATGACTGAAATGTTATGAATGCGACAATAAAGATGAGGATAACAGACTGAACAATGTAAATAATTATGTCATGTCAGAAATATAGACAGATCCTGAAGAAGGCCAGAGCATATAATGACTGAAATGTTATGAATGCGACAATAAAGATGAGGATAACAGACTGAACAATGTAAATAATTATGTCATGTCAGAAATATAGACAGATCCTGAAGAAGGCCAGAGCATATAATGGCTGAAACGTTGTCAATATGGCAATAAAGATGAGGATAACAGACTGAACAATGTAAATAATTATGTCATGTCAGAAATATAGACAGATCCTGAAGAAGGCCAGAGCATATAATGACTGAAATGTTATGAATGCGACAATAAAGATGAGGATAACAGACTGAACAATGTAAATAATTATGTCATGTCAGAAATATAGACAGATCCTGAAGAAGGCCAGAGCATATAATGACTGAAATGTTATGAATGCGACAATAAAGATGAGGATAACAGACTGAACAATGTAAATAATTATGTCATGTCAGAAATATAGACAGATCCTGAAGAAGGCCAGAGCATATAATGACTGAAATGTTATGAATGCGACAATAAAGATGAGGATAACAGACTGAACAATGTAAATAATTATGTCATGTCAGAAATATAGACAGATCCTGAAGAAGGCCAGAGCATATAATGACTGAAATGTTATGAATGCGAGAATAAAGATGAGGATAACAGACTGAACTATGTAAATAATTATGTCATGTCAGAAATATAGACAGATCCGGAAGAAGGCCAGAGCATATAATGGCTGAAACGTTGTCAATATGGCAATAAAGATGAGGATAACAGACTGAACAATGTAAATAATTATGTCATGTCAGAAATATAGACAGATCCTGAAGAAGGCCAGAGCATATAATGGCTGAAACGTTGTCAATATGGCAATAAAGATGAGGATAACAGACTGAACAATGTAAATAATTATGTCATGTCAGAAATATAGACAGATCCTGAAGAAGGCCAGAGCATATAATGGCTGAAACGTTGTCAATATGGCAATAAAGATGAGGACAACAGACTGAACTATGTAAATAATTATGTCATCTCGGAAATATAGACAGATCCTGAAGAAGGCCAGAGCATATAATGGCTGAAACGTTGTCAATATGGCAATAAAGATGAGGACAACAGACTGAACTATGTAAATAATTATGTCATCTCGGAAATATAGACAGATCCTGAAGAAGGCCAGAGCATATAATGGCTGAAACGTTGTCAATAAAGATGAGGATAACAGACTGAACTATGTAAATAATTATGTCATCTCAGAAATATAGACAGATCCTGAAGAAGGCCAGAGCATATAATGGCTGAAACGTTGTCAATATGGCAATAAAGATGAGGATAACAGACTGAACAATGTAAATAATTATGTCATCTCGGAAATATAGACAGATCCTGAAGAAGGCCAGAGCATATAATGGCTGAAACGTTGTCAATATGGCAATAAAGATGAGGACAACAGACTGAACTATGTAAATAATTATGTCATCTCGGAAATATAGACAGATCCTGAAGAAGGCCAGAGCATATAATGGCTGAAACGTTGTCAATATGGCAATAAAGATGAGGACAACAGACTGAACTATGTAAATAATTATGTCATCTCGGAAATATAGACAGATCCTGAAGAAGGCCAGAGCATATAATGGCTGAAACGTTGTCAATATGGCAATAAAGATGAGGACAACAGACTGAACTATGTAAATAATTATGTCATCTCGGAAATATAGACAGATCCTGAAGAAGGCCAGAGCATATAATGGCTGAAACGTTGTCAATATGGCAATAAAGATGAGGATAACAGACTGAACTATGTAAATAATTATGTCATCTCAGAAATATAGACAGATCCTGAAGAAGGCCAGAGCATATAATGGCTGAAACGTTGTCAATATGGCAATAAAGATGAGGACAACAGACTGAACTATGTAAATAATTATGTCATCTCGGAAATATAGACAGATCCTGAAGAAGGCCAGAGCATATAATGGGTGAAACGTTGTCAATATGGCAATAAAGATGAGGACAACAGACTGAACTATGTAAATAATTATGTCATCTCAGAAATATAGACAGATCCTGAAGAAGGCCAGAGCATATAATGGCTGAAACGTTGTCAATATGGCAATAAAGATGAGGACAACAGACTGAACTATGTAAATAATTATGTCATGTCAGAAATATAGACAGATCCTGAAGAAGGCCAGAGCATATAATGGGTGAAACGTTGTCAATATGGCAATAAAGATGAGGACAACAGACTGAACTATGTAAATAATTATGTCATGTCAGAAATATAGACAGATCCTGAAGAAGGCCAAAGCATATAATGGCTGAAATGTTGTCAATATGGCAATAAAGATGAGGAAAAGAGTCTGAACAAAATGTAAATATTTTGTGACCATATAATTGAATCGTGACCCATTGATATTGTTATGATGTGTGGTGGTCAGCATAAGTCATGGAAAATAGAGAAATAAGAAAATGCAATGATTCCTTGATAAAAATAGTTTATTTTCGGTAACTACAATTTGGTGCTAATCATGGATAGCTGTGGATAAATGTGCTTACAGGTTCAGCAAAAAGATACTCAATCTGCTACAGAGAAATATCATCTTTACCGACATGAAATTGCATATGATAGTTCAAACTTGACTTATTTGCAAAGCCAGAATCACAGGCTTCACAAGTATATAGTTTCTTACCAGTATGTGTTCGCATGTGATTTTTCAAAGTTGTCTTGTGGGAAAAGGTAGAGCAACACATTTCACATGCAAATGGTTTCTCTCCAGTGTGGGTTCTCACATGTCGGGTTAACCCTATCTTCCAAAAGAACTGTGATCCACACACTTCACAGGAATATGATTTCTCACCAGTATGTGTTCGCATATGGTTTTTTAAACTTACCTCGTAGGAATAGGAAGAGTCACATACATTACATGAATATTTCTTTCCTGTGTGTGTTTGCATATGTCGGTTTAACAATAACTTTTGTGAAAAGGAAGATTCACACACTTCACAAGTATATGGCTTCTCCCCAGTGTGTCTTCGCATATGTTGGGTCAAATTTGATTTGTGTGAAAAGGAAAAACCACATACATCACACGAATAAGGTTTCTCTCCCGTGTGAGTTCTCATATGTTGCTTTAAAATTGAAATCTCTGCAAAGGAAGTACCACACACCTCACAAGAATATGGTTTCTCTCCTGTATGTGTTCGCAGATGTTGTGTCAAGTTGCTACCAAATGAAAAGGAAGAACCACATACTTCACAGGAATAAGGTTTCTCTCCAGTATGAATTCTCATATGTTTCTTTAAATTTCCCTTCACTGAAAAGGAAGTACCACACACTTCACAAGAATATGGCTTCTCTCCTGTGTGTGTTCGCACATGTTGTTTCAAGTTGCCAGTAAATGAAAAGGAAGAACCACACACTTCACAAGAATACGGTTTTTCGACAGTATGTATCCGCTTATGATGTACTAAATTTGATTTCTGTTTAAATGAAGACTGACTCACTTCACAAGAATAAGGTTTCTCTCCTATGTGTGTTTGCCTATCTTTTGCCAAATCCAAATTTTGGGAAGAGAAAGAGTCATAATTTTCCCATGAATATTGTTTATCTCCAGTGTTGATATTTAAGTGTCTATTTAAAATTGAATTATCAGACAATTTAGATCCACAAGTTTCAGAACAATATTTTATTTCTGAGTAGTTTTCCATGTCAAGAAAATGATCTCTTCAAATTCAGCAAATTATTTTTAACCTGAAAAAAATGAAAACAATGAGATTTAAATGATATACGAAATCAAGAAATTCTACATTATATAAACCCACTTTATAAGAAGTTCAGATGCATTTTTTCTTTGTATAAGAATGGATTTCATAAAACATTATTCTTGCTGAATTTGACTTTATTTATGAAAACTCAATAAAATGTCTCTCTGAAATGAAAAGTGCTTTATATTCTTAGTCAAATCTTTTCAACAACAGAAGATTTTTTATGTGATAGCTGTGATTTGTATGCTCTCATAGAACAAGACGATGTTAAATGATTTTATCTTAGTGTTTTGTATTTTATTTAATGACCATCAGTTTACAAAATAGGATTTTCAAACCATTCACCCTATGACCAAAATAAAATGAAAACTTTTGGGATGAAGTGCTACTTGCTGAGACATTAGAGACTTACATTTGCAGGCATAAGATTTGCAGTTAGGAAATTGGTTAATTTTGTTTGAACATTGGCAAGAATGCACGTCTCAATATCAAGGGTAAGGTTGTAGTTCTTGTTGGTTGAACAGAAAAGCCCATCATGACAGTAGTAGCAATGAACACAAGGTTCACCTACCACACAGATCATGTAAGTGAACCACTGATTAAACAACCAAATATACTGGAAACAGGATTCAAGTTTCCATTTCTCACCAAGGCATTGATTTCACCTTTCATTCCCTTGTGCAAAATAGTTGAAACAAAATGAATAATTCTGTTATTATTTACTTTTTCATATTTTCCCAATGAAACACAAGCCAGTGTACAAGTTGGAAATTCATATGTCCATTCCATAAACTCTTTCCTTGCAGACTGACCTCAGATTCTCAATTGGATTTAAATGAGAAGAGTTTCCAAGCCAATCGATTGTACTTTGCTCACTTGTAAGGCTTGTCATTGTGTTCATGCAATGTAACAATGTTTTTATACTACCTCAGAGTAATGTTCATTGCAGACAATGGCTGTACTGTATGACAACTAATCGAGAGTCGAGACAATAGTGTCTAGGCTTGAAAAAAATTTGATGCAATCATGGATGACACAATATTTTTCAAGGCCAAAGAAATTTCATCATACACCCCGAAAACAGATTCATATTACTGCACGCCACTGCAAATGACCTAACCTGAGGACAAAATAGAAATCGATTACACCCTGTCCCTCCAGCGGGTCTAAAACTGGCCGCAGGGTGGAAGAAAGGAAACTAAACCAGTTGTTTCAATTACTTTGCACAAGTGTGTAAAATGGACCTTTTCAAGTTTTTGTGCGCACTGACATGAACAAAAACAGAGATGCATTGTGGGATTATTTGTCAGCTGAGACAGGGACTAATTGTAAGAAGAAATCGGACAAGATGTGATTGGTCAGAGATAAAAATGAACATCAGTTAGAATGAGCCATAGTTTTTTTCTTCGTCAAATTGATGGTATTTTTGTGTACCAGAATTTCTACATTAAAGTCCTAGCTAAGTAAATTATTTACATTCTGTTCTCTTCATGCGTATCTGCTAAACTTGCTGTGTTTCCACAGAAAGTGCCTGGATGAACGCCATGCCACTTACATAATAGCAAACCACTTGCATTCCCTCTGTATTCTATCAGTTAGAAGTTCTGCTTGAACAGTTACTTCCTACAAACCAGAGATCTGTGGAACTGACTCCCAAGAGGGTGTTTTCCCTATCACTACAATCTTAACCTGTTTAAGGCTAGGTTTAACCATTATCTTCCTCTCCTATCTGCACAAATTGTCTCCTAACATAACCCTTTACCTCAAGTGTACCCCAAGCCTTGTAAAGGAGGAACTTAGGTACCTTGTTGAGATCACTGAAAGAAAGAGAAAGCCTGATGAAAAACACGCCAAAATTGATGAAAACAAAATTTTATCCTCAAAACGTTTATTATTACGAGGAAAGAGCGAAATATTTTTTAATTATTAAAATTTTTCTTTCTTTTTAGAACATTCTAACTTTTGATTAAAAAAAAAACTTGTTTCTCTTTGTATCAGCAGAACTGCTAAATAACATAAAATTTTAGCACGTTTTTTTTTTTGTATGACAGACATTAATTTGGAAAATCTTGCAAAAATAAAAATAATTGTTGGATTTTAATGAAACTTTCAGATAGTATTAAAAAATGATTGAAATTATTAGATGTTTTACTTTCTTAAAGTCAGGGAAAAAATATATTTTTTATATATATATTACCCACACCATAACTAATTTTATGAAAACACTAGAAATTCGTTACCATACCAATTTAGTGATTATATTAGTTAAAAGCACAAGGCTTTGAGGAAAGCAAATCAAGTTTTGTATTTTTTAATTGGACCACCTCTACCTGAAAATCAGCTCTGAATTGTAACATACAATACTCAAGAAAACAAAAACATTATTTGATTTTGAATGCTTTTAGTTGCTTTTGTTTTTATGAATATGGATAATATTGTCTGAAAGCAAAAAACTTTTTTGATGCAAAATGAATTTTTAAAACAATTATTTGTTATTTCTTAAATTATTTTATTATTTTACATTAAAGTTGTTAAATATTCTAAAATTAGTGAAAATGGTGTACAGTTTAGCCAATAGTGTTATTAAGTAGATCTATCTTTACAGATTATAAATTGTAAAGCTTATTACAATCAATGGCCCACTAGTGTATTAAAAATTCAATTTTGCATGGCTTTATGTCCATAAAAAGTAAAAAGACTGTAATTCAAATGTACAGAAGACCATACATGAAAACAATAAAATGCCATGTTAAGCATTGTTCCTCTTTATTTTTGCCAATTGTTCATATGAAACTGGCATGGAGAAGTTAATTTGATTTTTCAATTTCAACTGAGAAGGGTACCTACAAGTATCAGTATCATCTTATGAAATTTATATGATCTTATTTTTATATTAATCTCAGTTATGACATTTTTCCATAAATGAAATATCAAAATTAATAATAAAATGAATGGAAATACAAATAACACAGTAAAATGTAATAAATGTACATAAAATTATAGTATTTTATGTACACTTCTGATAAAATTTCATAAGAAAGGTACCTATAAATTATGAAATTTTATCTCACTCTCAACAGTCATATTTTAATTTTTTTTATATTTTCCATAAAGCATCATAAACATAAAGGTGAAAGTTAAGTACAAAGGAAGAAAAACAAAAAGATATTTGAGTGCTGAAAGTTTTCCTTAAAAATGACAAGGTAAATAATTGGTTCACTTAAATCTAAATAATTATGTCAATTATGTCCTTCCGTACCATAACTTTCCCTCACATAAGCTGTCAATATGTGATGAAATGGTAACTCGTCACTTGTCAAGAGACACCAAATGTTAAGACCTGCTTTGTCTTATTTTTAAACTACATCTTTTTGGTGTAGAAAGTAAGTAATATTTGTTTCAAAATATTGTAAATAAACATTGTAATTTCTAATTTTCTTAAAATAAATTGTGAAAAAATTATAATTTATTTTTAAAAGAATTTTAAATGGAAATTTTCATTTTTGCTTACAAAATGGAAAAAATGGTCGATATGATCGATCTTCTATCAATTTAACATTTCGTTAAAAATCTTGTTTTTGTGTTTGAGTTAGTAAAACTCAAACACAAAAACAAGATTTTTAACGAAAATTTTGGACATGCAAGGAATGATTAAAAAAATGTAAAAAAAATACCTAAAAAATACTTTGAACTTTCCTCTTGATAACATAAACATTTAGACAGTAAAAAATTGTTTTAATTAAGTTTAAGGCCTTCTTTCATCAAAGTTAGCAAATTTTTTTGAGGTACCTAACCTTATTGGAAAAATATTTAAACTATACTGTTAAATTCTTTAAAAAAATATTTCAAACTTAATAAGTTTTTTTAATTAAAATGTTAAAAAATATAAACAAATCTTGCAAAAATTAATTATACATCAAAACATTTTTTTCTTCAGACAATAATGTCCTTAATATATCTTATTTGTAAAAGCAATTAAAAGTTTTTCTAATTAAATAATGTCCTAGTTTGATTGTATTTTTATTTTACAAGTAAGAGCAGATTTTCGGTAAATGAATAATTTTTTGCAAAAAAAAAATTCAATGAGGAGTTCTCTTTTAACTAAAATAAATATGAAGAAAGACAAAATTAAATTTCTGGAAATTTCATTAAGTGATATTCTTTTTCTTACAGCTGTGTAACTCTGTAATTTTTTTAATTAAATGAAGAAGACTTTGAAGAATATAGATCAATTTTTTATGTAAAATTTTACATATAACAACCCAAACTTTAGTTCTTAATTGTAAAATACAAAACTCAATAAAAGTAAGACATTATTTAATTAAAAAAGTTTGTAATAGCTTTTATGAATAATATTAAGGATGTTTTTGTCTGAAGCCAAAATTTTTTTCAGTTGAAAAATGAATTTTTACAAGAATTTTCTTTTTTTTTCAATTCTAAATAAAAAAGTGATAAAATTGAAAATGTTTTAAAATTAAATTTGAAAGTGTGTAACTGTGGAAATGCTCTTATTAAAAAGATCTATTTTTACAGATCATAAATTAGAAAGCTTATTAAAATCTATTATATGCATCTGTTTTTAAAATAATTTTTTGTTATGCCAAAAGATGTATTAAAATTGTCTCTAACAAAACTATGGAAGCACATTTCTGAAAAAAAAAGAAATAAAATCTCATTTCATAAATCAGATACCTATTTCAGTTACGAAATGCAATGGTATTTTATTTAATTTTCATATGGCCTCAGGAAAAAGATTTCATAACTGGGACAATATAAAACTTAATAAAAAAAACAAAATTTTATAATAGGTGAACATAATAAGTAGGTTACTCTTCTTTGTCTGTTATAAATTTGAATTCTAAATGTATTTTTTCGTAGTTTAAATAAATGTTAGTTTTATTCCAGAATCCTTCCTCAAGCGTAAGATGAAAAAAAGAAAAGAAAAAAAAATTTGAATGTTTATTTTTTATTTTATTTAACTCTACTAACCTGGTTCACTTTTAGGACAAATTTTGTCACTTCTGTCCTACCATCTGATAAATTCCCCTGATGTAAGTTGACAGATGTCAGTTCACACCTCCAAAAAAAAACAATTACCACGGTTGGACATTTGTCTCTTAAAATTTTTTCTGCTAAATTTTTTTCATTTTCCTAAAATAACCTTTGCAAAGAGTATAATTGAATTTTACAAGATTTTTAAACGGAAAATTTAATTTTTGTTTACAAAACAGTCAATAATGGGTTCCATGATTGATTTTACGTCAATTTTTATGACTCAAAAAAAAAGAAGATTTTTAGCTAAAATTTCAGACTTGCTAGAAGTGATTAAAAAAGTTTTTAAAAATATTAAAAAAATACAATTTTTTAAAATCATGTTTGGAGTTTTTTTGTTTTTTTTTTCATTAGGGTATGCTTTTTTTTTTAGCGAACTTTTGGGCATATCTAATTCAAATTTATCAAGCCAGATTCGAATGAAGCATCTCTACACTTACATAAGTATTCTGTAAATTTTTAATGAAAAAACAAAGAACGCCTGTTAAACTGCAAATTAACCGGGAATTCATTTACAATAAAATTATAATTTTATTTTGTTTTGATACGAAAACTCCAAATAGCAGGGCCACAGCTAAAAACAATTTAAACACAACAAAGTGAAAATAATAACGAATTATTAAATTATATCGTCAGCTAATATTATTCAATGGACTTATGATCGAATATGAAGCGGTATTGAAAAGAAAAGACTGAGTTTGTTCATATTTATTTTAGCTAATTAGTAAAATGAAGCTTTAGACACTTACAAGATGATCCAATGCGTAATCTTTGATAGTATCTGTGTTTGAAAACGATAGGATGGATTACGATTTACTGCGATAATTTGATCAATGCTTGGCAACTGTTCTGTTTGTCCCGTTTGGGAAACGGAGTTTCTCGCCTCCGTTTATGAAGAGCGTAATCATCGCTAGAACACGATATCAATTCGAAATGGTGTACACAAATTTTAAACCTGGTAAAAACATCTCTTTTAAATTATTTCTTTCAGTTGAACAGAATTTATTTTTAAACAAGAAATATTTCTTTTGTGGGGCTTGTATATATATCCATCTATCTATGATGACTGACACATTTATCAAGTCCTTCCTAACGGGTCAGTGCCAATGTCATGAGAAGCCCCCCAAAAATCAATGCCGATGAAGTATTGTGGGATAATGACGAGGAAACACACGTGTCGTATTTTTAACGAAACAAAATAAGGAATGTATTTAAGCTTACACATGTTGTCAGTAGCTTGTTTCGGGAAAAAGGAATCAAATATTTAACGTTCGTAATTTCGATGAATTGTCAATAAGAGAAAAGAAAATATTCTTAAAAATCATCGGACACATAGTAATACAGTGTAACCCGGATATAAAAGAGTTGTCGGGACCGGATGAAAAGTCTCTTATATCCGGGTTTGGTCTATTATATATACATTAACACAGGCTCTAATTTGGGACCAGAGAAAATCTTTCTTATATCCGGGATTCTCTTATATCCGGGTTACACTGTATTCCAAAGAAATGTCTTAAAAAATTGATAGAGTTCGTTTTTCACATAAAACTTATATACGGTTGTATAACATGAATGAAAAGATATACAGTGTAACCCGGATATAAGAGAGTTGTCGAGACCGGAGAAGAAGTCTCTTATATCCGGGTTTCTCTTATATCAGGGTTTGGTCTATTTTGTTTAGGTAAGTGTGGCTGTAATTTGGGACTAGAGAAAATCTCTCTTATATCCGGGTCTCTTATATCCGGGTTACACTGTATATTTACTTAGTTTTTTTGGAGTTGAATAGAGTGTGGTAATCATCATCACCAACAAACATAGAAATTGTATGACAAGCATTCATTGGTTAATCTCCTCAAAACTAGCTCGCTGAATTGGTTAGTTCCGACCAATCAAATCGCCTGCACTCGACAAATCTGTTTTCCCACTCAATATGCCTTGAGCCGGTCACGTGTTACATCATCTTATATAAACAAAACACGAGCGGTTCTCTCTCTTCTTTCTGGGTCTCTAACACGATTTTGTTTACTTTCTTGTAAATAGTTATTTGTCTCATATTGTAATTACTCATTGGGGTTACTTTTTAAATTTTTAAATTGTTATTTTATCCCCCCCCCACACACACACAAACGATAAATTGTACATATGGGGTCTAGTTAGTATTTTCATAGAGTCATTGAGGTATTATGGTGGGTGTGGTAAGAAAGGTAAGTAAGAATGTGCTGTTTTGATGCAAGAAATATTGTTAGTATGATTGGGTCAGCGTTTGTGGCTAGCTAAGTTTAAAAGTTAAGACAGAAGACCGACCTTTTCTCCATTCCCCACTTCGGCCTTGTGCCACATTTTCGGTTATACACAGGAATAAATAATCTCTTTCTGGGTCTCCTTCCTTGTCGCCAAAATGTAACCTTCAAGGACTCCCGTCTTGACTATGCAGTCAGACGTTAAAGAACATTGCAACATTCACAAAAGTACGAACTCTTAACTCTTCTGAACTCTTTTGGTCCAATAGACAATTCCTAACATACTCATTCTTCTAAACTACAGTTTAACAGTTAATCCAACACTTTATGAGCTCAGGTACAAATATTTCCCAAATCTAAGAGACATAACTCTATCAAACCTTCAGCTTATATGCATGTACACCAAAACACTTAATAAATTCAATTGTTATGTTTTGAACCCTACGTTCTGTTTTGTATTTTATACTATGTGCTATTTTACGTCAAATATAAATTGCATTGTGAACACCACATTGGATATCAACCCTCCAGCGTGTTCTTTTCCACACCTTTCCTAGACAAAATAAAATAATTGTGGCTGGACACGCAGCATAATTGGCGAAGCCTGCTACAAGAGTTTTTTGAAATTGCCCTGCTCTCATTAGAGGCTGAGAATGTATCAACGTGTAATTTGACACCGCCGTAATTCAGATACGTTGGAGCTCTGCTTCTTTCTGCCTTTTCTTTCTCTCGGTATTTACCCGAGCTAATCATGAAGCCGGGTGTGGTATAAGGCCGATTTAACGTGGGTTTACCGAACCTGTAGGCCCAGGCAAAAATTTCCAGTAATAACGGAGGTCGGGTTTATCGCAGCCGCTTTCTGCTGCTCACTAAAGCGGAAGAGAACAGGGCATTTTTCAACCTTGATCTTTCCATCGTGATCCCTACACGCTTGTAATTTCGCTGAGAGATCAACTAATTCCCTTTTTTGTTCGCCGTTACTACGAACCTAGTCGTAATACGCCTCTAAGCGTTTTACACCGTAAGTTTCGCATAGCAAATCTCGTACTCATTTTTTAGAGAGATTTTTTACATTTTAGTAATGCCATTTTCTGTCGTAAGGCACTCTGAACATAACA
Source organism: Acanthosepion esculentum (assembly GCA_964036315.1). Classification (NCBI taxonomy): domain Eukaryota; kingdom Metazoa; phylum Mollusca; class Cephalopoda; order Sepiida; family Sepiidae; genus Acanthosepion; species Acanthosepion esculentum. Next base: position 6,526,859 of record OZ038479.1, on the reverse strand, counting down.
CAGCGACACCTCGCCGAATTCATGGTCGGTACTGACCGGTCGGCTCTGACTTGGTTGGTGCACAGGCTCCTAGCCTTGAGGCCAGGAGGCCTCCCATCTTTTTTTTGTCTGCCAACTGGACGCTAGTTGGAACTCTCTCTGACTCTCTCTCTCTCTCTCTCTCTCTCTACTTCTGGTCCAACAACATCGCAACGCCAGCAACTATACACAACGACCAGCAGAGATCACCTGCCGACCAACAGTGCTAACCAAACCAGAGGACCAGCAAAGCACACCTGCGACGACACACCAACCTTTCCCGTACACTATTGTTAGTAATTATTACGGAAGGTTTTTCGACACTCACTTCGACTCCAACCGTCGACACGACCGGAGCATTCGCACCAACCAACCTTTCCCGTATACTATTGTTAGTGATTACTACGGGAGGTTCCGCATCATCAACCGTCGACACGACCGGAGCAGCCGCACTTCAACAACCTCCCACTCGTCGACACGACCGGAGCAGCCACACATCAACCCTCAACCGGAGCGTCCGCATCTGCAACGTCGAACGAATGACTCAACCGGAACGTAAGCACCTCAACGTCCAACCGTCAGAATTACCAATATATCCACTACTTTTCTCCTTCAGTTAATAAACCCAGCGTAAATCATACACATCTTCGTTCTGTTGTCCATATTGTTTCACCTGGTTAGATCACAAAGTAGAAATGTGGCGGGCTCCTCGTTACATGTCATATACGACACGGGGGCGCTGGGCCATCGCGCCCCCCTCCATGGAGTCCGCTACAGGTTTGTCTACATACCGAGACGGGACTCTGCCCTTCGGCATAGTCTCATCTGGGTTCCTCTCTGTTTACATAGGCTCGTTAAAATTTGCCTTGGTCCATTCTTCAGCCCAGAACCAATCCCTTTGTCGGAATACTATAAATACTGGGCGACTTCTCGCCTCGTTCTCTTTTTCATTTTTTCATTTCAGCGACTACATTGTAAGCTCTCTTGTGTGAGACGCCATGAACATTATACACACATACACTTACGTACGAACATTCACCAAAGAACAAACACAAATGTTCACACACACACACAAATGTTATTGTCTATGTCCATTGTAAAATTGTGTTGTTTAATATATATATATATATATATATATATATATATATATATATATATATATATATATATATATATATCGGTCTTGTTTGTCTTCTTTACATCTTCAGTTGGACTTAATTTAAGTCCGGACATTTTCTTGTTGTTGGACCTTTTAATATTCTACCAGGAGTTACACACGTGTTTCTAATACAACAACACACAAACACACACGGTTCTCTACAGTCTTCTTTATCTTCAGTTGGACTTAATTCAAGTCCGGCAATTTTCTTCCATGAATCTCTCACGTACATTCATATCTGCTCAAAGCGTATCCAAATGTAAATAAACGACGTCACACATTATGAAATGGACAAAGTCCGACAATTATTTTAAGACATTTTATGTTTACATATTCTTTTTATAAATACAAATATTTAAGTAAATGCTCTGTTTTATAATAAACAGTATTAATAACATTTACCGGCCTGTATATCCGAGAAATTTTCATAGAAAAATTGATTTTCCAATATGTGTGACGCAGCCAATGCTAGTGGATATTTCGATGCCGTACCAAGAAGAACTCTTGGAGATGCAAAATGGTGAGTCTGTTAAAACTTTATTCAATATAAAAGGAGTGATGGCATGGCTTTGTGATGAGACAGTAACTAAATACCGAAATTCAACCACCATTGCAAGAAATTTGTTGTTACCATTTCCATCTTCATATTTAGCTGAATGTGGCTTTAGTGCTGTAAATGATTTGTTATTGAAGAAAAGAAATCGACTGGATATCACTAAACGAGGAGACTTGAGGCTTAAGCTGACTAAATTGGTGCCTAATATAAAATCTATCTGTAGCAGGCATGACGTCCCAGGGTCTCACTAACAGTCATTTTGTGATGAGCTCAAATTTCATTTTGCATTATTATTTCATGATTAAAATGATGAAAGTATATTACAGAATAAGCTTTCATTCAAATATTTTATATTTCTGCCTTTCAGTTCTCTATGTTTTGAAACTATATATATTTAACTGTCTTTTTGTTTTTTTCATTTTTCTCTTTCATGGACACCATGGTCTTTGGAGGCTTGTTTAGTGACCAAGTTAAGAGCCTTTTAAGCTTCCTTCACGTGAATTGCAGTACAATTTTGAATGTTTAAGAATTAAATTTTACAGTGGAGAGGGCACCAGAATTTTAGAAATACCAAAGTGGGTTATGCCCCAAAATTGGTTGAGAACCACTGATTTAAAGTCTTTGGGTAATTGGCTCACAGGAAAAAAAACTATAGTTTAAAAAAGACTTAAATAACTAGTCCACAGATAAAAAAAAACCTGTAATAATAAAAACTACTGTTATTAAGAAAAGACTTTTATCGTTAGCGAAGATTCACTGACTATCTTTGTTATTATTGTTGTTGTTGGAGATGATTCGTTTGATACATGATCGTCGGCGAAGATTCACTGACCGCCGCAAAAAATAGAATTTTAGTTTTCTCTGATTCGTTAAATATTTCACATGGTGATGGTGAGTTTTTTGGCAGTCATGTGCTATGCGTAACTGGTTGACCTGGGCATGACTTCTATTTTTACAAAACCTTTAACACACCATCTCCACAGCTAAACAGTGTAAGACTGATAGTTGCTGCAAAAACCAACCAGAAGAGGCAACAAGAACAGCCGAAGCAGCAGCAACAGAGATTAAAGAAGGAGCAACGAGAGCCGAAGCTGTTGAAACAGCAGCAGCAGCAAAAACCGGAGCAGCTGAAACAGCAGCAACAACACAAGCAGCAGTAGCCAGATCATCAGCAATTGCAGTCGGAAAGCAAGGAGCAGGAGCTCCAGCAACACTAGCAGCCCGAACAGCAGGAGGTGGACCTACCACAATTAGACTTATACATGGATTTGGAGGAAATGCTTCCATCTCCATCCTCGTCTCTGAAAAGAGGACTTGAAGTACACCAAAAAAAATAGAAGTGAACTGCAGTGAAGGTCCTGTAGCCGTCAGAACCCAATCCGCGCTGGGTTCGCTAGAAAGAAGCGAACAAGTAATGACTCAAGGTAAGATGAGGAGCCTTCCTTCCTCTCCTTCTAGGGCTCCGTCTTCTCCCTATGTCTCTCCCAACTAGCCCCAAGGTAAGAAAAAAGGACGCTTTCCCAAACAGGACAAAATTTGAGAAACGATGGCATAGATACTGATTATTTATCATAGCATGTTTTAAGGCACATCATTAATATACAGCAGAAAGTGCGTAGGACCGAGAAAAGGACCCTATGGAATGTGGTGAATACGAAATAAACTCTCTTTTCTTAACTGATTTCAAATTCGTGAGCCTGTGTGAAAATTTATTTTGACCAAGAGGAAAAGGGATTGGTCCTGGGCTGAAGAAAAGACCAAGGCAAAGTTTAACGAGCCTATGCGAAAATTTATTTTGACCAAGAGGAAAAGGGATTGGTCCTGGGCTGAAGAAAAGACCAGGGCAAAGTTTAACGAGCCTATGCGAAAATTTATTTTGACCAAGAGGAAAAGGGATTGGTCCTGGGCTGAAGAAAAGACCAGGGCAAAGTTTAACGAGCCTATGCGAAAATTTATTTTGACCAAGAGGAAAAGGGATTGGTCCTGGGCTGAAGAAAAGACCAGGGCAAAGTTTAACGAGCCTATGCGAAAATTTATTTTGACCAAGAGGAAAAGGGATTGGTCCTGGGCTGAAGAAAAGACCAGGGCAAAGTTTAACGAGCCTATGCGAAAATTTATTTTGACCAAGAGGAAAAGGGATTGGTCCTGGGCTGAAGAAAAGACCAGGGCAAAGTTTAACGAGCCTATGCGAAAATTTATTTTGACCAAGAGGAAAAGGGATTGGTCCTGGGCTGAAGAAAAGACCAAGGCAAAGTTTAACGAGCCTATGCGAAAATTTATTTTGACCAAGAGGAAAAGGGATTGGTCCTGGGCTGAAGAAAAGACCAAGGCAAAGTTTAACGAGCCTATGCGAAAATTTATTTTGACCAAGAGGAAAAGGGATTGGTCCTGGGCTGAAGAAAAGACCAAGGCAAAGTTTAACGAGCCTATGCGAAAATTTATTTTGACCAAGAGGAAAAGGGATTGGTCCTGGGCTGAAGAAAAGACCAAGGCAAAGTTTAACGAGCCTATGCGAAAATTTATTTTGACCAAGAGGAAAAGGGATTGGTCCTGGGCTGAAGAAAAGACCAAGGCAAAGTTTAACGAGCCTATGCGAAAATTTATTTTGACCAAGAGGAAAAGGGATTGGTCCTGGGCTGAAGAAAAGGCCAAGGCAAAGTTTAACGAGCCTATGCGAAAATTTATTTTGACCAAGAGGAAAAGGGATTGGTCCTGGGCTGAAGAAAAGACCAAGGCAAAGTTTAACGAGCCTATGCGAAAATTTATTTTGACCAATGCAAAAGAGGGCGGCTTGCAAACAAAGAAAACAATAACGAGCCGGTGTGAAATCTCTTTTTGATATAAATAGGCAGAGAAAGTTGAATCAAGAGTGAAAGAGTTAGCATTAGGTCTTAGCTGCGGGCTAAACTTTTAGTGCTTGTCACAATCTCAGACTTCGGGCAGAGAGTGTAGTGGATCTAAGAAAGATGCATGAATATTTAAGATTGTGCTGCAAATAAAATCTGCAATATCCACAAACATAAATTATAAGAAATAGCCAAATGGTAACGATATTCAGTCACGACAAAAAATACATGTTTGAAACAACAGATTAAATTTTTATATACACAATTTACAATTTCGTTGTAATGATGTGTGCAAAAGTATAGAAGGAAAAGTTCTTTGCTGTTTCGGAAATATTCAATGTCTAAAAAGTTGTCTGCCTTTGATTAGACAAAAGATTTTTCTATGAAAGATAAGTGAAAAAGTTTGTTGTATGAATTTTTCCAATCTCTCATGAAGAAAGTTTGTTTCTTTGGCGGCAATTTTGATACATAATTCCCCTGTGTATCTTTACGTGTGTGAGTCTCAAATGTGACGAAAATTCGTTTGCTATTTCTATTTATAGTTTTTTAACAATAAAATCGGCTCCAGCGGCTTGGTAGCTTGTTGCGATTTTTTCTGAGAAATGCGTGGGCGAATGTTGTATTTTTTAGCCAATAGGATTTCTTGAAACATTTAAATTAGGGATGAATTTGAGAAGGATTTTTTTTTATGTCAGTTGAGCCTAGTTTTGCACAAATTTTGACTGTTTTCCTATGGACATTTCTCGAAGCTTATTTTTATTATACAACCAATGAAATTCAAGAAAATGTTTCAAAATTGAAATGAGGGTTACTAAAAGAGGAACTCAGATGAGGCTATGCCGAAGGGCAGAGTTTCGTCTGGGTAGGTAGACAAACCCGACCCTGTTATTACGGGAAATTTTTACCCGGATCTACGGGTTCGGAAAAACCCACGTTAAACTGGCCTTGTGCTACACCCCGCTCTGTGGTTAGCTCGGGTAAATACCGAGAGAGAAAGAGAGAGAAAAAGCAGAAAGAAGCAGAGCTCTAACGCATCTGAATAACGCCAGTGTCAAATTACACGTTGATACATTCCCAGCATCTAATGAAAGCAGGGCAATTACAAAGAACTCTATTCAACTCCAAAGCTAAGTTTTTTAAATATATATCTTTCCAATTTCATTCATACAACCGTATATAAGTTTTATGTGAATAACGAACTCTCAATTTTTTTAGATATTTTTGGGAATATTACTATGTGTCCGATGATTTTTAATAAGAATATTTTCTCTTCTTGACAATTCACCGGCATTACGAACTTGAAATATTGGATTCTTTTTCCTGAAACAAGCTACTGACAACACCAAACGTGTAAACTTGTAAATAAATTCCTTATCTTGTTTCGTTAAATACGACACGTGTGTTTTCTCGTCATTATCCCTCAATACTTCATCGGCATTGATTTTTTTGGGGGTGGGGAGACTTCTCATGACATTGGCTGATGATTGACCTGTTAGGAAGGGCTTGATAATTGTGATAATCACCAGAGATTTGTGCATATACACCATTTTGAATTGATATCGTGTTCTAGCGATGATTGCGCTCTTCATAAACGGAGGCGAGAAACTCCATTTCTCAAACGGGACCAATAACAAGCAACACCGTCTCCAAGCATTGAACAGATTATCACAGTAAATTCTAATCCATCCTATCATTTTCAAACACAGATACTATCAAAGATTACGTATTGGATCATCTTGTAAGTGTCTAAAGCTTCATTTTACTAATTAGCTGAAATAAATATGAACAAACTCAGTCTTTTCGGTGACAGCTTCATATTCGATCATAAATCCATTGAATAATTAGCTGACGATATAATTTGATAATTCGCTCCATAAATTGGCTATTATTTTCACTTTGTTGTGTTTAAATTGTTTTTAGGTGTGGCTCTGCTATTTGGAGCTTTCGTATCAAAACAAAATAAAATTATAATTTTGCTATAAAAGAATTCATTTAGGTACCTCGAATAATTCACTGAATAATGAGCATCATACCATGATGAAAAAGGCCCCAAACTTGATAAAAACAAAGTTTTATCGTCAATATGTTGATGTTAATATTAATAGGTAAGACCAACTTATTTTTTGATTATTTTACTAAATTTTATAATCCTTTCTAGCACGTTCAAAATTTTGGTTAAAAATCTTCTTTTACTTGTATCAACGGATTGGACCAAAGATTTGTATGACAAATATTGGCATCTTTTTCACTGTAAAAAAACATATAGTTTTGGAAAATCTTGCAAAAATCAAATAATTTTCAGATTTGAATGAAATTTTCATCCAGGAGTTATTCCTAAATAAATGAAATTATTTTAGAAACTCTTGTTAGAAATACATATTTTTTTTACATCTGTTACCAGTAACAGATGTAAAAAAAAAATCACTTAATGAAATTTCCAGAAATTTAATTTTGTCCTTTTTCGTATTTATTTTAGTTAAAAGCGGGACTCCTTATTTAATTTTTTTTTGCAAACAATTATTTATTTACCAAAAATCTTCTCTTATTTATAAAATAAAAATACAATCAAACTAAGACATTATTTAATTAGAAAAACTTTTAATTGCTTTTACAAATAAGATATATTAAGGACATAATTGTCTGAAGGAAAAAATGTTTTGGTGTATAATGAATTTTTGCAAGATTTGTTTATATTTTTTAACATTTTAATTAGAAAAACTTATTAAGTTTGAAATGAAGTCCTTAAACTTAATTAAAATAATTTTTTATTGTCTAAGTGTTTATGTTATCAAGAGGAAAGTATTTTTTTTTACATATTTTTAATCATTCTTATCATGTCCAAAGTTTTTGTTAAAAACCTTGTTTTTGTTTTCGAGTTAGCAAAATTGACAGAAGATGGATCATATCAACCATTTTTTCCATTTTGTAATCAAAAATGAAAATCTCCATTTAAAATCCTTTTAAAAATAAATTATAATTTTTTTCAAAATTTATTTTAAGAAAATTAGAAATTATAATGTTTATTCAAAATATTTTGAAACAAACTGTACTTACTTTATGCACCAAAAAAATGTAGTTTAAAAATAAAAACAAAGCCGGTCTTAACATTTGGTGTCTCTTGACAAGTGACGAGTGATGATTTCATCACATATTGACAGCTTACGTTTTCATTAGAAAAACTTAAATATTTTAAATTCTATAATGATTTAACCCTTTTTGATAATATTATTAAGTGAAAACTATATTTACTGTGTCAAAAAGAATCCCGTTCTATGATATTTTGAAGTAAAAGTAATATTTGTTTGAAATTAGATTAATTAAATTTTAAATCAGCTAATTTTTCTCAATGATTCAGAAAAGTATAATTTATTTTTGAAAGATTTTATAATAAAGAGAATGATTTTAGTGATTTAATGATGATAAAAAACTCATTACAATCAAATTAAGTTTTGAAATACAGCAAAGTATTTTGCATATAGATTAAATTTAATCAACTTTTTTTTCAGTAATGTTCATCATTTACAATGCTTGGGGTACACTTGAGGTAAAGGGTTATGTTAGGAGACAATTTGTGCAGATAGGAGAGGAAGATAATGGTTAAACCTAGCCTTAAACAGGTTAAGATTGTAGTGATAGGGGAAACACCCTCTTGGGAGTCAGTTCCACAGATCACTGGTTTGTAGGAAGTAACTGTTCAAGCAGAACTTCTAACTGATGGAATGCAGAGGGAATGCAGGTGGTTTGCTACTATGTAAGTGGCATGGCGCTCTTCCAGGCACTTTCTGTGGAATTGGCGGTAGAGCAAAAAATAAAAACTTACCTTCTGAAGAAACACAGCAAGTCTAGCAGATACGCACAAAGAAAACAGAATGTAAATAATTTACTTAGCTAGGACTTTAATGTAGAAATTCTGGTACACAAAAATACCATCAATTTGACGAAGAAAAAAACTATGGCTCATTCTAACTGATGTTCATTTTATCTCTGACCAATCACATCTTGTCCGATTTCTTCTTACAGTTAGTCCCTGTCTCAGCTGACAAATAATCCCACAATGCATCTCTGTTCTTGTTCATGTCAGTGCGCACAAAAACTTGAAAAGGTCCATTTTACACCCTTGTGCAAAGTAATTGAAACAACTGCTTTAGTTTCCTTTCTTCCACCCTGCGGCCAGTTTTAGACCCGCTGGAGGGACAGGGTGTAATCGATTTCTATTTTGTCCTCAGGTTAGGTCATTTGCAGTGGCGTGCAGTAATGTGAATCTGTTTTTGGAGGGTATGATGAAATTTGTTTGGCCTTGAAAAATATCGCATCATCTATGACAGCATTAGATTTTTATCACGTCAAGACACTATTGTCTCAACTTTTGATTAGTTGTCTTACAGCCATTGTCTGCAATGAATGTTACTCCAAGGAAGCATACAAAAATTATAATGTTGCACAAACACAATAGCAAGCCTTGCCAGTGAATAAATCAAAGTACAATTGACTGGCTTGGAAACTCTTCTGATTTAAATCCAATCAAGAATATGTTGTCAGTCTGCAAGGAAAGAGTTTGTGGAATGGATATATGAATTACCAACTTGTACACTGGCTTGGGTTTCATTGGAAAAATATGAAAAAGTGAATAATAACCGAATTATTCATTTTGTTTGCACAAGGGAATGAAAGGTGAAATCAATGCCTTGGTGAGAAATGGAAACTTGAATCCTGTTTCCAGTATATTTGGTTGTTTAATCAGTGGTTCACTTACATGATCTGTGTGGTAGGTGAACCTTGTGTTCATTGCTACTACTGTCATGATGGGCTTTTCTGTTCAGCCAACAAGAACTACAACCCTACCCTCAACATTGAGACGTGCATTCTTGCCAATGTTCAACCAAAATTAACCAATTTCCTAACTGCAAATCTTATGCCTGCAAATGTAAGTCTCTAATGTCTCAGCAAGTAGCACTTCATCCCAAGAGTTTTCATTTCATTTTGGTCATAGGGTGAATGGTTTGAAAATCCTATTTTGTAAACTTGTTCATTAAATAAAATAAGAAACACTTAAGATAAATCATAAAATCATTTAACATCGTCTTGTTCCATGAGAGTGTTCAAATCACAGCTATCATATAAAAATCAAATCACAGCTATCACATAAAAACCCTGTGTTGTTGAAAAGATTTTACTAAGAATATAAAGCACTTTTCATTTCAGAGAGACATTTTATTGAGTGTTCATAAATAAAGTCAAATTCAGCAAGAATAATGTTTTATGAAATCCATTCTTATACAAAGAAAAAATGCATCTGAACTTCTTATAAGGTGGGTTTATATAATGTAGAATTTCTTGATTTCGTATATCATTTAAATCTCATTGTTTTCATTTTTTTTTTCAGGTTAAAAATAATTTGCTGAATTTGAAGAGATCATTTTCTTGACATGGAAAACTACTCAGAAATAAAATATTGTTCTGAAACTTGTGGATCTAAATTGTCTGATAATTCAATTTTAAATAGACACTTAAATATCAACACTGGAGATAAACAATATTCATGTGAAAATTATGACTCTTTCTCTTCCCAAAAGTTGGATTTATCAAAAGAGAGGCAGATACATACTGGAGAGAAACCTTATTCCTGTGAAGTGTGTGGCTTTTGTTTTTCTCAAAAGTCAATGTTGGATCAACATTTACGAACACATACTGGAGAGAAACCTTATTCTTGTGAAGTGTGTGGTTGTACATTTTCACAAAATTCAGCATTAGTGAAACATAAGCGAACACACACTGGGGAGAAACCTTATTCTTGTGAAGTGTGTCAGTCTTCATTTTCACAGAAATCAAATTTAATACAGCATAAGCGAATACATACTGGAGAAAAACCGTATTCTTGTGAAGTATGTGGCTCCTCCTTTTCATTTAATGGTAACTTGAAACAGCATATGCGAACACATACAGGAGAGAAACCGTATTCTTGTGAAGTGTGTGGTACTTCCTTTTCAGAGAAGTCAAAATTGAACCAACATATGAGAACTCACACTGGAGAGAAACCTTATTCGTGTGAAGTGTGTGGTTCTTCCTTTACACAGAAATCAAATTTGAGCCAACATATGCGAACACACACCGGGGAGAAACCATATACTTGTGAAGTGTGTGGATCTGCATTTTCAGAGAAAGCAATGATGAACCGCCACAAACAAACACACACCGGAGAGAAACCTTATTCTTGTGAAGTGTGTGGCTCTTCCTTTTCACAAAAGGCATTGTTGAACCAACATATGCGAACACACACTGGAGAGAAACCATATTCATGTGATGTATGTGACTCTTCCTTTTCCCACAAATCAACTTTGAAAAACCATATGCAAACACATACTGGTGAGAAATCATATTCCTGTGAAATGTGTGGGTCACTGTTCTCTCGGAAGGTACATTTGATCCGACATATAAGAACCCACACTGGAGAGAAACCATTTGCATGTGAAGTGTGTGGCTCTACCTTTTCCCACAAGTCAACTTTAAAAAATCACATGCGAACACATACTGGTGAGAAACCGTATACTTGTGAAGCCTGTGAATCTTCCTTTGCAAATAAGTCAAGTTTGAACTATCATATGCAATTTCATATTGGCAAAGATGATATTTTTGTACCAGATTGAGCATCTTTTTGGTGAACATGTAAGCACATTTTCTAGGTATCCTGGGTATGATGATAAACTATATCCAGCAGTAAGTCCTCTTGTTGGGAGGTTTTGAGGAGCATCAACCCACTTCTTAATTGGTGTTCTTCCCAGGTCCACCCTAATCTGGGGCAGCAGCACCTGTTCGTGGGTCCCAGCTATGGACAAATAGCTAACCCCAAAACTGGGGGCACAACATATGAAAGTATAAAACAGATTTTTATAGTAAAAGTACCAGCAATATATTTTCAGAAAAGTAATTGTTAATGCTCCAAAGAAGATTATATTCTGGCATTCAATGACCCATAAGGAGTTGACATGCCGTTAAACAAATGCATCTATTCTAAAAAATTTTGTCAGCATCAAATAATCCATTCAGCTCGATATCCTATAAAACAAAATAAACCCAAAGCCAAATCCGAAATCGAATGACAAAGTAGAAACACATTAATTGTACCCCTGTGCTGAAACGTAAAAATAAAACCTAAAGAAATATAGAAGACCAGCAGTGCAATAATCTATAATTTGTTACTTACCTTATGCTGTAAAACAAAATAAATCCAAATTCATATCAAATCAAACAAAATGAAAATAACATTTTATTGATGCACAGCAGCCTGTGGGATCAAAGGACATAATTGAAACCCTGTAATTCTACCTCTGTCCAGAAACATTAAAGTAAACCTAAAGAAATATGGAAGACCAGCAGTGCAATAATCCAGAATTTGTTACCTTTAAAAATAAATTTTCTTTAACTAATAGTTTAAGAATATATATTTTATTCCATACATTTTTTTTAAAACTTAGTATATTGAATAAATTTGAATATTCCAGCAATCCTGATCAGTTCAATATAGTCAAATTGGCAGCTGGTCTCAAAAATGATATTCAATCTGTTGTTAACTGGAGCAAGGAATGTCTTGTTAATTTTAATGCTTTCAATGTGAAACTTCTCTTCTTTTAATCATCAGAACATTTTTTGCTTTCCATCAGCATGGCTACTGCTAACCTCCAGAAGAGTGACTAATGTTTTCCACTGACCTCAAGTGGAAAGATTATATTGAATCAATTGCTAGAACTGATAGGAAAGTTGGTTCACTGTGTTGTTCTAGACAATTTTTCTCTCCAGAATCTATCTTACACATTTATAAGTCTACCATTTTTCCATGCTTTGAATATTGCTGCTACATCTGGTCTGTTGCTTTTGTTTTATATTTAGAGATCCTTGATAAAATCCAAAACAAAAATCTGCAATGTTACTGGTCTTGACCTAGCATCTTGGATTTAGTCACTTTCTCACCAGCATAATGTATCTTCTCTGCACCTTTTCAATAAATACTTTCATAGTAATTGTCCTGATCATCTTAGCTTTAAGGTTATGTAGACTTTATGAATTTAACCTCAGTGCTAGCTTGACGGCAATGTCTCACCATTTTATAGTTGATATGGCTAGGTGTAGCCATAAGTTCTTTGCAAACACTTTCTTCTATTACACTTCTCACTTGCAGAACTCTTCTGGTTTCTTGCTTTCCAGATAACTTTGGTCTTCAAAACTTTAAATGCAATGTCAATCATTATCTTCTGTCTTGTAAATACCTCTTCTTTTATTGTCCTTTCCGCTCACTAAAATCTTCTAATTCTCTCTCACTCTTCGTATTTTCCAGTCAACTTTAAATGCAATGTTATTGTCTGTCTTCTTAATTCCTATTCCTGTATCGTTCTTGATCCTTAATAATGTTTTCTTTTTCTTTCACACTCAGTAACCCCTTGTGTCTTAGTGGCTTTATTGCCTTATTTGAGGTGAAATGAGATTAAAAATACTCTCTTTTTATATATATACATATATGTATACAAGAAAAATGTCACAACAATATGTTCCTTATTTTTGCCTTTCACGAAGGAATGCAAAATCAATTGCTTCTGTGAGCCCTTGGCCTTGTGCCATGAAATATATGGGAACATTTTTGACAAACTAATTACTTCAGAGTAAATGTGGGGGTTATCAATTTGAACTAAAGACTAAACAATAGAAATATTCCCCACCCCACAAAAAGCCACACGTCCAACCCTCTGCTGTGAACAGAATGGTGTTGTGCTTATGGCTCCCCTGGTCAAAGATCCTGCAGTATCCACTGACTTTTGCCTCATCCTTGTTGAAATTAAAGAAAGCCATCCGAACTCATGGACACAGAATGCTTATCAAAAGTGTAGGGATTTTACTAGACAATTTGAACTATTGTCCTCATCTTTGTCGCTATATTTATTACAATGTTTCAGCCGTTGTATGCTCCAGCCTTCTTCAGGTTGTTGGAATGTTGAACTGAACCCTTTATTTCGCTCACTGGGGTAGACTATTCTAGTTCCACATGCCATGTTTAATAGATGTCAGTTATCAGTTATCTCCTGTTAATTTCCCTTTGAAAGAGGCAAGAGTGTGAGTTCAATACCTGGTTAAGGCAGTGGAGAACTTTCAGAGAGAAATTAACAGGAGATAACTGACATCCATTAAACATGGCATGTGGAACTAGAACAGTCTACCCCAGTGAGTGAAATAAAGAGTTCAGTTTGACATTCCAACCACCTGAAGAAGGCCGGTAAGTACAACGGCCGAAACGTAATAAATAATGGCAACAAAGATGAGAACAATAGTCCGAATAATGTAAATAGTGTACATAATACCTCATCTCAAAAATATTGACAGATACTGAAGGGCCGAAACGTTGTAATAAATATGCCGTCAAAGATGAGGGCAATAGTCCGAATAATATAAATAGTGTAAGTAATACCTCATCTCAGAAATATAGACAGAAACTCCCATTCTAGAGAACAACAGCTCGTCTGTTTTCAATTTGACACAGCTTCTGATATTACCCTTATCTCACGGCCCATGTGGGAACACATCGGTAGCCAGCGGTGGCAAAAAGAGAACACCTCTCAGGGTGCATCAGGCTGCACAGTTCAGCTGGTGGGTGAGATGGTTTATACTGTTTCTTTCAAGAACAGAAATTTTTCTGGAACATGCAATCTCGCAGATGATTCTGAATTAAACTTACTTGGTTTGGACTGGATAAATGAACTACACCCTTGTGCAAATTAATTGAAAAAGAAAATAATTATATTATTTACTTTTTCATATTTTTCCAATGAAACATGACCCAGTGCACATTTTAGTACATTCTCTGTCCATTCCACAAAGTCTTTCCTTGCAGATTGACCAGAGATTCTCAATTGGATGTAAACCAGCCGATTGTACTTTGATCTGCTCATTCGTAAGGCTTGCCAGTTCATGAAGTGTTACAATTTTTGTATGCTTTGTTGGAGTAACGTCCATTGCAAACAATGGCCATAGGACAACTAATCGACAGTCAAGACAGTAATGACTGGGAGTAATGAAAATTTGATGCAGTATTTTTCAAATGTCATCAGAAAGTTAAAGTTGGAAGTTGAGGAGGAGACCACAGGGCTTCTGACAGTGAACAAGGGACTATTTATGTTTAACCGCCTACCTTTAAGAATCAAACCAGCTCCAGTGATATTCCATCAGATAATGGATGCTATGTCGACCGAACTGACAGGAGTTGCGGCATTTGTTGATGATATCATTGTTGCAGGTGCAACTCAGGATGAACTTTTGCAACGGTTGATTTGCACATTTGACCAAATTCAGAAATATGAATTCTCTGTACGAGCAAAAACAAATGTGCACAAATTACATATATGTGTTTCGTATTTGACAAATGCGAGACCTAGAGAATATCTCTGCCATAAAGAACATGCCAACACCGGCAAATATCAAAACCCTACGTTCTTTCTTTGGCATGGTTAGCAACTACAGTGCATTGTTGCCAGAACTTTATTGGGCCCGTGCTCCCGTCAACAATCTTTTAAAAAAGGATGTTCCATGGAAATGGTCCCCCCAAATGCCAGTCTGTCATTAAAAAGATAAAATCCTTACTTTCTTCAGACAACCCATCCATGGACATTATTGTAGTTTTGGATGCATCTGATTACAGTATTGGAACTGTCGTTTCACATAGCTTTCCCAATGGCAGCCAAAAAGCAATAGCTCATGCATCCAGGTCACTGACACCTGTTGAGTGAAACTATGGTCAGGTTGAAAAAGAATCCTTAGCAATAATTTTTGCCACAAAGAAGTTTCATAAAATGTTGTATGGGCATCATTTCACTTTGATCACAGATCATAAGACCCTTGTTAGCGTTTTTTGATCCAAGAATGGTATCCCAGTTTATACAGCTAACCCTCTGCAAAGATGGGCCACCATGTTATTGGATTATGATTTCTCCCCATCCTCAGGATGATGATAAACTACATCCGCATCTTGGTTAAGATGATGAACTACATCCGACAGCAAGTGCTCTGGTCAGAAGGTTTTGAGGAGCATAGTGTTCCCAGATCCATCTGGAGCCAAGGTGCTAGGACCTGATAGAATCCCAGCTATGGGCAATTAGTTGACCCCCAAACTGGGGTCAAAACATGTAAAAATAGGTTTTAATACCAGCTAAATATTTTTGTAAAAAAAAATGACCAGCAATACATTATTGCCAGCAATGATTTTTTTGAAAACATGTTGCAAACAATACTTTTCTGGAAAGAATATTGCTAGCAATACTTTTTGGGAAAAAATGTTGACATAAATACTATTTTTTTAAAAATGTTGCCAGCAATACTTTTTTTAAATAGGTTTTAAAAATAGGTTTTAATACCAGCTAAATATTTTTGTAAAACAAATGACCAGCAATACTTTTTGGGAAAAAATGTTGACATAAATACTTTTTTGAAAAAATATTGCCAGCAATACTTTTTTTGAAAAAATATTGCCAGCAATACTTTTTTTGAAAAAATATTGCCAGCAATACTTTTTTGAAAAAATATTGCCAGCAATAATTTTTTTGAAAAAATATTGCCAGCAATACTTTTTAAAAAGAAAAATATTGCCAGCAATACTTTTTAAAAAGAAAAATATTGCCAGCAATACTTTTTAAAAAGAAAAATATTGCCAGCAATACTTTTTAAAAAGAAAAATATTGCCAGCAATACTTTTTAAAAAGAAAAATATTGCCAGCAATACTTTTTAAAAAGAAAAATATTGCCAGCAATACTTTTTGGGAAAAAATGTTGCCAGCAATACATTTTTTGAAAAAATATTGCCAAAAATACTTTTTGAACAGAAAATATTACCAGCAATAATCTTGTCAGCATTAAATACCAATTAAGGTTGATATGCTGTAAACCAAACCAACACAATACAATCTGATTTCCCCATCAGAAATCATCCAACTGAGACAATAGGTCAATCAGATGCCTTATCCAGACTCATGGATACACAAACCAAGATACAAAGTTTAGTAATTGCAGCAATATCTGTGAAACCAGAAGTTATTTTGGCACTTGCACCCACAGGAATAGTAACAGTGCCCTGTTACTTTGTAAATGATCCATGAGGCTACAGCTTCTGACCAATTACTCAAAGAAGTTTTACACTTCCACCATACCAAATGGCCCAAGGTATGTACAGGCAAAAACCTTCAACACTTCTTTTATTGTCGATCATCATTGTCTGAGGGTGATGGTGTATTCTTTTTGCTGAGCAGATATATGTTCCATCAGTATTACAAAATAGTGTTGTGAAACAATTTCATTTTGGACACCAGTGCATTAGTCATATGAAAGCCTTAGCATTGGTACCTCCATGAGGTCGCTAAAAAAAACATAGCATGATGAAAAAGTCGCCAAACTTGACTAAAACAAAATTTTATCGTCTAAATGTTTATGTTATTATTAAGAGGAAAGACCACATTTTTTTTTAATTATTTAAAAAAGATTTTTCCTTCTTTTTAGAACATTCTAAATTTTGATTTAAAAATCCTAGTTTCTCTTTGTATCACCGGAACTAGTAAAATAACATATACAATTTTTGACACGTTATTTTTTTTGTATGACACACATTAATTTGGAAAATCTTGCAAAAATAGAAATAATTGTCGGATGTTTACTGGCCTAACATGGACAGGCAGCTAGAAGAACTTGCACACACATGTTTTAAATATCAACTAGCAGCAAAATCTCCCAGGAAAAATACACTGAATTCCTAGCCAATTCCAGATTCTTCCTGTTCATGTCGGCACATTGACTTTTTTGGACCCATAAATAGACAAATTTACTTCATCCTTCTTGCTGCTTACAGCAAATGTCCAGAAGTTTTTCCCATGAATTGCATCACGTTTAAGGAAAATACCCTGAAACTACAACAGATCTTTAGCAGATTTGGGATTCCAGAGACATTGGTGTCACATAATGGTACTGCATTCACATCAGGAAATTTTCAAACTTTTACCAACGTTATGCTATAAAACACATCAGGTTTCCACTTTTTCATCCACAACCAAATGGTCATGTCTAACATTTTGTGTGTCTATTTTAGAGAGCACCCTTAAAATTCAAAGGGGAGCTAACCACACCAGAAAGCCTAGAGATATTCCTTGGATTTCGTTTCGTTTGTTATATTTTACAGCATATCAACCTCACTGTGTTATTTAATGCTGGCAAGATTTTTATTTAACCTCCAAACTGGAGTTAAAACATGTAAAAATAGTTTTTTTCGGTAATGTATTGCTGGGAATATTTTTTTTCAAAAATGTATTGCTGCTAAAAATTCTTCAAAATTTTTTAAGCAAAAATGTATTGCTGGTAATATTTTTTTTTTTTCAAAAATATATTGCTGGTAAAAAATTTTCCAAAAATGTATTGCTGGTATTAGAACATATTTTTATACTTTCATAGTGTTTTGACCCATTTTAGGGGGTTAACTATTTACCCATAGCTGGGACCTTGACAGGTGCTACCACCCCAGGTCAGGATGAACCTGAGACCACCACCATGCTCTTCAAAACCTTCTGATGAAAGGCCTTGCTGTTGGATGTAGATCATACCCAGGATAGTATTCCTTGGAAGCTAAAGGGTTAAACCAAAACCAAAAGTCCTTAATGGTAGTTCACCTGCAGAAGCTTCGATGAACTGGAAAGTTTGATTAGCAATGGATACCGTTCATCCAGCTACACACCATTTTCACTAAAGGAATGTAGTAATGGAAGAACAGTTCAACCATCATCATGGAGTAATAGAGGAAACATATAAAACTGGTCAAACTGTTCTTGCTAAAGACGACTGGAATGGCTCAGAAAAATGGACAGAATGAAATATTGTGTATCACACTAGAAATGTCATCTATGAAGCGCACGCCCAAGTTTCCATCTGGGTTCAACATGCAATTCGGCTATGACCCTCATATCTGACAGAGACAAAAGCACAAGATGCTACCTTCGCACTGGACATTTTACTTGATACATTTGATTTACCTCAACAAAGCCCCTGCCCCCCCACAATCATGCAGAATGAAGAACCTAAGGCTCTACTAAAGAGTTTACCTAGGAGGTCACTTCGCATCTGAAACCAAGGAAATCCAATGCAGGCCAACCCACAACATAAGTCATACGAGCACAAAGTTCAAAGGAAAGGGGGTTAGGGAGACATATTCTCCTTAAGAGAAAATTCGGATAACTCCCCATGAACCCAAAAGTGATTATTGACCTTCGCAACAAATGGGATTCCAAGATGTCTACCTACCGCCATGGTGATAGTAAATCGATGAACATTATTGACAGCAATCCTTGATTAGCACCAAATTGTAGTTACCGAAAATAAACTGTTTTTATCAAAGAATCATTGCATTTTCTTATTTCTCTATTTTCCATGACTTATGCTGACCACCACACATCATAACAATATCAATGGGTCACGATTCAATTATATGGTCACAAAATATTTACATTTTGTTCAGACTCTTTTCCTCATCTTTATTGCCATATTCACAACATTTCAGCCATTATATGCTTTGGCCTTCTTCAGGATCTGTCTATATTTCCGAGATGACATAATTATTTACATAGTTCAGTCTGTTATCCTCATCTTTATTGTCGCATTCATAACATTTCAGTCATTATATGCTCTGGCCTTCTTCAGGATCTGTCTATATTTCCGAGATGACATAATTATTTACATAGTTCAGTCTGTTATCCTCATCTTTATTGCCATATTGACAACGTTTCAGCCATTATATGCTCTGGCCTTCTTCAGGATCTGTCTATATTTCCGAGATGACATAATTATTTACATAGTTCAGTCTGTTATCCTCATCTTTATTGTCGCATTCATAACGTTTCAGCCATTATATGCTCTGGCCTTCTTCAGGATCCGTCTATATTTCTGAGATGACATAATTATTTACATAGTTCAGTCTGTTATCCTCATCTTTATTGCCATATTGACAACGTTTCAGCCATTATATGCTCTGGCCTTCTTCAGGATCTGTCTATATTTCCGAGATGACATAATTATTTACATAGTTCAGTCTGTTGTCCTCATCTTTATTGCCATATTGACAACGTTTCAGCCATTATATGCTCTGGCCTTCTTCAGGATCTGTCTATATTTCCGAGATGACATAATTATTTACATAGTTCAGTCTGTTGTCCTCATCTTTATTGCCATATTGACAACGTTTCAGCCATTATATGCTCTGGCCTTCTTCAGGATCTGTCTATATTTCCGAGATGACATAATTATTTACATTGTTCAGTCTGTTGTCCTCATCTTTATTGCCATATTGACAACGTTTCAGCCATTATATGCTCTGGCCTTCTTCAGGATCCGTCTATATTTCCGAGATGACATAATTATTTACATTGTTCAGTCTGTTGTCCTCATCTTTATTGCCATATTGACAACGTTTCAGCCATTATATGCTCTGGCCTTCTTCAGGATCTGTCTATATTTCCGAGATGACATAATTATTTACATAGTTCAGTCTGTTGTCCTCATCTTTATTGCCATATTGACAACGTTTCAGCCATTATATGCTCTGGCCTTCTTCAGGATCTGTCTATATTTCCGAGATGACATAATTATTTACATAGTTCAGTCTGTTGTCCTCATCTTTATTGCCATATTGACAACGTTTCAGCCATTATATACTCTGGCCTTCTTCAGGATCTGTCTATATTTCCGAGATGACATAATTATTTACATTGTTCAGTCTGTTGTCCTCATCTTTATTGCCATATTGACAACGTTTCAGCCATTATATGCTCTGGCCTTCTTCAGGATCTGTCTATATTTCCGAGATGACATAATTATTTACATAGTTCAGTCTGTTGTCCTCATCTTTATTGCCATATTGACAACGTTTCAGCCATTATATGCTCTGGCCTTCTTCAGGATCTGTCTATATTTCCGAGATGACATAATTATTTACATAGTTCAGTCTGTTGTCCTCATCTTTATTGCCATATTGACAACGTTTCAGCCATTATATGCTCTGGCCTTCTTCAGGATCTGTCTATATTTCCGAGATGACATAATTATTTACATTGTTCAGTCTGTTGTCCTCATCTTTATTGCCATATTGACAACGTTTCAGCCATTATATGCTCTGGCCTTCTTCAGGATCTGTCTATATTTCCGAGATGACATAATTATTTACATAGTTCAGTCTGTTGTCCTCATCTTTATTGCCATATTGACAACGTTTCAGCCATTATATGCTCTGGCCTTCTTCAGGATCTGTCTATATTTCTGACATGACATAATTATTTACATAGTTCAGTCTGTTGTCCTCATCTTTATTGCCATATTGACAACGTTTCAGCCATTATATGCTCTGGCCTTCTTCAGGATCTGTCTATATTTCTGACATGACATAATTATTTACATAGTTCAGTCTGTTGTCCTCATCTTTATTGCCATATTGACAACGTTTCAGCCATTATATGCTCTGGCCTTCTTCAGGATCTGTCTATATTTCTGAGATGACATAATTATTTACATAGTTCAGTCTGTTGTCCTCATCTTTATTGCCATATTGACAACGTTTCAGCCATTATATGCTCTGGCCTTCTTCAGGATCTGTCTATATTTCTGACATGACATAATTATTTACATAGTTCAGTCTGTTGTCCTCATCTTTATTGCCATATTGACAACGTTTCAGCCATTATATGCTCTGGCCTTCTTCAGGATCTGTCTATATTTCTGAGATGACATAATTATTTACATAGTTCAGTCTGTTGTCCTCATCTTTATTGCCATATTGACAACGTTTCAGCCATTATATGCTCTGGCCTTCTTCAGGATCTGTCTATATTTCTGACATGACATAATTATTTACATAGTTCAGTCTGTTGTCCTCATCTTTATTGCCATATTGACAACGTTTCAGCCATTATATGCTCTGGCCTTCTTCAGGATCTGTCTATATTTCTGACATGACATAATTATTTACATAGTTCAGTCTGTTGTCCTCATCTTTATTGCCATATTGACAACGTTTCAGCCATTATATGCTCTGGCCTTCTTCAGGATCTGTCTATATTTCTGAGATGACATAATTATTTACATAGTTCAGTCTGTTGTCCTCATCTTTATTGCCATATTGACAACGTTTCAGCCATTATATGCTCTGGCCTTCTTCAGGATCTGTCTATATTTCTGACATGACATAATTATTTACATAGTTCAGTCTGTTATCCTCATCTTTATTGTCGCATTCATAACATTTCAGCCATTATGTTCCAGCCTTCTTGAAGTGAAATTTTTTTAAATTTCGAACCAGACCCATAATAGCCTATATGTTGACATTTCTGAAGATTGTCTGCATAAACGTCATCAAACCATTCTTCCTATGTTTATTTCCTGAAATTGGCTGACATACAACATTCACGTTCCTGGGTTGCTCAGTAAAATCTCTGAGAATCTGTACCATTTCCTCCACCCAAAGCTTGCAAATATCCTGACTGGAATTGGTAAAGGTCAAGTACTTTTCCTGCAGTTTGTTGTTGCCCTGATGTTCATAGATGAGAATTGCAATTCCAATGCAAAAGCTGTCACTTTTATTTTGTGCATTGGTGCAAAATGCATATGTTATAGATGTTTTTGAAATTGACATTGCTATTGCAAAGAATGCAGTCTGTGGCAGGTGATTTGCTTCACTTTAGGACTTGGTGCAAAAAAATGGATTTTCTTCAAATGAGGCTGTCTTCTACGATTCTTATTGCCACTTGAGTCCAACTAATTCTTTTGTCGGCTTTAGACAAGACAACATTGTAACAAGTCTGACCAATATAGAACACAATGGATGAGTCAATATGGCTATTTGTAGCAATGGGTAATGAAGAGGACACCTTCATTAAATTTCATGAATGTGCTGATTACAAGAAAGAAGGTGTTCACTGGAAACTTGCTCACAAGTATGTCAGGAGACTTACAGTCTGAATTCAAACTGAATGTGGCAGTGAGGACAACAGTCCGAAGAGTGTAAATAGTTACAATACCACATCTCAGAAATATACACAGATCCTGAAGAAAGCCAAAGCATACAATGACTGAAACTTAGTGAATGTGGTAACAAAGAGAAGGACAACAGTTCAGACGATATAAATAGCATAAATAATTACAATGCCTCATCTCGGAATGAGAGACGGATGTTGAAGGTGAATATGCCAATAAAGATGAGGACAACAGTCCAAACAATGTCAATAGTGTAAATAGTTAGAATACCTCATCTCAGAAATGTAGACAGATGTTGAAGGTGAATATCACAATAAAGATGAGGACAACAGTCTGAACAATGTCAATAGTGTAAATAGTTACAATACCTCATCTGAGAAATAGAGACAGATGTTGAAGGTGAATATGGCAATAAAGATGAGGACAACAGTCCAAACAATGTCAATAGGGTAAATAGTTACAATACCTCATCTGAGAAATAGAGACAGATGTTGAAGGTGAATATGGCAATAAAGATGAGGACAACAGTCCAAACAATGTAAATAGTGTAAATAGTTACAATACCTCATCTGAGAAATAGAGACAGATGTTGAAGGTGAATATGGCAATAAAGATGAGGACAACAGTCCAAACAATGTCAATAGGGTAAATAGTTACAATACCTCATCTGAGAAATAGAGACAGATGTTGAAGGTGAATATGACAATAAAGATGAGGACAACTGTCTGAACAATGTCAATAGTGTAAATAGTTACAATACCTCATCTGAGAAATAGAGACAGATGTTGAAGGTGAATATGGCAATAAAGATGAGGACAACAGTCCAAACAATGTCAATAGGGTAAATAGTTACAATACCTCATCTGAGAAATAGAGACAGATGTTGAAGGTGAATATGGCAATAAAGATGAGGACAACAGTCCAAACAATGTAAATAGTGTAAATAGTTACAATACCTCATCTGAGAAATAGAGACAGATGTTGAAGGTGAATATGGCAATAAAGATGAGGACAACAGTCCAAACAATGTCAATAGGGTAAATAGTTACAATACCTCATCTGAGAAATAGAGACAGATGTTGAAGGTGAATATGGCAATAAAGATGAGGACAACAGTCCAAACAATGTAAATAGTGTAAATAGTTACAATACCTCATCTGAGAAATAGAGACAGATGTTGAAGGTGAATATGGCAATAAAGATGAGGACAACAGTCCAAACAATGTCAATAGTGTAAATAGTTACAATACCTCATCTGAGAAATAGAGACAGATGTTGAAGGTGAATATGGCAATAAAGATGAGGACAACAGTCCAAACAATGTAAATAGTGTAAATAGTTACAATACCTCATCTGAGAAATAGAGACAGATGTTGAAGGTGAATATGGCAATAAAGATGAGGACAACAGTCCAAACAATGTCAATAGGGTAAATAGTTACAATACCTCATCTGAGAAATAGAGACAGATGTTGAAGGTGAATATGACAATAAAGATGAGGACAACTGTCTGAACAATGTCAATAGTGTAAATAGTTACAATACCTCATCTGAGAAATAGAGACAGATGTTGAAGGTGAATATGGCAATAAAGATGAGGACAACAGTCCAAACAATGTAAATAGTGTAAATAGTTACAATACCTCATCTGAGAAATAGAGACAGATGTTGAAAGTGAATATGGCAATAAAGATGAGGACAACAGTCCAAACAATGTAAATAGTGTAAATAGTTACAATACCTCATCTCAGAACTAGAGACGGATGTTGAAGGTGAATATGCCAATAAAGATGAGGACAACAGTCCAAACAATGTCAATAGTGTAAATAGTTAGAATACCTCATCTCAGAAATAGAGACAGATGTTGAAGGTGAATATGGCAATAAAGATGAGGACAACAGTCCGAACAATGTAAATAGTGTAAATAGTGAAAATACCTCATCTGAGAAATGGAGACAGATGTTGAAGGTGAATATAACAATAAAGATGAGGACAATAGTCTGAACAATGTCAATAGTGTAAATAGTTACAATACCTCATCTCAGAAATAGAGACAGATGTTGAAGGTGAATATGACAATAAAGATGAGGACAACAGTCCAAACAATGTAAATAGTGTAAATAGTTACAATACTTCATCTGAGAAATAGAGACAGATGTTGAAGGTGAATATGGCAATAAAGATGAGGACAATAGTCCAAACAATGTAAATAGTGTAAATAGTTACAATACCTCATCTCAGAAATGTAGACAGATCACGAAATAGTTTTACAATAAATCTTTTTTGAAAATATTTTATGAGATGTAAAAAGAAAGAATATTTTTAAAATAAGTATTTTTGCTTAAACCTATTTTATTCTAAACTCCAAATTTAAATTACCTGCAAGGTTCGGACACAGGTAATTTCTTTTTTTGGGAACCAGTTGAAAAGACAAATGCACTAACCTACCTAATCATATGTATCAGTTTGGAGCTCACTAGTATATATTAGTTTCTGCACATGTTTGTTTGAATAAAGTGTGCTTTATTTTATGAAGAATAATTTTGATAAAAAAATCGGAAATTTTTCATGACTTAACCCGGGAAGTTGTAGAGAGCCATGACTCAGACTACATGTTTAGATGCAATTAAGTATTAGGTTGATGCAAAAGTTTCCAGCGCCATATTTTGCAAAATGTTACAGAAATTATTTTTTTTTTTATTGTTTTAAAAATTACTGGTGAGGCTTACAGCCATATGATGTTGATACACCAGTTCCTGTTATGGAGACATTTCCAAAAATATGTAGTGTTTATGGTCAAGAAGAGATGACAAACCAGCAAATACAAAATTAGTTTGTAGTTTTATTTTGAAGAAATGTTGAAAGATGAAACCATGCTTTGGCATTCATCAGACTTTGATGATTCTACTCTAATGTCATTACTGGGAAATAATTCACGGTTCATCCTGGGTAAGATGATGAAGTACATCCGACAGCAAAATCTCTGATCAGGAGGTTTTGAGAAATGTGGAACCATCTCTTAATTGCTGGTGTTCCCAGGTTCATCCTAACCTAGGGTAGTAACATCAGTCAAGGTCCCAGGTATGGGCAAATACATAACCCCTAAACTGGGGTCAAAACGTGTAAAAATAGGTTCTAATACCAGCAATACATTTTTGTAAAAAAATTATTACAAGCAATAAATTTTTGAAGAATAAATTACCAGCAATACATTTAAAAAAAAAAAAAAAGAAATTACCTGCAATACATCTTTGAAAAAAAAAAATATTTAAAAAAAAAAATATTACCATTTTTGGAAAAACTATTACCAGCAATAAAAATCTTGTCAGCATAAAATGATCCATTGAGGTGTTGATATGCTGTAAACCAAATAAAAAAACTCCGAACCAATTTATGGCAAAGTAATGAAGAATTAGCAAAGATGTTAAACACATCACAATTTATCATATGTTGACATTTACAAAAATTAGGGATACTAAGCTGGCTGTTTTGATTCTACATGCTCGTAGCGCAAAGAAGGCAGCAGATCATTTATCCACAGTGACAAGTCTCCTTCCACGACAGAAAAATAATCCATTCCTTAAATCAAAACAGGCAATAAAAACAACAGTGTTCAACACGGAAGGTAACCAATTGACATGCGAACTCGAAAAGCTGATCTCCGTGGAAGAAAGGTAATGTGCGTATGATAGGATTGCTATGTAAGGTTCTTAAACTGCAAATACCAGCAATAAAAAATTTGGATATATTTTGTGTATATAAACTTGTTAATTTTTATAAATACGGGCATCCATACACATTATCAGGAAATAAAAGTGGCAATCTATAGTGAATTTAACATTTGTACCTGAAATTCAATAAAATATTAGAATGCTTAAAATATTTAACATTTTTAAGATTACTGGGCATTTAAAAAAAATTTAGGCAAACATGGACCTCTGTGCCTGCTAAAACATGGAGTGTGGAAAGGGTGGTTTTTCCCATGACACCACTATTATTTTAACTACCTTTACTCCTTAGAAATATTGTTTAAAATGTGATGAGTAGAATAGTAATAACATATAAACATATGAAAGTGAATTTATTTGATAATAAAAATAATAAACACTTTATTTATTAGATTCTTTATTTACTATTTATTATTTATTGGAATGGTTGGCAAAACATCTGCAAATTGATTCCAACTTCATAAATGGTAAATAAGAAGAAATATAGTCTTAAGATGTGCTATATTTATGGGATAAAGTGCTCAATATCAGAGATAGAGCATGTGTAAATATAAAAGTGAACATAAAAGTCAACACTTAGAGGTGACAGTCTGTTTCTTGCTAGATGCAATCGTCAGGCCACGAGTGCTGTTATTTTTCTTGGCTATTTATATATACTGGTCAGTGGTGCATTGTGGGTAGTCTATTTTGGCGGTTATTTTACCAGAAGATGTTTATTTGTTTATTTATTTATTTGAGTTAAATTATTTTGCTTGTTTTTATTTATTTTTATTTCTTATATATTTATTTCTTTTAATTTTTATTTTGATCAGTGTTTTTTATTAACGTAGTAAAAATTTGTTTATATAGCTTATTTAATAGTTTTGGTTTGGGAAGATAATTAAAGCTATTTGTTCAATGTTGGGGTTGATTGCTGTAGTTTGTTCTAACTATTATTTTGGTGGGAACAGTTTTTAATTTGTTTATGACTTCATGTATTTATTTGGATTGATTATCTTTATTTATTTTTTCTAACGGCTAGTTTATCGGAATCGGTTGTTAGTTTATTTATATATTTGGTTGTATTTAGATCAATTTATTTTACTTGTTATTTATTTGTTACACTGTATATTTTCTCTTTTTGGTTTTCGATTTTTAAGTAACGTAGTATATTTTTTTTTTTATTCATTTATTTTTATCGTTATATAACAGTTATAGCTATTTTTCAATGGTAAATAATAATTTAAATTTATTATTTAAATAATATTTAAATGTTAAATAATAAGGATTTACTTTTAATAATTTAAAATAAAGACTTATAAGTTTATAAATAAGAATTGTTTTCATATTTGTTTCCTTATAAACTGGTAAACAATAAATATTGCATTAGTTTTAATTGTATCAGTTTTTTGAACATTGTAAATATAAAATTATTCTTCTAAATAAACAGTCTCATAGTACACTATTTACATTATTCGGACTATTGTCGTCATCTTTGTAAACATATTTATTACAACATTTCAGCCGTTGTACGCTCCTGTCTTCATCAGGTGGCTGGAATGTCGAACTGAACCCTTTATTCGCTCACTGGGGTAGAGGGTTCTAGTTTCATGTGCCATGTTTAATGGATATCAGTTATCTCCTGTTAATTCCCCTCTCCAAGTTCTCCACTGACTTAACCGAGTATTGAACTCACACGCTTTGGGTTCTCTCACTGGATCTAACTGATGCCTTTATCCACTGTGCTATGTGTCCTCAAGGACACATAGAACAGTCTGAATAATGTAAATAGTGTACATAATACCTCATCTCAGAAATATAGACAGATACTAGAGGGCCGAAACATTGGAATAAATATGGCGACAAAGATGAGGACAATAGTCCGAATAATGTAAATAGTGTACATAATACCTCATCTCAGAAATATAGACAGATACTGAACAGCCAAATATTGTAATAAATATGGTGACAAAGATGAGGACAATAGTCCGAATAATGTAAATAATGTACATAATACCTCATCTCAGAAATATAGACATATACTGAACGGCCAAAACGTTGTAATAAATATGGCGACAAAGATGAGGACAATAGTCCGAATAATGTAAATAGTGTACATACTTCATCTCAGAAATATAGACAGATAATGAAAGGCCTGAAACGTTGTAATAAATGTGGCAACAAAGATGAGGACAATAGTCCGAATAATGTAAATAGTGTACATAATAACTCATCTCAGAAATATAGACAGATACTGAAGGGCCAATTCATTGTAATAAATATGGCGACAAAGATGAGGACAACAGTCTGAATAATGTAAATAGTGTACATAATACCTCATCTCAGAAATATAGACCGCTACAGTCTCATTGTGTTTCACATTTTTGTTGTCAGTTCTCAAGAACAAACACAAATGTATAAAGTCACTTTCATTCTATATTTAGGTTTCATCAGTATTCAATTGTAATCATCGCTTTTTAAAACACTAAAAATAGCCGAAGGATGAAGGTTTAGTTTTCTACTTCAATTTAATATTATTTTATTTGTGATCTAATTCCATTGGTTAAAACAGATTCCAATACATTTCCTACATAACAGTACTGCAATCGACAAAATCTGTAAAAAAATTGGATCACAGAGCCTTGATATTTCTCTGACTCTTGATTGGTCAATTAATGCCAATGTCATGCTTTCCACTTCATCCACATGGTTAAAATTAATTTGCCACCAAAAATCTGTCTAAGTGTTTCGAGCCTATCACGTGACATACAACATTATAAATAGATAGCGACATCTTCAAGTCTTCTTCTTTTTTGCCTTCTCTCAGACATACAAGATGTAGTTCTGTGGAAAGGTCACGTTTGTCCCTTGTAAGGAAAATGCTCTGAGACACTATGACACACACACACATGCACAAGAACATTGCATATCTCTGAACTCAACTTATTCACTCCTTCAACTACAAGAAACAGAAACTTATCAACTTCTAACAGTGAGATTTTCTTCGGCAACAGACATGCCATTCGAGAGAATGCAACTTTCAACTCTTATCAATTTTTACCACTGAGAAATTTTACGTCACATCTTCTGGAGCTAAAAGTTCTTATCAATATATCCTCAGCTTTCCAGGATTTTCTCACTTATATTCATCTATCTTCGGTGAACAATTTAAGTAGTAAGTTATTTCAACTATAGTCGGTTAGTCAATCTGTATTGGTTATAAATACAAATAAAACTGACCCTCTACTATTTTATGTCATAAAGACAGCAACAACAAAAGAAATAATCAAGTAGAAGAATTTGTTCAACAATAAATATTTTTATATAAAACACAACAAATACAAAATATATGAAGGATGTGCATTCAACTAGAAAATATCGAACATTTATATACAATTTTTACAAATAGAGAAAAGATTGTGTTTTGGTTATATGCAAATTGACAAAGCTTGCATCAAGAATATTAAATGAATTAAAGTTCAGCAATGTTCTTTTGTTGAGCAAATGTTCACATGAAAAATTAACGAAAATTTATAAATTAGAAAGTAATGTATGTGAGATTTAAGTTGGTTTTGTTTTTTCTTGTTCTGACTGAGTTGTTCCCCTTGGACTGTGTTTTCTTTTGTCTTTCATTTACTTTGGGAAGTCAAAGTAGGCTCCAGCGAAATTAGTGGGGAAAAGATTTTTGGCAATGGATACACATTCTGGGGTCGTCTCGACCAATAATAAGCTGAGTTTTACAATGTGTGGTGTTGATTGGTTGAAACTAGTTCTTATGGAATAGTCTATTTTTTTTTATATACGTATTCTCTATCTTATAGTCGGTTAGCCAATCTGTATTGGTTATAAATACAAATAAAACCCTCTACTATTTTATGTCACAAAGACAGCAACAACAAGAGAAATAATCAAGTAGAAGAATTTGTTCAACAATAAATATTTTTATATAAAACACAACAAATACAAAATATATGATACTGAAGTTGTTAAAACAATTTAGAGTTCTTGATTTATGTCATATTGAAAGAACTTAAGTTGCTGAACTATAAGTATGAAAGTGAGAAGGTATGCTTAAGAATATTTGTCGTTGTAGCAAAATTAAACAGTTGTTTTTCGTATTAAATTAAAAAAAGTATTGTTCTTGACTCACTGTGATCTCTAGTTGTCGCTCTTTTGCCGTTCTTATGTTTGTTGTGGAATACATTTTGTGGGAGTGAGCGTTCTTTCGCAAGCTGGGTTTATGTCAATTTAAGTAATTAACGTTAAGCCTGGAATTGGGTGAACCCTTTATTTCACTCACTGGGGTAGACTGTTCTAGTTCCATGTGCCATGTTTAATTGATATCAGTTGTCAGTTATCTCCTGTTAATTCTCCTCTCCAAGTTCTCCATTGCCTTAACTGGGTATTGAACTCCCACACACATTCTTTTTTATAGATACAAATATTTAAGTAAATGCTCTGTTTTATAATAAACAGTATTAACGACATTTACCGGCGTGAATATCGAACCTGTATCCTATACGGAACCATCATATAGCCTGACGTGCCTTACCACTCGGCCACAAAGGAGCATTCGGTTGGCAAGGTCAAATTTACTGCTTATAAACTTCAATCTTCCATGAATCTCTCACGTACATTCATAACTGCTCATGGACGAATATTTTCTATGAAAATTTCTCGGACATTCAGTATTAACGACATTTACCGGCATGAATATCTGAGAAATTTCATAGAAAATATGTATCCTCTGACAGGAATTGAACCTGTATCCTACATGGAATTGTCGTATAGCCTGACGTGCTTTGAACTTTCTTCAATTACAATCAATCTACAGTTAAATGGAAAGAAGTTCTTTAAAGAGAAGAAAGTTCTTTGAACTTTCTTCTCTTTAAAGAACTTCATTGTAAATACGATTTTATTTCATGCTTCTTGTTGTATTTTATTCAATATATATTTGGTGGTTAACAAATTGGAGTTGTTGTTATTATTTCTTGAATCCTGTACGTAGAAGAATCGTTAATATAAATAGTAATAGTAGTACCTATATATTTGGTGTTCCCGCTACATTAAGTGAATCGACCCGATGTCGTATTTGGTATGCCACTACAATACTGATATCCATGTTTGGCAAAAATTATATAAAAAAAGGTGTTTATGTTGTATTCATGTAATTTTATTTAATCCATAGTTAAATTTTCAAAACATCAGGCTGTTGATAAATCTGTCAACACCTCATAAAACATTTTAAACAAAAAGTAATATTTCCTTCAATTCAGATTATTTAAACTTGAAAACAGCTAATGTTTCTCAAATAACATTTCAAAGAGGTATATTTTATATTTTAAAGATCTTTTTAATAAAGAGAATTATGTTGTGGTCACAGATAGAGGCGATTTTATAGATTTTACTGGTAATCAAAATATTGCTTTTTCACTTGGAATTAAAACTAAAACGAAAGGTTTGAGAAAGAATTTTAATTTTTTTTCAAAATGCATTTTAAACCTTAGGTATCGTTTTTTTATTTTTAAGGTACCTAATGAGTAGATTCACTCTAAAATGAGTATACTTATACATCATGAAAAGGTGCCTAGAACAATATTTTATCATCAAAATCTAAAGGAAGGACCAACAGATATTTTATATAAAAAATAATTTTTATAAAATCCGTTTTAAAACCCTCAAAAATTTTTTTTAAATTCTTCGGTGGGGAAGAGAAGTACCTAATTTAATAAGATATTTATTATATCAGCCGTTAAATGTTTGTACAGGATTTGATTTTGAACTGATAGACGACCTGCAATTTTCTCGTGCGGTTGGAACTCTTCAAAAAGTGAGGCGAGATTTCGAAAATGTACGCAAGACGAAACGAAATCACCTCCAAGCATCGAGCAGATTATTATCACAGAAGTAAATTTAAAATCCTTTACTATTTCCTCTTTTTTCAAATATAAAAATCACCAAAGTTTATGTAATAAATCTTCCTGTAAGTATTTCAACCTTTATTTTACGAATTAAAATAATATTATTAACACCCCCACCTATTTTTTTATCATCACTTCATATTTGATCGTAAAATATTTATTTTGATAAATCCATGTTTAATAATTGGATAAAATTTGTTGATAATACTTTTAATAATTCGGTCCATAAATTTAATTAATATTTTCTTTATTATTTATTGTGTTTAAATTTTTAAGTGTCATTCATATTGAAAAAAAAAAAAGATTCACCCTCATTTATGAAAAAAAAAAAAAATGAAATAATTCTGTTATAAAAAAAATTATCTGTAAAATAATTATAACCTATTTTTTAAATCTATTTTACATTTGAAAAATATAAATTTCAATTTATTATGTACGGAAGCCCGTTACGCCAAAAAGTTTCTTTGTCCTTTTTGTTTTACGGAAATTGGCGCAGACGATTTCTGCCGTTCAAGATTTTTGTATGAATCATTTTTTTTAAAGAGTAGTTTGGTCGGCTTTATTCGAATATAAACATTATTATTTGTCTAGGAAATGTTTTGCGAAAATTTATTAAGTTTTAAAATGGAGATCTTATTGTCGGCATGGACTTCAAGACAAACCGAAAAACGCATTTTAAATAACTTTTAATATCTTCGTTGATGTTAAATTCTGATGTCTACCGGCCTGAATATTCAAGGAAACTTATTCTGACGCTTTCCAGCAGGATTCAACCCTGCATCCCTATGGGCAGAGGGAGTTTTCCCTCTTCAAAGAAGTATCGTTCCTTTTAAGTTAAGTAAAGGCTTTAACTCAGGTAATCCCATGAGATCGCTAAAAAAAGAGCATAGCATGATGAAAAAGACACCGAACTTGACGAAAACAAAATTTTATCGTCTAAATGTTCATGTTAAAGAGGAAAGATCAAAGTATTTTTGGGGTACATTTTTTTTACATTTTTTAATCGTTCGTAGCACATCCGAAATTTTCGTTAAAAATCTTTTCTTTTTTTTTTGTTTTGAGTCAGCCAAATTGACAGATAATCAATCATGGCAATTATTTTTTTCCATTTTATAAAAAAAAAAAAATGAAAATCTCACTTTGAAATTCTTTTAAAAATCAATTATCATTTTTTTCAAAACTTATTTTAAGAAAATCAGAAATTATAATGTTTATTTAAAACATTTTGAACCAAGCTTAACTTAGCTTCTGCGAGGAAAAGATGTAAAATCTGTTGTGATGCCACCACATTTTTTAGTTTTCTATAGAGCTCATCTTTTGTTTCCATAAGAGGCAAGACTGGTGCAAGGGCCTCGTGCTCTGTTACGGGGAGACTCCCCACTCTACTACATCTCAATTCTCATAAGGTAGTATTCATATAAAATACAAATTTTATTCTAACCTAATTATGTACAATAATGGATCACATGCAATTAGGTGCGAAATTCAATACAATGTATTTAAATACAAATTATAGAACATGAATTAGTTTTAGACAAAAATTTTGTAATGCATTTTAATTCTTTGTGGAGTCACTTATTTAAAAGATTAATCTTTCTATAAATTCCTTTAAAAAAAGCAACCTAAAAACGCATTTTAAATAAGGTTCTAATTTCTACTTTGAGCAATAAGAATGTATAATTACTCTCTAAGCTTAGTATTGTGATGAAATTGATCATAAATGAAAATGACATGTTTATCATTAATTAATCATAGCTAAGGATCAGAAGCTCATGAAGTATTGAAATAATGTTCATATATATATATATATATATATATATATATATATATATATATATATATACATATATACACACATATATACATATATATATAATTTAAATAAAAACAGACCACTTTAAGGTTCCATATAATAAATTATTTCACCACAGCCCTTTTAAAGGACCGCGGATCATCAGACTTCCAAAGATTGAAACAAAAATTGAAAACTGAAAATAAATTTACGAATGTTCGAAAGTACTCGGTTATCTTACGGACAATATTTATTTCGATATCATTTTCAAATAAAAAGTCTCATTAGAAAATATGAGAAAATTCAAAAGAAAATATGCAGGACTATGTTGTCTTTAACATTCAACACAACATGTTTAAAAGAAAAGTTGCTGCCAAATTACACACACACACATATATATATATAATTTAAATAAAAACAGACCACTTTAAGGTTCCATATAATAAATTATTTCACCACAGCTCTTTTAAAGGACCGCGGATCATCAGACTTTACTTCCAAAGATTGAAACAAAAACTGAAAAATGAAAATAAATTTACACATTTTTGATGGGCAGTACTAAGTATATGTAAATTAACGAAGTGAGGAAGTGAAGGGGGAGAGAGACATGACTATTCTCTCAAATTTAAATTGTTTGAGGAAATCCAGACATTGACACATTAAATCAGTTAACAGAAGTTATATATTCATATGGAAGGGGGAGAGGAGAAAAAGGCATAAAGAGAAAAAGAGAGAGAGTTATGAGAGAAAGTGACATTGACTTTCTTAGGAATAAAATAGACGCTATTTTTTTGCTTTACTTTAAGAGTTCATAAATATTATAATGTTTCGTATAAGTTTGAATGTTTAAACAGTCTATAAGGAATTTAATTATATGTTTGTTAAAGTTTTTTTTTTAAAACTTTATTACAAAAACTTTGGGGATTTAATATGAAATAGTCGATTAGAAAAATATTCATAGAATTTACATTAAAATACTAAAATTTTATTTTCAAATATAAGTTTACTTCTAGTTGTAATAGATTATTAAGGTGATATCTCTATCAGTTTGAATTTTATTCATGAATTAGCGACTATTTTTAGAATAGTAATTTCTCTTACTTAAATTTAGTTTTTAAGTTAATATGGAGTGATATTTGAAGGTAATATTAGAGATCTTTAAAAAGGCTGTGGTGAAATAATTTATTATATGGAACCTTAAAGTGGTCTGTTTTTATTTAAATTATTAGCTCCGATTTACATTGAGCTCTCTGGATTTTATCCTCCTTGGGTCTACCCATTACCTAGTGTTTCGTAAACTAAATATATATATATATATACGAAGAAATATAGTCTTAAAGTGTGCTATATTTATGGGATAAAGTGCTCAATATCAGAGATAGAGCGTGTGTAAATATAAAAGTGAACATAGAAGTCAACACTTAGAGGCGACAGTCTGTTTCATGCTAGATGC